>CM065118.1:41615000-41925000 GCA_033026305.1 Cirrhinus molitorella | reverse complement strand
GCACAAAAATTGGATTTGGACCGACAGTCTCAATAAACCTTCCTTTACCATCTTTTAGTATCATTATCACATTTGGTTAATGTCAACTTTAAAGTGTCACTCACACCTACATTCTATTGGGAAAGCTTACTGTTTAAAACCATTGCAACGGGGCATACTTATTGTGCACACTGCTATTGCATACTTTAAAGGGAAAACTGAACTGAAGTAAACACAATTAACACAGTACTTGTGTCTCACTGTCGTACCTGGTGAGAGCTCACTGCTGCTGAGGCTGGGGGTTGCTGACAGGTTGTGGAAACGTGGAGTGATCCTCTGAGGATGAGGAGTGACAAAGAGTTGCCGTGGCGTTTGTCCAAACTCCAATATCTGAGTTAGCATGGCTATTTTCTGATCTGGGTCCTCAATACTGCAGAAACACAGACATACACACTGACAAATGTACAGTGACAAATATAAAACACATACAAATTGGATCAAAAAGACATTTAGGCAGTCAAGTATGAGCCATTTAATTAGAGAGGTATTTTAGAGGTAAGTTTACCTATCGCAGTCAACTCCTCCCTCATATGTTAACGGATGGAAAACTGTAACATAGTAGACATCATTGTATTTATTCATAATAAAATAATATCAATAACATACTAATCTTTCATACTTTTAACATTGTTTTATAACCCAATATTTGACTGATGCCAATCTGCATTTGTCAATTTTACCATTATGGGCGGCCACAGCCTCACTTCCCCTCTGTTTGTAGCCAAAAATCAGATCAATCCACTCATGCAGGTGCTCAGACACATACTGACTCTCCAGTGCCAAACGCATTTTTTCCAAGAAGTCATCTTGATCTGCATATGTACACAACACAGAGAAATGTAAACAAAACAACACATTGTAAAGTGTTACAAAGAAATTATGGTGAAAGTCAGGATAAGACGTGATTTCATACATAGAGTTCTGAAGCAGGACTGGTTGAATTTCATTCATCCAAAAATTGCCAGATTGTTTCAGCTATATACAGTAATTGGTGTCTTTACTAATAAGCTGATGAGTTGAACCAGGGGTGTTTGACTAGGAAGACTAAAATGCCCAGTGTTGGGGTTCTCCAGGACCAGGAATGGGAACCACTGAGGTAGAGGATGCAGCACATTGACGCAAACTGCCATAATGAAGGGTATCATTCCACTGCTGGGATCCAGGCACTTTAATCAACTCTTTAAATGCCGAAAGTGCACTCGGCTATACAGTGCATTCCTAAATTAAGCAGTTCTCTATCATTTGATCATTTGATGCTGCCAAGATCAATAGAAAAATGACACGGTTAATTGTGGCAAGCAGCTTGGGCTGGGTTTAATGAACTAAACACATTCTATAATGCGCTTTACATTGTAATATTTACATTATAAGAAGGCATATACACACTGAAATGAACAATAATGATTTAACATAAATACTCACTGTGCAGTGCTATTTCAGTACATTTAGCACTGGGTAATTGTTGATTATCTTAATATTTTTTAGCTATGAGATAATATTCTGTAGATATCTCAATTTCAACATTTTTCCAAATCAAAGACTATAATCTTAAATTAATATACATTTTTAGAATGCTTGAGTTAATGCAAGAACTACAAATATATTAAAAGTCTAGACAAACAAAAATACAAAGCTTTTCATAAGATTAAATGAAAACACGCTCATCTTTGTGTGAACTTGAATTATCTTTTAACCAACTCATTGCAACTTTTTTCGACTGATTTGTGGAAATTAATCAGACTTGACAATTTTGATACAGTCTGATACACAAGCTGAACCAACTATTTTTACAACTTTCACTGTTGCTTAAGGCACAAGAATGAGGACTTAAAAAATATATTTTTTTTTAAATTAAATTTACCTTGAAAAGCCCTTTTCTCATGTTTTAAAATGTCAGACAGAAAAAAAAAAATGAGAAGGACACAAGAAAGAATGTGCACCTGATGCCCAAGGAGGAAGTTCAACATTTTCAACTCTGCTTCCTCCCTGCCTCCTGCCCAGATTCAAACCTAACAGATTCCTCAGAAAGCTGCTGTCACTGCCATAGAATTCAGGAATCAGCTGTAAATACACAGATAAAAACACACCAAGTACCTTACTGAATGACCTCAATTTCAGCACATTGAATTATTTAAAAATAAAAATCAGTATTGCAATATGATAGAAAGGCAGGATGTTGCATTCTAAAACTCACCTCTTTGAAATCTGTGCCTCCCTCTAAACAATTCTTCCATGTTTCACCAACACTATATACAGAAATGCAAATTAACGCAAACAAATGCTTTTTTGTAAACGTGTGTTTGTGTCCTGGTCTGTGCAAATACCTGTTAAACATTCTGTCTGCATGATCAAATCGTCCATTCTGTAGGCAAAGCATGTGCTCTGGAGCTGCAAGAATGCAAAAGATATGTCATCAAACACTGCTGTCTCCAAAGCTATCACTAAGGGCATTTTCAGACCTATAGATTGCATGCTTTGTTCTGAAACAGAGACAAAACTGTCCTTTTGCTGGCCAGACCACACCAGTTTATGTTCCAGGATTCTACTCCATCATCCATCAAGATGGACTGAGAAATTAGTTTGAATTAACATGCTCAAATCAAGATATTGGAACACCCTCATCTCTTGTAACCAGTACTATGTGTCATCCCTTAATAATTTTGAAAACTACTTCTATCTGAATAGTGCTAAAGGAGCATAAAGCTGAAATTTGTTTTTGAAACTAAATAAATAAATAGGATTTCCACATTAGCCAAAAGGACAATGAAAAATAAAAACAAAAAGTAAAAAATACAAAAAAAAAAAATGCACATTAGCAATGGCAGAGAAAGAGACTAATCTGAGACAGACGGACAAACAGATCCTTACCAACTCTGACAAGGTAGAAAAGCACATATCCAGGTGATGAATAATGACTGCCATACATAAACCGAGGTTCAGGCATGTCTCTGTAGCGTTCCTGTAGCGTGCACACACACAAGACACGTGACAAAAACAAATCATACACACCTACTATTTTATATGACGATGAGGAACATCTGAATATAAACCTCACCAGTAATCTCTCCAGTCTCTCTGTGCTCAAAGCTCCAATTGGTTTACTGAGATCTCGAAATGAAGCAGGGTTCAGCAAGTCTGAAAATATATTATATATATTATAAATATATTTCAATATGAGTGTGAGTGATCTCAGGAGTGTGTCTGTGTTAAAGAGAAACTGACCTAGCTGTGTGCTGCTGTAGTCGCTGATGACCCAGGGAAACACTGGATACTGGGAAAGGTCATTCACACTGCGGTCTGCTAAATTGTTTAGATGAAGCAGGTACTGATAGTTGGAGATGTGACCTCTCTGCCATTGCAGCATGTAGCTCTCTGCTGTACATTCCACTATATGGTTTTCTACATCACACATACATACAGATCTTCAGTAAATACAATGTGTTCAAACTGGAATGTACACACTTACAAATTCAGTTTGTTCTGGCTCCTGCTGGAAAACCAAGATCTGGGTTGTCGGTAGCTGGTTTTACATGCTTTTAAGGTTAGACTGGTTGCACTTCTGCTCCTAGAGATTATTTCAATTATTCAATTATTTTGATCTTTTGCTGCAGTGTATTAGAAGAAAATATCAGTTTACATTTCCAAACATTAATTTTGCCATTAATAGTAATAATCCAGTGAGGTTTTTATTTGCACAAGGAGTCTGACAACAGCCAGTGCTTCACACATAGATCTGATCTCATCATCATCTAGTCTGTCTGAAATGACATGAAGAAACTGAACAAACTGAGACAGACTAAATCCAGAACTGTGGCAACATCTCCAAGATGCTTTAAGAGACCTACCTGCAAAGCTACCTGAAAGCTACTTCAAACGCAAAGGATGGTCACACAAATTGTTGATTTAATTTAGTTAATTGAAGTTAATTTATAAAGAAAATCTATTTATGGCATTATTTTTGACAGCATCCTTTTTTTGCAGCATTTTTACTTTTTAAGTTCAGAAAACTTTTAACAGTACTGTAGCTTTGCAGGTAGGTTTCTTAAAGCATATTGGAGACATTGCCACAGTTCTTCTGGATTTAGTCTGTCTCAGTTTGTTCTGTTTTTTTTCACTGGATGATGGATGTGATGACTGGATGATGATGATGATGATGATGATGATGATGATGATGATGAGATCAGATCTCTTTGTGGAGTACTGACTGTTGTAAGACTCCTTGTGCAAACAAAAAAACCCCACTGGATTATTACAATTAATTGCAAAATGAATGTTTGGAAATATAAACTGATATTCCCCACTAATACACTACAGCAAAAGATAGAAATAACTGACTTAAAACCATTTTTTAGCTAGCAAAACTACTAGTGTTCTAATAATTTAGGCCACCACTGTACATCTCAGAGTTTCAACCATAAAGGTGTTTTACAACCAAATGCTCAAATGACAATGTAGAAAAAATAAATAAATAAATAAACACCTATTGTTAGCTTTGCAGTTTGGACCAGCTGATGAGTATAAATGACCAGCACTGGACCAGTGTAAAACCAGCTACAGTACCACAGGCAGATGTTTCAGCTGATTTTCCAGCAGGTAACCGCTGGAAAATAAGTTTAACCTTTATATATAGAGGATAATACTGTCAGGGCTGGCGGTCAGACTTTTGACTCCATCAAATATTTTAATTCGATTTATTTGGCTATTAAAAAAAAAAAAAAAAAAAAAACTATAGTGAGGAATGCTGCTGAAGAATATTTTTTTTTTGGAATTTCCTATAAGTTAAACAGCCATTTAATTCTACACTGGAATACAGCTAAACAACACAACAGCTAAATACAGCTATATTTTAAAAAATACAGTGCATGTGACAGCTTTCCAGTGAACCCTTGATTAATACACACATATAAATGAAGCCTACCAAGGAAAGTTGCAATGTAGTAGTAAAGCTCATCTCTTTCTTTAGTACTGTAGAACTTCAGGTAGATATCAGAGCACAGATCATTCTCCGTGCAAAACACCTCAAGGCCCTAAACACACACACACACAGTAAATACATGTAAATACACAGATGAATGCTTCTCTGCAAATTATGCCCTTGTTTTTGAGTAAATACCATAACAGACACAAAACTAGAGAACAAATAAATGAATGAAGAACATCACATAAGCACTCACCAAAGGCCTCAGCCCATGTCTCCGTTTGTAGATGCGTCTTACACTATGTAACCCGATCTGCACCACAGAATCCTTTTAGAATTACAGAAACACGCATAATAAGAACCCCAGTGAAGGAACACTTGATAAAAAGATATATACCAAAGAAAGCTTGGCTTTCACAATAACTCACTGGATAGCCATTCATAGGCTGGAAGTAAAGATTGCAATCAGTGATGCAAACGTGACCAGCGTTTGTCACCAAAGGAGAAACCATTTCTGCCACACACTCCATGTGTGGAGTTTCTGTTACATGCTGAAAACTGCACACACAAACACACAGAAAAATTATAATTACTACTAGACCACAATTCAGAAATAATAAGTTAACGGAATACTGTAACCTAATAATATAGGATAATCTGAATACCACAAATTAGTAATATGGAAAACACATATACATATACACATATACATATTCAAAGTTTTGGGAACAGTAATTTTTTTGAAGTCTCTTATGCTCACCAAGGCTGTTTTGTTTTAGTAAAAGAATAATATTGCTAAAATTTAACCCTTTACCTGTCACCTGTTCTCTCAGTGGGAAGCCTAAGTTTACTTCACCATATTACATTTACATTTAGTCATTTAGCAGACGCTTTTATCCAGAGTGACTTACAATTGGGAATACATAAAGCGATTCGTCTTAAAGAGGAAAACAGACACAGGCAGTGCTCATAATACCAAGTTTCAAGTGTTGTTCCAAAAACAAATACAAGCTAGAAAGGGAAAGAATAAAGAGAGTGTTTTTTATTTTAATTTTTTTTTTTTTATTTTATGCTGAAATCAAATAGTGTTGAAAGAGATGAGTTTTTAGCTTGAAGCTTGTCAGGGAATCAGCATTCTGGAAAGGGGTAGGAAGATCGTTCCACTAGCCAGGAACAGTGAATGAAAATGTTCTGGAAAGTGATCTTGCACCTATCTGTGATGGTACCACAAGGCGTCGCTTACTAGCAGATCCCAGACTTCTGGAGGGGATATTACAAAAAATCCTAACCTAATCATGACAAACTATATATCGTTGGAAAGGTCTAAGACTCCTAAACAGATATTTTTCCAATGTTTTGTGTTGACAAGAGTGCACCTCAAAAATCTACATCAAAACACGAGTTCTGACCTTTGTCTAAAAAATACTTTCTTCGTTGCCTTTTTCCCTATCTCGCTTTAGAAATCATAAGAAATTATTTAGCAGTTGAAAACTTAAAATCTCAAAATTCATCCTGTGAAAACCATTTTAAAATCAGACATTGCATTACCATGGAAAATGAATTCACTCATGAATTATAAAAAGTTTGGAGAAAAGGAAATCAAGAAAATTTTCACATCTATGTTCAAAAATGGGAGTGACAGTTAAAGGGTTGAAAGAAATGTTTTCTATTTTTATATATGTATTAAATGTAATTTATTCCTGTGATGGCAAATATTCATTTCTAGTAGCCTTTAGAACTAATTTGGCACTTAAGAAACATATTTAATACCAGTGATAAAAACTGCTGTGCTGCTTAATAATTTTATGGAAACCACAACACATTTTTGCAGAATGCTTTGAATAAAGTTACAAAAACAGCAATTACTTGAAACAGAAGTCTTTTGTGACATGATAAGTCTTTACTTTCACTTTTAATCAATTTAATGCATACTTGTGACTAAAATAATTATTTAGTTTTTTCCTTCTGTCTTTCAAATTTAAAAAAAAGATGTATATACTACTTTTGTATGTGGTGTGAAACTCAGTGCTGGTTATGCGGTGTTGGTTCTTACCTGTTCTTATCAAAACATGTTCTCGCTAACCTGGACTGCAATATAGCTGCAACCTTCAGCAGAAAAACAGACCAAACACAGATTACCCATAAATCTTTAAAACAAGGAAGCAAATGATTATTAATGGGAATTTGTTTAATTTTACTGACCATTGCTGTCTGGTCACCCTGCTTATCCAGACAGGATGCTCTGTGTAACTGTAAAAATAGCCAAATTATTTAAACAAACAAGGTAAAAGTCTGAATGAAAATTCTGAAATCCTAAAGAAAAGGAAAAGATGGGAAAGCCAAACCTGTAATAACATCTGAACAACGTCCTCCGTTTTTTCGTGCACCTCCAATTGGAATGTGACTTTTTTCTCTCCCTAACATGCAATCCATCAATCAGTACATAAAAAAAATAATAAATATTATGTCTTGAAATTTGCCAAAACTCTAAGTGGGAATAAACAACAGATGAAAATATCAACGCTGTAAATATTTGTTCCCCACCCCCTTCACAGCTGTCTTGGACTTAGACAGAAAAAATTAACTCACCCTTTCATATTTATATGGAGCAACCACATTTTCTTCTTTAATTAGATAAGTCTGAAAACAAAAATAATAATAATAATAATTAATAAAACTTGCATTAATTACAGATTAAGAGGAACTGTGAGGCACACTCACCTGCTTGGTTTCTATAAGAATACAGGCAGGCTTACTTCTGCAAACACACATAAAAAGGAATTGAAAAAGAAAAGAATTATAAATATTTCCATGCAAAATTACACTGAACTCAAATACATCAAACAAAATGTAAACATTAATCATCAGTATTACTCTATAAATGGGTTGTGGGTCGTTTCCTCCACTGCTGCTATTCCTTTGCAGTCTTTCAGAGGAATCTGCATGAAACACATTTTCTTATTGTAGAACAAGACAAAACAGTAACTAAATTTGGTGATAATATGAAGATAATACCTTTAATATAGGCTTAACAGCATCATCAGGTTCAAAAATGACTGATTTGGAACAGATTTTTAGCGAGCCACTAGTTCGTCTGTGTATTAAAAGAGATATTAAAATGTCATCAAAGATTATGTTTGTTCAGTGACAAATTCGGACTCATACTACATTATGGTGCTAGTTTGACATGAATTCTGACTCATACGGGGAGGGGAAGAATTTTTTTTGCTAGATCTTCTGAAACCGTAACAATAATTTTGAGTTGAGAATACACAGAGCTGGATTATTGTTTGCTGAAATTCTTCTCATCCTCCTGCCATGCACCAGCATACAGGGATTAGTAAATGAATGAACAATTAAACAATTTCAGACAGTCGATTCCTGTTTTAGAGCTGACCCTGACACAAGGGTGAATAGAATCAGGGAATCAACTTATTTGAAGTCATCTCCCCATCACTACACAAATATATAGCCAAGCAATGCGGTGTCGTATTCTGAAAACCTCTTGCATTTCCCTAATAAATTATTCAAGATCAGTTATTCAGTTAGTTTACCTGTTTGCCTCTGGACCTCTGTTGGTCAGATTATATGCAGTGTGCTGTTCAAAATAATGTTCCTCCAGATCCAGCAACAGCAGTGAAAATCTGCACATAAACAAACCATTGGCAAATGTGTAAACTTAACACAAAACACAAAATGTTGAGAACTTTAAAAATGATTTGAATATTAATTACACAGTACAATGCAGTTTTTCCTCATTGTCAATAACCTCATCCCATTCTAGATGTATGAGAAGTACTTTTTTTTCAGACAAATATTTTTAGAAAACAACTTTCCATCTCTGTGAGTCCATATAATAAGAGAACAGTTGCCAAAAAAATCATAAACACTTCATAACCAAACAAAATGATCACAATGGTAACCCATACAAAGCCATAAGATAAAGAAAAACAATGGGTGTGTGAGAAATATATAATTATTTTCAACAGTAAATGATCAATTCTGGCTAACTGATTCTCTAAATGATGAGAGAATTTTCATTTTTGGATAAAGTATCCCTCTGCTTTCAAATTTTCAATGAATAATGTACACTCAGTAAAAGTCTGTTCACACCAAGGATGATAATCAGAGAAGATATGTTGCAAAGGAGCAAGGAAGGTAATGTTTTTGACTAAAGATTACAAGAACATTTTTTTTTGTATTAATGTGAGAGATAAATTTAGAATATACACTGCAACATTCTGCAATAAATACAAAACTAAAGAGATTTGTTTAGTCCTTTTTGATTTTAGAGTGACATTAATTACAATGCCCTGCCTGAAGGAGCTATATAATGTAAACAAATTAATAAATAATAATAAAGTCAACTGTATGACACAGCTGGTCATGTGACATCAACAGCCCTCATATCATGTGAGTGCAATCAAGACTGCAAAAAAAGGTCAAAACTAAAATTATTCGTATTGCGATTACAATTTGCGATTGTTAGTTTTAACATTACTGCTATAAGGGGAATATTCACCACACGCATGAGACAAGCAAGGGACCAAGAATTATACGAATGAATTAGACAGCGCTGTCTCTCCCTATATACAAATCACCCGATGCTAGGAAAATAAAATAATACCAAAATAAATGTATTCACAAGAAAAGAGTAAATTTGCAAGGATACTTCAACATAAATGCTACGCGTAACAACACTGGTGGCTACATGTGTTTGATGTGTTGACTGGCCTTTAAGGAGGATGATCCAGCGAGCTAAAGTAAGACAACAGGCCTAAAGTCAGAGTGTTACGGGACGGACCTGAGAGGGAACACCTTCCAGAGCCGTCCAGGATGCCGGTATAAACAAAATGTCAGTTAAAATGTAAAAACCCAATACCGTTCTTTGCTGCGATCCTTCTTTGTAACGAAAGCCATGAGGGTTCTGTGCCTGCTGCAGACATGTAAACACGGAAGTCCTTTGAAACGGAAGAACCGGCTGATCGATCCTCACGCTTGGACACTGTCATTCTAGTGCTCATATCCTCGCATGCTGCTGTGGAGAATTAACAATATACGTTTATGGAATTTGTGTGTTTATCCATTTATAACATTCTGTTGACTGGACTTAATATAAAATTCTGATTATAAAAATTAATTTCGGTCCTTGATGATGATTGGCTGAGCCACGTGACCACATTGTTGTTGTTGTTTGTTTATTTTATGAAACCTTGCCGGGATATTTTAGGAAGACTTCTATACTAATACTGATACAAGATGTCCTTTTTTCTTTTTCTTTTTTTTTTTCTCTGGAAAAATATTGGCTCATTTAATATCCAGCAAGATATCATAACTTTTAAAGACATTATTTTAGGACATTATGAATCTGACTCCACTAAACATTTTCTTATACCCACAAACTTTCTTGTATTTTTTTTTCTAGGCTACTATTTTTTTTTTTTTTTTAATTATATAAACACCATTTTATTGTTAACTGTTAAATGACTTACCCTCAAGTTCTTATGTTTTGCCTTCTATTTTGTCCTACTTTGTTCTCTGTTGTTATCTTTAAACTTATTGTTAATACTTCTTTGTTTTAAGGTTCACCGGCTGAAAACACCCCCAAAACAGTAGGTTCCCACCACCATGTTTGACAGTGGGGATGGTGTTCTTAGCGTTGAAGGCTTCTCCTTTTTTACGGCAAATGAAGGCTACATCATTGTGGCCAAACAGTTACATTTTTGTTTCATCTGACCATAAAACAGAAGACCAGAAGTCTTCTTTGTCCAGATGAGCATATGCAAAGGCCAAGCAGGTTTTTGTGTGCCTTGTCTGGAAAGTGGTGTCCTCCTTGGTCTGTGTCCATTGAACCCAGCGGTGTGCAGTGTCCGTTGGACTGTCTACCTTGAAGTGTTGCCACCAGCAGAGCCCAGATTCATCAGGATGGCCTTGGTGGTGACCCTTGGATTCTTTTTTACCTCTCTCACTATCCTCCTGGCCAGCACAGGTGTCACTTCTGGCCACTGGAACTTCAAAACATTTAGATATGGTCTTATAGCCCTTTCCTGACTTGTGAGCAGCCGCAGGTCCTCAGTGAGCTCCTTTGTGTTAGCCATGACTGTCCACAAACAAACAGCAGGGAGCTTCTGTTTTTCACCTGTTGAGTTTGCAAAGGGTATGAAAAATTTTGGACATGCCACTTTTTGTTCAAATGTAAATAAAAGATAAGTAATATTTTTTTCCACAATGATGCCTCTTGTACATCATCTTTTTATCTTCTGGGAGACGCCCGTGTCATTTCTAATCAAAAAACTTGCTGGTTAAATAAAAGTAACCTGAAGTC
Organism: Cirrhinus molitorella; assembly: GCA_033026305.1. NCBI lineage: Eukaryota > Metazoa > Chordata > Actinopteri > Cypriniformes > Cyprinidae > Cirrhinus > Cirrhinus molitorella. Next base: position 41,913,718 of record CM065118.1, on the reverse strand, counting down.
ATAATTTGCCAGGGGTATGACACTCCTTTTATTTTCTCACCAAAACAAATTTGCCGTTAGATGGTTAAATTTGGATCTTGTTCGCATCTGATAATATTCTGAAACTTTGTGCTTCAAATAGTAAATTGAGGGCCACATAGTGTAACTCTTTTTTGAGATGTTACTTACCTGGTATTACTTACCTTTTGAGTTTCTATTTTAAATGAACATACACAGTGATAAATATAAACTAGTAAAATGAGAGACTTAACTTCTCTAGAACCTCTCTGTTTTCCCAATAAAATAACCTTTGATTCGGTTCTCTCTGTCCTCAGCAGGTTCTGGAGCAGCAGAATCAGGAACCTTTATGGAGGCCTTCAGAGTGTTTTATGCAGTGGCACTTTCTAGGTCCAAGGTGGCTGAGAAAGTGAGCTCTGTTGCCATGCCTCTACTGCTATGACTTCAAGTGTGGAGTGTGGCAGTGCCAGGAACTTGTGGGTCATGCTTGACAGGGAGACATCCCTAGGTGAGTAATTCTGCAAGATGCTAAAACTACTGCCTCAAGCCAAGGCACCAAACACAACCATGGCCTGCCAGCCCTGCAAGACGCTAAGGCTGGAGAGATGGATCAGTTAACATAACTAAAACTAACCTACCTACACTATGTACCCATCCCTAGGTGAGTAGTTCCGCAAGATGCTAAAACTACTACCTCAAGCCAAGGCGACAAATGCAACCAAGGCCTGCCAGCCCTGCAAGATTCTAAGGCTGGAGAGATGGATGAGGATGCCTCTAGCCTGGGATGGCCAGGCTAGAGGCAAGACAGTTTTTATGATGGTTAGATGGAAGTGAGTTCTAATCTCATTAATCTAAAATGCTGAGAAGATGACACAAAGAGCAAAGTTTACTTACAAGGCTAAGGTGTGGCTCGTCCTCCATCTTCGCTGTGATTTTGACAGCCACCTGAAGGCCGTCCTCACAGCGGGTCCCTTCATACACGGAACCATATGTTCCTTCCCCCATCTTCCTCCAGATGCATATTTCCAGCAGATGTGCTCTATTGATTAAGTAGCACGGGTACATTTGTAGCAATAGCCAAAAATACATTGTATGGGTCAAAATTATAGATTTTTTTTTTATAATGCTAAAAATCATCAGGATATTAAGTAAAGATCATGTTCCATAAAGACATTTTCCTACCGTAAATATATCAAAATGCATTTTTTTAATTGTAATATATTTATCCCTAGTTCTATTCTTACAAACGTTTCATTCTCTATTCTTTTTTATATCTTATATGTTTTCTGTCTGTTTTCTTTTTATTTATTACACAATTAACAAAAAAAAAAAAGAAAAGAAAAAAAAAATCAAGACAAACTTTGACAACAAGACAAACAAAGAAAAGATCTTTCTGAGATAAAAACAAATCTGTGGTTATTTTATGTGTGTCACACCATGGGGCATTACGTCACAGACCTCGACCTGACTGTTGGAATGCAGGGCAACAACTAATTAATAAATTTTACCCTGTTAAACATTTTATGCCGAAGTATAAGGCTAATATTGATACAAAATGTTCATTCTGTCAATTTTATACTGAAACAGTTTTTCATTTATTTTGGACTTGTCACTAAACAATTCTGAAAAATATTGGTTCATTTATTAATAATAATATCCGGCAAGATGTTTCTATTACTTTTAAAGGCATTGTGTTTAGACACTATGATTCAGAGTCTATTAAAAGTAATACTTGTTTCGTTATAAACTTTTTTTTTTTCTTTGTAAATTTCATACAATTTCAACAAACCACAGATTCTTGTTTTTTTTTTTTTTTTTTTTTGAAAAGAGTTATCTAAACATCAGTTCATATCTTTAATATGATTTCAGTTGACATAATGTATATTCTTGATATTTGCTGTATTATGTACAAAATATCTGTTAAATGTCAACTCTGTATTCTTTTCTTGCAATAAAAAAAAAAAATGCAGGGCAACAACTCTATAAACGCAGTTATGACCTAAAATTCAAAATATTGGTGCAAAAAAAAAAAAAAATATATATATATATATATATATATATATATATTTATATATAACAGTATAGCACACGGGCAAGAGCAAGTGCAGATTTTGTAGGCTACCGATCACACAAATAAAAATAGACCCTTTACAGTTCTGAATGCTGTTATTTTACCTTTATGAGCAAAAATGATGGCGTTTCCAATGCAGGTAATCGCGCTGGCGCCTTCACGTAAAACGCGTTTCAGCTTCCACTCCGCCCAAACGATTGGATATGCGTCTAACAGCGCACATTTATATAGGCCTAGGTTAAGCATTTAAACTAACATTGTGATATGCTTAAGCGGTTTTATATTTAGGCCTATAGATTTTATTTTAGGCAAGTCGTGATGATTTGAGAAAGCTAAATTGATCAAACATAGCTATGATCAACTCACTGTCTGCTGCTGGTCGCTAGTCGTTACTTAAAAAAAGAGAAAAACATTACATTTAACAAACAAAAATGCTCCAAACGTTTTTCTAAATTAACTTAAAAAAATAACGAAACGAAATATAGGGACCCTCAAGCGCAACTTGTTTAGTTATGGAGTAAAAATTGGCTTACTGCTCCATATTTTGCCCTATAATATTTGTATACATTTTCTATCCTACTCAATCTCAGCGTGCCTTCATTTTGTGTCGCTAGAGGTTTCGTCATCTTAAATTAAAATGTCTTTGGTCTGTGCTTTGGAAGTGTTCTGTCAATTCTGCTAAACTTTAATTACTAAATTACAGCCCCACCCAATAACAGCAATAATCTTTGTGCTTTTGATGCTTTTAATATAAAACAAGTCTCAGAATCTGTTCACAAAATAGCCTAAAAACGAAACTAAAATTAACCAAATTAAAAAAAAAAATAAAATAAAAAACAAACTGAATTCTACTGAAACCAGCCCTGTATACTTCATATTTAACATATTGTATTATTTTTTATTGCATTTCGTTTATTATACTAATAGATAAAACATTTTCTTATTGAACAGTGGCAAAACATTTAATACAACTCAATTTCCACAAATACAAAAGAATTTTAAAGAAGCTTCGAAAAAGTTTGCTTCTCCCATCACTAACTATAAGGTCACGATGTGACGTATCGATCTGCTGTTGGTCATACCTGTCACGTGATGTAAGTTCGCAGGTCATAGTTCACCAACCTTGAACTTTGGAGCTTAGCGGAACGCCAACATTTTGCACGTGCTTGCTTTTCTGAATAGAAGTAAATGCAACGAAAATTGTAGTGTTACCGACTGGAGAATCTCCGCCCCACCGCACACTACAAGATGATGAAGAAGAGAAGAAAGACGCCCGACTCAACGCTGCAAACGAGCGATTATGCGATGCGGCTGCTACCATGAGTACACATAGAGATGTGCGATGAGCGTCTACTACAGCCCAGCAACTCACGGATTCCTATTCGCGGGTTTGATTGAAGAAGAAGAAGAGCAACCACTGCTGTCGTGAGGTGAGTGAGAAACTGTAAACAACAACAGCAGCAGCAAAAGTAGTCGTAATAGTAGTGATAGCAGTAATTTAGGCCTTCAGGTTAAGCCAGGATTTACAAAACAATGGCGCTGACATATTTTAAGATATGCCAATGCAAGTTTTTATTTATTTATTTATTTATTTAAATGCCTTGTCTGTGAGTCAGAGGGATAGAGTAGCAAGTAATAATAAACTATTTGTGATTAAAAAATGAATTTAAAATTATGCAACAAAAATTGAACTTAAAAATTAAGATATGAATCTAAAATTATGTCAGTATTAAGTTTATTAGTATTAAATGTATAATAAAATAAATACACAATAAAATAATTAGTTAAGATGGGCCCTTAATACCAATGATATGATTAAAAGTAGATAATAATAAAATAACAGCATAAAAAGACTGTGATTATAATATTATACAATAAATACAATATGAATGAACACAAAATAATAAAAAAATAACCACAATAGAATATATATATATATATATATATATATTAAAAAAAGTTCAACATTTTTTTTGATGAATACTTTTGACAATTTTCAAAAAAAAAAAAAAAAAAAAACTAGTAATATGCAAACATACCAAAAATTGTAAAGTGCAAGGCAATGTTTTACAGTGAACAAGAAAATAAAATAAATGCTCTTAAAGCACACTTCTCACTCTCAGTAATTTAATTTGTATACTAACAATGTCCAACACTAGACATCACAAGATACGCATCTGAATATAATTATGTTATAATATATGTTATATATATATAATTATATATATAACATATATTTATCAAACATGCTATTATGACCTATATATATATATATATATATATATATATATTTATCAAACATGCTATTATGATAGCAAAATATATATTCAAAGTATATTTCAGGGGCATAAACATGTCCTATTTTACAGTAGCCTACATTTAGGCTAATTTTTTTTTAATTTTTTTTTTTATTGAGATATCTGCAAAAAATCTAAATACTGAGAAAATCTCCTTTAAAGTTGTCCAAATTAGGTTCTTAGCAATGCATATTACTAATTAAAATTTAAGTTTTGATATATTTACAGAAGGAAATGTACGAAGTATCTCTGTGGAACATGATCTTTACTTAATATCCTAATGATTTTTGGCATAAAAGAAAAATCAGTCATTTGACCCATAGAATGTATTTTTGGCTATTGCTACAAATATACCCGTGCTACTCAAGACTGGTTTTGTGGTCCAGGGTCACGTATATGAAAGGCAAAAAAAAATAAAATAAATGTGTGAATATACACTGCCGTCAGTAGTTTGGGATCAGTAAGATTTGTAATGTTTTTGTAAAGAATTCTCTAATGCTCATCAAGGGTGCATTTACTTAATTAAAAAAAATGCTTCATGAAGTAATGAAGCTGAACAATTCTGAAATAAATTAGATTTTTTATGGTATATTAAAATAGAAAAACATTGTTTTAATTTTTTTGTCTGTATTTATCAATTAAAAACAGCCTTGAAGAGCATTAAAAACTTATTTAAAATGCATTAAAAATCATACTGATCCCAAACTTTGGACCAGCAGTGTATGTGTGTATATATATATATATATATATATATATATATATATATATATATATATATATATATGGTTTGTCAGTTGTTTCCATGCTTTGCCTTTTTGTCTCTGCAGACCCCCAGAGTTTTCTGATAGGGATGCACGATATTGGATTTTTGCCAGTATCCGATATGCCCATATTTTTCAGCTCATTTTGGCCGATGCCGATACACGTCCTTTTGTTTGGAAACAACACCAAGTCTCTCCTGTGCGGAAATTATAAGCAAATTATTTTTAATTGTATAATTAATATATAATGACAGTACAAGGCTGCCACTACTGCCACTGCACGTGCTATTACTGTTTACTCTGTCACACACCCGAACATGTCATTCTGTACGTGTTGTAGTTTGGAGCAAAACGATGAGACGGAGAACCTTTCAGCTTGCGGGAACTTTACTGAACTGATTCATATTCACAGGTTTGATGGAAGAAGAGCCACCAACCGCTGTTGTCGTGAGGTGAGTGAGAAACTATAAACAACAACAGCAGCAGCAAAAGTAGTCATAATAGTAGTGGTAGCAGTAATTTAGGCCTTCAGGTTAAGCCAGGATTTGGTCATACCTCAATTAGGACATTTTACAAAACAATGGCGCTGACATATTTTAACTTAAAACATGAATTTTTAAGATATGCCAATTCATGTTTATTTCAGTTAAAACAGCATTTACTTTTTTTTTTATGCCTTGTTTTTTTGTAATGCCTTGTCTGTGAATCCAAGGGATAGAGTAGCAAGTAATAATAGAATATTTGTGCTAAAAATGAGTTTAAAATAACACAGCAAAAAAAGTAAAATTTAAAAATTAAGATATGAATCTAAAATTATGTCAGTAATACAACTTATTAATATTAAATGTATAATAAAATAAATACACAATAAAATAATTAGCAAAGATGGGCCCTTAAGTAATACCAATGATATAATATAAAGTAACTAATAATAAAATAACAACATGAAAATGACTGAGATTATAATGTTATATAATAAATACAATATGAATGAACACAAAATAATGTAAAATAACCACAATAGAATATATATGGATATAGAAAAGACTGGACAACAACTCAGAGATTTGGTAGTCTAAGCATCACAGCTCCTTTTATCACAGAGCTCAGTGGGTGGTGGATTGGCCTCTGTAGTCAAATTCTCGTGATATTGCTGTCTTAGATGGTGGTGTATAGTGTTGGGTGGTGAGTGCTGTCTCATCGCACCATATCTATGGGAATGAGCCTCGGCGTCAGGTGGTGTGACTCTCTCATATGTCCAACTCTCACCTGAAGCACTCGTACCATAGCGAGACGCTGCTTTAGATTTTCGCACTGACAGTGAGAGACCAATAGTGAGGCATCGCTCGTTGGGTGACAGATGGTGTCAAAGACAGCTTCTCACGAGATTGTTGACTACAAAAATGAATATAAATATATTTGCAAATAAGCAGCTAAGCGACGAGATGACTACCAATCAGGGTGCAGAAGATGATCTACCCATGACTGAATACCACAGAAGAATTACAAAAAAAATGTGGATAAATACTTTTGACAGTTTTATTTTATCTTATGCACATAAAATATGATAAACGGAAGCCTGACGTGATAATCAATGATTATTGTTTTCATGCATCAAACTAAATTTCCAAAAAAGTGTTTAAACATTGTTTGTTAAATTGATTGTAATTCATGTTTAGTGATATTCTTACTTGATAGTGGATAAGTTGTATTTACAGTATGCCATTAGACGGATTGAGTACGAATTAGGACGGTCAATGAATATTTTTTTTGTAACCTTAATGATTACATGATTTGCTCATTAATTCGTATTTAATTATTTCTGGAAAATATTTTCTGAAAAATACAGCTTTCCGATTTTCTCCGAAAAAAGCCGAACTTCTGGGGGCACGCCGTGGGCGGAGCTAAATTTGACGATCACTTGCGCTGGGATTGCCAATAAAACAGACATCTGATGTTGTTTCACTTACCATCTGCAGTTCTGAATCATTACCAGGATCTTTTATAGCTGGGACCACTCCATCTTTCAGTATCAAACAATGTGCAAATCCAGTGTCGAACTGGTCCTTGTATATGAAACCTTCACTTGCTAAACTCCATTGCTGCCCCAGAAAAAGGAACGCTGGGTTCTTCAGGAAGCTGAGCAAAGTTATCTTTGCCTTACAACCCTAACCACACTTCTTTAGAGACTTTCTTCCTGAATTAATCCCTTGCAGAGTGCGGCCGAATGAAGCACGTTGATGGCGCGCTCTTTCTCACGGTCTGGCCGACGTTATCGTGGGTGCCACGGACGCGCTTTTCCGGGAGAAATGCTCATATAAGGAGTTCCACCACCGATTACGTCATTAATGCCACGGTCTAAAAAAAATAAGCCGAAACTTGTACCAACCCCGAAGTAAGATTTTCGGCAAAAAAATTCTGTGTCATTTGTCCAAATTATTTTTTCAACTTTGGCCATGTTTAGCATGAGAATCCAACTCTTTAACACTGTAAACAACTCTGAATATACGAAACACCATTGTACCCCACCTTTAATGTTGTATATTTGAATTATATGACTCTACTCATTAATTCAACACATTCTTGTATTCTGCCTGGAATATGTTTCTAGCCTCTGCATCACATCTTGCTCTTCAAATGGATAGTTTATACAAAAATGAAAATTCTCCTATCATTTACTGATCCGAGATGTTTATGGCTGAATTTCTTCAGATGAACACAAGAAAAGATTTATAGTCCATATACTGCAAGGGGACAGGGCCACTTTAGAAAGTGAAAGTGGTCAAGAATAAAATATTAGTATTTGTATTCTTCTTACATATCGTTTCACTTAAGAATACACTGATTCATTAACAGGGGTTATTTTGACTTTGTATTTTTTGAAGTGGAATTTTTGGACGTTCCATACACTTGCGTTGTATGAAGAGACGTGTTTTTTTATTTTTTTTTTAAAAGCTCTTTGTTTGTGTTCATCTGATAAATGAAAGTCATACTTGGTGGCATGAGGGTGGAAAGGGTGGAGTTTCCTTTTAATCCCTTCCCTGTATTATTTTTTCGGTGTTCCGCTATGCTGCATTTTAATTATCTTTGCACTAGATGTGTTTGACCTGTGCCATTGCATTTTGTTTCGTTCTCTTCTTTTAACCAAACCTCTCTGTGTGTGTGTGTCAGGAAAAAAGTACTTCTACTTTTTAATACTTGAGTACAATTTAAAGTTGTACTTTTTTACTTTTACTCCAGTATATTTTTGGCCAGATACTTGTACTTTTAACTGAGTAAAATTTTCACTGAGTATCTGTACTTTCACTTGAATAAAATTTAGTACTTTTTACACCTGAAAATATATTTAGGTCATAAACAGCAAAGCATTTATTTCTAAAATTCAAAATGGATTTAATTTCACCATTTATTGCAAAATATATTTCAAAGTATGTTTACAGTAACCTACATTTAGGCTAAATACAAAAAAAAAAAAAATTTAATAACTTTTTTTTTTTTTTTTCTGTAATAGTCTTGTTTTTGGAAAAAAAATGTGTTGTGTATAAATGTTTTCTTGGATTTAAATATGTGACCCTGGACCACTAAACCAGTCATAACGGTCAGTTGTTTTTTTTTTTTTTTTTTTTTTTTTTTTAATTGAGATATACAAAGCTGAATAAATATGCTTCCTATTGTTGTGTGGTGTGTTAGGATAGGACAATATTTGGCCAAGACACAACTACTTAGAAATCTGCAATCTGAGGGGGCAAAAAAATCTAAATACTGAGAAAATCTCCTTTAAAGTTGCATATTATTAATCAAAAATTAACTTTTTATATATTTACAGAAGGAAAAGTACAAACTGTCTTCATGGAACATGATCTTTACTTAATTTCCTAATGATTTTTGGCATAAAAGAAAAATCAGTAATTTTGACCCATAGAATGTATTTTTGGCTATTACTACAAATATACCTGTGCTACTCAAGACTGGTTTTGTGGTCCAGGCTCACATATATGAAAGGCAAAAAAATTTATGCGTGAATATACAGTACCGTTCAAAAGTTTGTGATCAGTAAGATTTGTAATGTTTTTTTTTTTTTTTTTTTTTTAAGAATTCTCTAATGCTCATCAAGGCTGCATTTATTTGATAAAAAAATATAAGGGGAAAAAACTGTAATATTGTGAAATAAATATTACAGTTTAAAAGTCTAGTTTTCTATCTTAATATATTTTTAAATATTATTTTATTCTAGTGATGCAAAGCTTTCGTCAGCCATTACTGCAGTCTTCAGTGTCACATGATCCTTCAGAAATCATTTTACTATGCTGATTTATTACTTGTATTTACAATGTTGGAAACAGTTGTGCTACCAGATATTTTTTTGAAACGTGATGCATTTTTCCAGGGTTCCTTGATCAATAAAAGGTTACAAAGAACAGCATTTATTCAAAATATAAATATTTTCTAACAATATAAGTTTTTTGCTTTCACTTTTAATCATTTTAACACATCCTTGGAGTAGTACTGATTTCTTAAAAAAAAAAAAAAAAAAAAAAAAAAAAAAGAATAAAAATTTACTGATCCCAAATTTTTAAAGCTTTTTATTGATTAAAAAATCATGGAAAAATGTATCACAGGTTCCAAAAAAAAAAAAAAAAAAAAAAAAAAAAATTAAGTAGCACAACTGTTTCCAGCACTGATAATAAATAAGCATATTAAAATTATTTCTGAAGGATCATGTGACAATGAATACTGCAGTAATGAAGCTGAAAAATTCAGCTTTGATTTCAGAAATAAATTTTTTAATTTATATTATAATAGAAGAACATTGTTTTTTTGTTGTTGTTGTTGTTGTCTGTATTTATCAATTAAACGCAGCCATGATGAGCATTAGAAACTTATTTAAAATGCATTAAATTATACTGATCCCAAACTTTTGACCAGCAATGTATGTATGTGTGTATATATATATATATGGTTTGTCAGTTGTTTCCATGCTTTGCCTTTTTGTCTCTGCAGGCCCCCAGAGCTTTCTGATAGGGATGCACGATATTGGATTTTTGCCAGTATTTGATATGCCCATACTTTTCAACTCATTTTGGCCAATAGCCAATGCTGATACATGTCCTTTCCTGTGTGGAAATTATAAGCAAATTATAATAAATAAAACAGCAGCAGCAGCAGCAAAAATAGTCGTAATAGTAGTGGTAGCAGTAATTTAGGCCTTCGGATTAAGCCAGGATTTGGTCATACCTCAGTTAGGACATATCTTTGTAGCAATCCCACATAAGGAGTGATTTATTTCTAGTGTCCTTGATTAACATTCATGTATTGTTGAACGTTTATTTTGATTATCACCCCGTTTTCTGTATTACTGCCTCTTCATGTGTATATGTGTGTGCGTTTGCCTCGGATGAAATCAGTCTCTCGAGATTTGACGGATTACCTGACGCCGCAAGCTTCCACATGATCATAACAAGGAAGTTTTTAAGGAAGTAGCCGGTTTATCGGCGTTCTGCAGCGTTGGTGCTCATTCTTCTCTTTGTTGTTTTTTTTCCCGGTCCTTAAGTGTTTTTGGATTACTACCGACTGTTTGTGGATTATATTGCCGCCTCTCTTGTGGAGTTTTTCTTTTTGTGTTTTTTCTTTTTTTTGGACATTTGATTACTTTCTAAGGAGGACTTAAACAGTTTCGTTCTTTTATTGGATCTGCTCTCCGACATTCGTCTAGATCTGTCACCGGTGAGACTGATTCAAACTTTGTATATAGTTTTGTGGACTTTAGAACAATCAATCTTTTCATACACCCACGCACAACTCACCTTTTTTCCGTTGTATACATTGTCTATTTGTATAATACGCTGGACATATGATACAAGTTTTGGCGTGTCTGTGATTTATATATTCTTGAAACAGAGAGAGAGTGTGTCTCCCTTATATTACTTTGTACTCTCCACGTAAATATACGCTGAGTGTTACATCTTTTACAAAACAAAGGCGCTGACATATTTTAAGATATGCCAATACACGTTTCTTTCAGTTAAAACATTTTTTTTTAATGTCTTGTTTTTTACATTTTTTTTAATGCCTTGTCTGTGAATCCGAGGGATAGAGTAGCAAGTAATGATAGAATATTTGTGATAAAAATAAGTTTCAAATAACACAGCAACAAAAGTCAAACTTAAAAATTAAGATATGAATCTAAAATTATGTCAGTTATACAATTTATTAATATTAAATGTATAATAAAATAAATACACAATAAAATAATTAGCTAATATGGGCCCTTAAATAATACCAATGATATAATATAAAGTAACTAATAATAAAATAACATTAAAATTACTGTGGTTTATAATATTATACAATAAATACAATATGAATTAACACAAAATAATAAACAAATTACCACAATAGAATATATATTTCTATTGTTTTATTGTGCTGAGTTTCCTACACCTTTACCTTATTTTGTTTATTCTCAGGTTAGGTAAGAAAGTCAAGTCTGTCCTGTCTCATAAGCATTTCATTTTTCAGTCTCACAAAATAGGCTTTTGTGAGGCTTTTGTGTAGTTTTGCTCAAGTCTGTAAATCAGAGTCCTTTGGCAGGCAGGCTTCTTGGTTGTAAATAGGTATAGTTTTATTATCTATAGGTTAAATACTTTACATACAAATAATAATATATCAAAATAAAAGAAATTAAATACAAGCAAAATAATTAGCTAGCTTTGTTGGTGCATTCCAGTGTCCTGATATCTTGAGTTCTGGACATCCCCTAAGAAGACCTCTATGTAAAAGACCCAGTTTTCACATTCTTTCTTCTCCGGATTCTTCTCCGCTGTTGCCTTCTATACCTCTTGTACAGCGAACACCTGACGGTAACATCTGAATTCCTTTTATAGCAAAGCTCTAATACAGGTTCGTTCTTTAGCTGTGCTCTTGCTTATACATGTTATAAACATTTTCTTAATAAATGCTTTTAAACAATAAGTGTGGTTTTACTTAATAAACTACTTTCAATAAAACAAATACAATACAAGTGTTGTGTCTTTCTTAATAAATAAAATTATTTTTTCTTTACAATTAAATACAAAAGGAAAAGACATACTTGGAACAACTGCACAACAACACTATAAATATAGAAAATTACAATAATAATAATTGCAGTAAATTATTATTATTTTTTTTTTTTTTGTAAAACTCTGATCTTTGAGAAAATGTGTTTTCTGACCCTCCAACTCTAGCACTCTCTATTTCTATTCTTAAAGTTCCTCTCTATTTTTTTTATATCATGTCTTTTCTATCTGTTTTCTTTTTATTTATTATACAATTAACAAATAAATAGATATATAAAAATAAAAAAATCTTTTTTCTATTCTATGTTTCCTATTTATATAATTTAATAATAATAATAATAATAATAAATGTTGTTACGTATATTGCATTAAGCTAACTGAGACTTGTCATAGCACTTATTGCTTTGTTGTTAAATTTGATTCCTTCCATTGTCCTTATTTGTAAGCCGCTTTGGATAAAAGCATCTGCAAAATAACTGAATGTAAAATATAAAGGGTCACTAACCTTGTCAATTCTTAGTTGTTGTTGTTTTTTTTTTTTTTTTTATACATTTTTACTGAACAATAAATTTGTCTATAGCAAAAATTAGGGGAAAAAAACTCTTAATAATATACAAAGCAAGGTGCCAAGTCCTGTTGGAAAATGAAATCTGCATCTCCATAAAGTTGGTCAGCAGCAAGAAGAATGAAGTGCTCTAAAACTTCCTGGTATATGGCTGCATTGACCTTGGACCTCAGAAAACACAGTGGGCCAACACCAGCAGATGACATGGCACCCCAAACCATCACTGACTGTGGAAACTTTACACTGGACCTCAAGGAACGTGGATTCTTTGTCTCTCCTCTCTTCCTCCAGACTCTGGGACCCTGATTTCCAAAGGAAATGCAAAATTTACTTTCATCAGAGAACAGAACTTTGGACCACTCAGCAGCAGTCCAGTCCTTTTTGTCTTTAGCCCAGGCGAGACGCTTGAAATGAATGCGACAGCTGAATCCCATGTTTTGCATACGTCTGTGCGTAGTGGTTCTTGAAGCACTGACTCCAGCTGCAGTCCACTCTTTGTGAATCTCCCCAAAATTTTTGAATGGGTTTTGTTTCACAATCCTTTCCAGGGTGCGGTTATCCCTATTGCTTGTACACTTTTTTTCTACCACATCTTTTCCTTCTCTTCGCCTCTCTATTAATGTGCTTGGACACAGAGCTCTGTGAACAGCCAGCCTCTTTTGCAATGACCTTTTGTGTCTTGCCCTCCTTGTGCAAGGTGTCAATGGTCGTCTTTTGGACAACTGTCAAGTCAGCAGTCTTCCCCATGATTATGCAGCCTACAGAACTAGACTGAGAGACCATTTAAAGGCCTTTGCAGGTGTTTTGAGTTAATTAGCTGATTAGAGTGTGGCACCGGGTGTCTTCAATATTGAACCTTTTCACAATATTCTAATTCTAATACTGAATTTGGGGTTTTCATTAGTTGTCAGTTATAATCATCAAAATTAAAAGAAATAAATATTTGAAATATATCAGTCTGCGTGTAATGAATATAATATACAAGTTTCACTTTTTGAATGGAATTAGTGAAATAAATCAACTTTTGATGATATTCTAATTATATGACCAGCACCTGTAACATTGTGATATTCTTAAGCTGTTTTATATCTATAGATTTTATTTTAGGCATGGGCGTTGCTAGGCCATAACTGCTCAGGCTCCTTAAAATTGCGATCCATAAACTGTACACGTGATCGCCTCAGACCCATTTAAATTTCATGTGAAAATGGCGGCAGACTTCGGCTCGGCTCCTCCCAGTCTTTCAGCGCGTTCTTCAATCCACAGAGGGAGAAACAGAGGATAACCGTGCTGAAAAAAACCCCCCAGCTAAAACCAGCCTTGGCTTCTTTGGAAAGCTTTTGTTTTTCATGCTCATTAAAATGCAATGCTATTTCTTATTTAAATTCAATGCAGGCATTCCCAAACTATTTGGTATCTATACCTTATTCACAAAATATATACTTTAAGTACCCCAGAGATTTTAAAAGAAATATTTCAATAATAAGTTTCACATTTGATGTTGATTAATGGTCACATGGCATGCAGGTAAATAAAAAATATTTCATCTTTTTTAGTAGGCTAAGTGTTGTATTTTAATTGTTATTTTAAAACAAAGACTAATGAAACACAATGACCGTTCACTCCTATACTTTGGGAGAAACTGCAACATGCAATATGGAGGAATAGTCCCACCTTCTAAATGAAAGAGACAAATTTCCCATAGAAAACCATATATATATATATATATATATATATATATATATAAAACAATTAATATATTATTAATTAATATTATATATATATATACATACATAACATACTTATGACTGCGCATTGGCTGGTCTAGCCTGAAAAAAATAAATACGCCTTTTCAACGGTATTTGAGAATAAGAAACAACATTCATGGGGCAATTAATTTAAGATTTTTGTTGCTGATTTGATATGTGTAAAGTTTTTGAGATTTCAGGATTCCCCCATTCATTAAGATAGGACTTGGTCTTGTATTAGCTGCCCGGAGGTGTTGCAAAAATGGCCACCAAGTACAGAGACTTTCCTTGAAAAGGGCTTTGTTTTAAAATGATTTATTTAATTTTTTTTTTTATGTTTTACTTAATTGTTAGCTTTTCATTAAACCCACAAACCCTCTGCAGTTCCTGTTCAAACCCCTTTTTTTTTTTTTTACATCATTAAGCTACAAGATATCAAGTAATCTAAAAGTAATCTGATTAGATTACCTAAAATATGTAATGTAACTGATTACATTACTGACTACAATTTTCTTCATCTGGAATTAGTAACTGATTACAATTTGTAAGCAATCTACCCAGCTCTGTATGTATGTATATATATATATATATATATATATATATATATAATATATTATAACAGATATGTGATCCCTGCAGTGTGAAAAGCTATGCATGTCTCTGAATGGTCTCAGAATGTGAAGACAAATAGAGAAGACGATTCTGCCATGAGACAAATAGGAGGTTAGACACCTCATAGTTGCAACAAACAGTACACCTAAATATGAAATTGCCATTATTTATTAATCCTCATGCTTCCGACCTATGAGTGGGAAAGACCACACATTTATTCTAGTCTATTTTATGTCACTTTAAAGGAGTTAGCATATCAGGCTATACAGCCTGAACAATTAAAACAACTATACATTAAACATCATAATGGACACATAGCATCTGAAAACTTTACATTAGTAAACTACATATACTGTACACTTGCACATAACATATCTGCACATTCTTTTAAATATTTATATGTTTTTCCTCTAAGAATGAAGCAAGTGTGTGTCTTTATGAATGGACCACTGAATCATTGACTCGATTCATTCAGAAATGCAGAATCATTCAGTAAGGAAACACTGTTGTGTGTTGCTCAGAGATGTGTAACTGTTATGCTCAGTAGACACCCACATCAACAATACAAAACAAAAAGAGTCAACACTGACAATATTGTTCTAAAGGGTTACTCCACCCCAAAATGAAAATTTTGTCATTAATCACTTACCCCAATGTCGTTCCAAACCTCGTCTTCGGAACACAATTTAAGATATTTTGGATGAAAACCGGGAGCTTTGTGGCTGTCCCATTGACTGCTAAGTAAATAACACTGTCAAGACCACTGATCTATATATGAAAAACTTTTTTGGTCGTGCCCCCCTTTAAACCTATAAAAAAAATCTGGACGACATCAGATGGATTTAGAGGCTTTTGCATCTGAGCTCTTATACTGCTTAATGTGTTACTTTGTGTTTCACAGAATAAAGTCAGTCACATGGGTATGGAACAACATGCAGTTGAGTGATCATGACAGAATTTTTATAGTATAACGTGCCAGATACAACTAGAGGAACCTAAAGGAACCTGTATTACAGTAGCTTACTCTTCTTAACTTTGTCCAAGATGCCTTGTAACACATAATTAAACGTTGTACTTACCTGGACTAGATATAATTACCTGGACTAAATAGAATTACCAAAAACTAAAACAACAAAGAAAAATTACCTGAACATTTTTCCTGTGTGAGTTTAGTATATACTAAGTGTGTATACTTACCTTTCAGAGAATCGCAACTGTGTGGCTACAGAATTGGCCTGTCCGGCGAGAGCAACCAGCTATCTCAATTGTCCCGTTAGCTGTAATAAGGACCCAAGCTGAATGAATATTTGCGACATTTTGACTGATTTAAAAAACACGAATTTGCGGCCTTCTTCGTCTACTACTTCATGTACCATCACTCGACTGACTTTACCACTGTGCAGGTACTGATACTGATATACTCCGAGCAACAACATGAAATAATTGAAAATTTCGTTGTAAGTTATGCAAGGCCACTTCTTCATTTCATCTTCCCACTGTGTTATACACCGCGGGTGTGGTAAATATTTACCATCACAGTGTTTAATTGTGTTCTGTGCGTGCTCCCACCACATCGCTGTTTACCTATTGGCTAGCGAAGCGGAAGTCTAACACATTATAAGGAAGTACGTCATCGTATTTACTTCCACGTTGCAAAATAAGGTGGATAGCAGAATGACAATAAATCTTACCTAGCATAAAAAATACAATTTAAAACACTTTCATTTTTGGTATTACACTATATTGTGACATAATATATTGTTATTATACCCCTGTGCTGTTTTGAATGTTGAACGATTGTATCAACATATGTAACCTATATATTCTATATTCCACCACAATCCAAAAAAGAGCATAAGAGGTACAGAAAATGGATCCGTTTTTATAGGGAAAGACTGCTTATTTATATGTTTAGCCATGTCACTACCGTTTTTTTTTTAACTAATCAATCATGTTAACAACTTTATAGCACTTGTGTCAGGTCTTTGGTGACTAGCTTAATTTGACAGTTTCATTTTCATCAATTGCATTTGTGAGAAAATCTGCCTGCATGCATTTGTGAGAAAATCAAGCCAAGTTTCCTCATAAAAAGGCACACCTCTGCATTTTCTCTAAAATGGAGTTTTGTATTTGCAAATCACTTTGCGTTTGTTTGAAAGTCAAGTTTTTCTTTGCAAAGCAGATTGTGTTTGTTTGCAAAACGCTGGATTTGTTTGATCATTATTGTCACAAAATTCACTCCATACCCCAGCAGCTTTTAATAGTATATATTTGTCATTTAAAAGGAGAAACCGAAACTAAAATATACGAGATAAACGCAGATATATGTTGTACTTGGTGAAATCACATACACCTTGACCCTGACCCCTGCCCCTAGGGGTGAAGGTGAACATGATTTCACCAAGTACAACATGTTCCTGGAAGAACATTCCATTCAACTAATCAAATATAGGGATACATTTTCAGGAAAATGTCAGTTTTATGCTGACAATCAGGAATAGGTGCTTCTACACCCTTGTTAATCAGCTATCATTTCCCTCTGATTTTAGGAAAAAAAAAAAAAATATATATATATATATATGGGTATGGTTAGGTTTAGGGGTAGGGATTGAGTTAAGTCTATATTTTTGGACAATAATGTTGATCCAGGAACATGTCTTACTTGGCAAAATCATGGCCACCCAATCGTAGTGTTTTCTCTACATTCCCAGTGTCCCCTCAAGACTTTTTGAGACTGTGATGGGAGCACACTGGTTCCTCTAGGGGGGGTCCTCTAAGAAAATTTTGTTCATTTTAAATTTAAATGCAAAAATGGTACATTTTGAGAGCGGAATCAAGTGATTAGATTAAATGAAGAAATATGTGCTCTTGTAAACAATCTTGTGTTCTAGTAGTAATTCATTTATTGGTTGCATAGATGTGAATGTAGGGCACAATTTTCATAAATTCTTATAAAAGGTACAAATGCTATTCTGTCAAGAGCAGGGAGTGATTTTCTCCTTGTCTTTTGTTGTTTCATTATCATTAACACTGACATTTATTTCAAGAGACAAGCTGAGACACGAGTTCACAAGAACGAGACGAGGTCAAGATTTTATAAAAAAAAAAAAAAAAAACATTCTCAATTACCAAATGCATGGCCTGCAGGTGCATTTTGAATTGTTTTAACTTGTAATAAATGTCTTTTCAGTTGTACTTTCTGAGTCTGAATTATCATATGCAGTAAAAGATAACACTCACACACTGTAAAAAATGTGCCATAAACTCAACTGATTGACTTATATCTCCTGTATGATTTCATGTCAAGTCATTCACGCTCATTCACAATTAGCATAATCCCCGCCTATGTACAGCTACGCAAATTGCGTGTCCAGGAACGCAGTGGAATATTCTGGTGTACTTCCTCAGGTTTGACTCCAGTATAATGCATAAATGCAACAAAGACTAATAATCCATATGCCTAATAAATATTCAATAACGTGTGTCCAACAAAGTGTTTTTAGCAAGCTGAATACCAGGCGCTCTTCTAAAAATGACCAGCTGGTGGCGCTTGAGAACGCTTTGGTGGCACAGCGTTTTTCCAGCTTTAGTTGCTATGATTTAATATCCACCGGGGCAAAGTATTATCTTATTTTTAACCATTTTTCGATATATATCTATATATATAAACAAGTAACGAGAAATATTTACTTATTCATTGTTGTAGTATTTGTACAAGTATGGTTGGGTTGTATTTGTCCCGCCCCTCTTCTATTTACGGCTGGGTGAATAGTGACAGTGACGAGCGCTGCGTTTTAACTTACAGTTTAAAAAATAAATAAATCAATAAATAAATAAATAAATAAATAAATAAATACAAATAAAAACATTCACACAGAGGGCAAGGGCAAGTGAACTTGTAATTATTATAGCAGTGCATCAAAATTCGGTGTCATGAGTTTGCCAAAAAGAACACAGAACGTTTTACGCACCTTTTACACGTGGTATTTCGTACCAACTAACATTATGAAAACATTTTCATGAATTCGAAAATTTACGGCAGAACGGCTTTACGAACGATTTACACAAAAATTCGTTCTGCTCGTTTCATGAATGAGGCCCAATAAGTGCAGCCATAATGAAAGTAGGCTCTCAATATTCAACGTGCAAATAGACACTATTTTTTTTTCAAGCGTGATACAGAGCTAGACGAATACACAACCCATTATAGCCTACATACAAATAACAGCCTGGATATGTTATGTAGCCTAATTTGCGCGCATATGGGGGCTTTTGAATGTGCGTGCACGTTTTACTTTTAACGATCTTGCGAACTCTCGGCGGTGAGCGTGCATTTTAAACATTAATTTAACAAACTTAAATGAATTTGAAAGTTGGGGTAGGGGCACAAAGCTAAACTGCCAGCTGTTCAGAAAAAACACGTGACGTCATAAACGCGGAAACGAGGTGGAACCGTCCTATGGGGAAGCACAGTATTTCCAACCTAAAGAAAACATGATTCTTTTCTGCCTTTTTACATTTTTAAATGCCGTGTCTGCTAACCATATTGGTACATCAGTAAAAACGAATGAAAGGCCAATAATCGGTAAGTCGCAAAGCTGTATTTAACAGAGTGCATGGTAGTTTTAAGCCAACGTATCATCATTACATGTACCATGAAGTAAACCATGTCTAAATCTTGTCTAGGTGTTCTTGCCCAGGATGTGTATGACCCGCAGCCTCAAAGAAACTCATATATTGCGGCGTCATACGTGAAGTTTCTGGAATCTGCTGGAGCTCGTGTGGTGCCTCTGATGTAAGAATAAAAACACTATATAGAGAAACTTCCTTCACTGTAAACACGCAAGGTTTAATTCAAAACAAGGAACAGTGTTGTTTCTCCTTGTCCACTTGCAGAGTAAACATCGAGTTATTTCGCAATGGCTTAATTACATACTGCGCGGTATTTACTGTACACTGCCTACAATTTTGTGAAACATAACTGTCATTCACAAATTGTCTACTTATTATACATAACATTTATTACAGCAGTATTATTTTATTATGTGGCTGTTTATTTCATGTGAGAAAATGGACTACAACTTAAACATGTCTTAAATAGTTTATTAAGTAAAGGTTCATAGCTCTGGTTTGGAGAGAGAGAGAGAGAGAGAGAGAGAGACAGAGAGAGGGAGAGGGAGAGAGAGAGACAGACATTTCTTCTAATCTGCTGTAAATTACCCCAGCACAAATTTGTTTTATTAACTTTTTTCTTTTGTGAGATATTTTGTACATGATTTAAAAAAAAGTAGATTTATTTATTTAGATAATAGATAGATTAATATATATATATACACACACAGACTTATGTCTGTTTATGCTCATTTTGCCAATGCAAATATTACCTATTAAAGCCATGGCAGAACTGTTGTACGTCTCAGAGCAACACACTATTTCTGAATGAATCTGCATTTTGAACAAATCGGGTGGATCAATTATTCACTGGTCCACTTAAAGAAAGCAATTTACTTAATTTCTGAATTAGCCGTTTGAACGAATCAAATTAATGAATGACTCATTGACTTATTCATAAAGACATTTACTGCCACCTTGTCAGTTTTAGTTTAACACAGTAATTGCTTTAAATTATCTTTTGTTTTTAATTTCCCAGCCAAATTTGATGTGTGGTTATTATTTGATTTATATATATATATATATATATATATATTTTTTTTTTTATGTCTTTAGGATAAATAAGTCTGATGATGAGTACAGAAGGCTCTTCAAATCCATAAATGGGTAAGTGAAGTATTTTATAATTATTAGCAATTATTACTATTAGGGATTTGTAACACCTCTCTCTTTCTCTAGAATCCTTTTTCCTGGAGGTGGAGCCAGTTTAGAATCATCTGGCTATTCCAAAGCAGCTGGCATTTTCTACAGACTTGCTCTTGAGGTTTGTGTATAGATGGTCCATTCAGCAAAACTATATATTTTTTAAAACATTAAGCAACACCTTTAAACATGGATAGTAATTACTTAATTAGAAGTATTTTTTCTAAATGAAGTGCAATTGTAAATGAACCTGCAAAGGCCAGGCTGTGGGTTAATAGTCAATTTTGTGATTTGTGTTTATGAGTTATAAAAGAGGTCTGGCAAAACTTTAACCCCTGAGCAATAGAAAAATTAATAAGGAGTCACAATGATCTTCATTTTACATACACTGCATGTTATGGTTTGGCACTCCTTTTACGCAATACAGTATGTTGGTGTATATGTGTGTGTTTTAACAGGCCAATTCAAATGGTGATTACTTCCCTATATGGGGAACCTGTTTAGGATTTGAACTGCTCACATTCGTTACAAGTGGAAAGTTGCTGTTGTCCCACACCAACACTAGTGGTATCGCCTTGCCACTGAACTTCACAGTCGGTAAAGCCATGTTTCATAACATGTACCTGTAAAATCAAATATACTTACATAATGGTTAATGCAAGTACATTGTCAGCTTACTAATGAATTTCACAAAAATTGACTGTTAGCTTGGTACACGGTGATGTAACGTCTTGGTTACGTATGGTAACCCTCGTTCCCTGATGGAGGGAACGGAGACGTTGTGTCGAAGTGACGACTAGGGGTCGCTCTTGAGAGCCCGAATACCTCTGACAGCTTTGAGAAAAGGCCAATGAGAATTGGTATGCAGTATTTGCATAGCCCGCTCCGCCCCGGAGATCCGGGCATAAGAGGGGGGGGCTAGGCAACACTCATTGTTCTGATCTGAGGAGCCGAAGCACCCGGCTACACTCAGAGGCGGTCCGAGGTTGTGGCAAGGGGGACACAACGTCTCCGTTCCCTCCATCAGGGAACGAGGGTTACCATACGTAACCAAGACGTTCCCCGTCTGTCGTTCACGTTCGACGTTGTGTCGAAGTGACGACTAGGGGTCCCAGTTGAAAACGCCACAACCAGCGGACCGCGTCACGAGTGCATGGAGTGCAAATATTAACAGGTCTTGCGTGTTAGATAAATGTCACTCACCTCTACGTGACCTTCCAATGCCCAAGAGCTTCAGCCAGCCTTTCCTCACCTTTGGTTGAACATCTTGGAGAACATTGGGCCAGTGTCCGTCCTCCCCGGGGGGGGATGGGCACTACGGAGACCACACCCTGCCCGGAGGGAGGTATTTGTGTGGAGAATACACTTGAGGGCTCGCACTAGGGGAGCACAACAAGGGGACGATCCTGAGGCAGGCTCCGCATGAGGAGAGACTGCTGAGCTCAGGGTCGGAGACAAGTTTTGTCTTAAGGGAAACACCGCATCTCTGGGAGTATAGGTGGAGATACACACATGGGGCCGCATTAGGAGCCACTACATGTGGGGCACCAACCTAATATGAGAGTTCACAAGAGGCAACCTAACCTCATATTAGATTCTGATAGCTAGTTCCTCCGCTGAACATAGCTACGTTGCGGGTGCAACATGATGGAAATTGTCGTTCAGGGTTCACGCCAGGAAACTTACTGAACTGGGGAAGCGTCATCACCCGTGGGGAACGACGCTTCAGCAAGCTTCTACACCGTGTCAGCTTCAGGAGTTACTGGGCTTGCGTTCAGGACTCCCGAAGAGACTGGTTCTACACGCAGATTGTAGAACCTGGCAAACGTGTTAGGTGTAGCCCAACCTGCAGCTCTGCAAATGTCTGTTAAAGAGATCCCGTTCGCCAGCGCAACCGACGCTGCGACGCCCCTGGTGGAGTGGGCGTGCACCCCCAGCGGGCAGGGCACCCCTGTGGCCTGGTAGGCCAAACGAATCGCATCCACAATCCAGTGGGAAATTCTTTGTTTGGAGACAGCTTTCCCCTTCTGCTGTCCTCCAAAACAGACAAAGAGCTGACTCGACCGTCTGAAGCTTTCAGTACGTTCCAAGTAAATGCTCAGGGCACGGACTGGGCATAACAAGGAGAGGTTGGGGTCGCCTTCCTGAGAAGGGATAGCTTGCAGAGTGACCACCTGGTCCCTGAAGGGAGTGGTGGGCACTTTGGGCACATAACCGGGCCGGGGTCTCAGGATAACGTGAGAGTTAGCCGGCCCGAATTCGAGGCACGAGTCACTGACGGAGAGGGCTTGGAGGTCTCCCACTCTTTTGATCGATGTGAGCGCAGTCAGGAGAGCCGTCTTTTGGGAGAGAGCACTGAGTTCGACTGACTGGAGCGGCTCAAAGGGATCTGACTGTAGGCCCCGGAGGACCACAGACAGATCCCAAGAGGGGACAAGGCGCGGTCTGACGGGGTTCAGCCTGCGTGCACCTTTAAGGAATCGTATAACCAAATTGTGCTTCCCAACCGATCTACCTTCCACCAGGTCGTGGTTAGCGGCAATAGCGGCTACCTGGACCTTAAGTGTTGAAGCAGAAAGGTGTCTATCCAGTCCTCCTTGGAGGAAGGAAAGCACCGTTCGGATGCCACATCTCCGTGGGTTCTCCCCCCGGGAGGAACACCAGTTTGTGAATTTGCGCCATCTGAGGTCGTACAGCCGCCTCGTGGAAGGAGCTCTCGACTGCAACAGAGTGTTTACCACTGCCAGTGGGAGATCTCTGAAATCCTCCTGGTCGCGTCCAGGGACCATACGTGGAGGTTCCAGAGATCTGGGCGCGGGTGCCATATCGTGCCCTTCCCCTGTGAAAGGAGGTCCTTCCTCAGGGGAATGCGCCAGGGAGGAACGGGGGAGAGGAGCACCAGCTCTGAGAACCAAACCCTGTTGGGCCAGTAGGGGGCCACCAGCAGGATCTGTTCTCTGTCCTCCCTGACTTTGCACAGGGTCTGTGCAATTAGGCTCACTGGTGGAAACGCATACTTGAGGAGGCCCTGAGGCCAGCTGTGTGCCAGTGCATCTGTGCCGAGGGGCGCCTCGGACAGACCGTACCACAACTGGCAGTGAGTGTTCTCTATCGAGGCAAACAGGTCGACCTGGGCCTGACCGAAAAGACTCCAGATCAGCTGAACCGTCTGAGGGTGAAGTCTCCACTCGCCCCGAAGCGAAGTCTGTCGGGAGAGCGCGTCCGCTACCCAATTGAGTTCGCCCGGTATGTGGGTGGCTCGTAGAGACTTGACATTGTTTCGACACCAAAGGAGGAGATGGCGGGCTAGCTGTGACATGCGAAAGGAGCGTACACCGCCCTGGTGATTGATGTAGGCTACAGTCGCGGTGCTGTCTGTGCGGACCAGCACGTGTTTGCCCTGAACCAAAGGTCGGAACCTCTTCAGGGCCAAAAACACTGTCAGCAGCTCGAGGCAATTGATATGCCAATGCAGCCGAGGGCCCGACCAGAGCCCTGCAGCTGCTTGCCCATTGCATACGGCGCCCCAGCCTGTGTTGGATGCATCTGTCGTAACCAAAATGCGCCTGGACACTTGTCCTAAGGGCACCCCGGCCCGTAGGAACGAAATGTCTTTCCAAGGACCGAGGGTTTTTAGACATACGGGTGTGACGTGCACCCGGTATGAACCCTGGCGCCATGGCCATCTCGGGACTCGGGAACGCAGCCAGTGTTGTAACGGTCTCATGTGCATCAGGCCCAGCGGCGTGACGGCGGCTGCGGATGCCATGTGACCCAGGAGCCTCTGAAATTGTTTGAGGGGGACCGTCGGGCTGCGTGAGAGCTTCTGGACGCAGCTCAGCACTGACTGTGCACGCTCCGGGGAGAGCCGTGCACTCATGGCAACCGAGTCTAGTTGTATACCGAGAAAAGAGATGCTCCGTACCGGGGCGAGCTTGCTCTTTTCCCAGTTGACCCGAAACCCCAGATGGGCCAGATGGTTGAGAACCACATCCCTGTGTTTGCATACCAACTCCTGAGAGTGTGCTATGACCAGCCAGTCGTCGAGGTAATTGAGAATGCGGATGCCCCTCTCCCGGAGAGGGGCAAGGGCTGCCTCTGCGACTTTCGTAAAGACGCGGGGAGACAGGGAGAGCCCAAATGGAAGGACTTTGTACTGAAATGCTCGACCTTCGAAGGCAAACCGCAGGAAGGGCCTGTGTCTTGGAAGAATCGAGACATGAAAGTACGCGTCTTTCAGGTCTATCGCCACAAACCAATCCTGGAATCTGATGCAC
Organism: Cirrhinus molitorella; assembly: GCA_033026305.1. Taxonomy (NCBI): domain Eukaryota; kingdom Metazoa; phylum Chordata; class Actinopteri; order Cypriniformes; family Cyprinidae; genus Cirrhinus; species Cirrhinus molitorella. The sequence goes on along the minus strand of CM065118.1, from coordinate 41,888,518 downwards.
GTGAGAATGCGTTTGAGCGTTAGCATTCTGAAGGGGAGCTTGTGAAGGGCCCGATTCAGAATCCTCAGATCCAGGATTGGTCTTAAACCGCCACCTTTCTTGGGTACAATGAAGTAGGGGCTGTAGAACCCTTTCTTCATGTCGGCCGAGGGGACCGGCTCTATCGCGTCCTTCACCAGAAGGGTCGCGATCTCCGCCCGAAGAACCGCAGCATTCTCGTCCCGAACCGCGGTAGAGAAGATGCCGCTGAACTTGGGCGGGTTGCGTGCGAATTGGATAGCATAGCCGAGTCGGATGGTTCTGAGAAGCCAGCGAGAGAGGTTGGGTATCTCGAGCCAAGCTGTAAAACTCTCTGCCAACGGTCTCAGGGGGACCACCGACGTACCTCGGGTGGGTACGGTGTGACTGAGTTGTGGTGAAAGCCCTTTGTTCGGGGGCGTGCTGTCCCGGAGGACACAAGGTGCTTTGATCGCCATAACCGACATACAAGGATCCGTGAGAAGATCGCCTGAGCTCAGGGGATCGACTGACGGATGCGCTTGTTTCTCTGTCAAAGTATGCAGAAGCGCAAGTTTTGCGGTTGAGCATGCTTTGATGTGTTTTGGTGGCTGGGTACCCCGGAGGGACCCAGCCATGGGAGGATCGACCATCGGAACCGACAGACAAGGATCCATCAGAAGATCGCCTGAGCTCAGGGGATCGACTGATGGATGCACTTGATTCGTCAAAGCATGCCGAAGCGCAGGCCCTGCGGTTGAGCATGCTTTGACATGTTTTAGTGGCTGGGTACCCCGGAGGGACGCAGTCACATAGATTTTTTCGCCCAGAGAAGAAAATTGCTCTTTTATTGACCATGTGGTGGCCGTCTGCCGAGAGGCAGACAGCCGGGGTGGAGCCGAAACCCACACTCGTCCCCTCGCCGAGTGTGGATCCAGACAGGTCAGCAGATCTCTCTCCTCCGGGCTGCTCGTTTCAGGAACGCTTCGAAGCCTGACGAGGGTTCTTAGCGGCCTGAGACTGAGCTAACGGCGCCACCTTCTTGCGAGAGCTCGACCGCAAGGCTGGTTTAGGTGCAGGACCAGCCTGTGGCGGGCCCTGAGCCGGTCTGGAAGGCGGTCGTCCTCGGCGTGAAACAGGCGGAGGCTGCTGCCTCGGGGGTGCGGGCCCGGGGGGCGGCGCCCGACGAGGCAAGATGTGTTTGATAGCCTCCGTCTGTTTCTTCACTGCGGAGAACTGCTGTGCAAATTCCTCGACAGTGTCGCCAAAGAGACCAGCCTGAGAAATGGGGGCGTCAAGAAAGCGAACCTTCTCAGCGTCCTTCATTTCCGCCAGATTCAGCCAAAGGTGGCGCTCCTGGACCACCATAGTGGACATCGCCCTCCCCAGAGCCTGCGCCGTGACCTTCGTAGCTCGTAGAGCATAGTCAGTCGCCGAGCGCAGATCCTGCAAAAGCTCTGGTTTGGGAACACCCTCGTGCAACTCGCTAAGAACCTTGGCCTGATAGACCTGCAGGACGGCCATAGCGTGAAGGGCGGACGCAGCTTGTCCAGAAGCAGCATAAGCCTTCCCCACGAGAGCGGAAGAAGCCTTACATGCCCTGGACGGGAGTTTTGGGCGGTCCCGCCAGGTGGCGGCGGTCTGCGGGCAAAGATGCACCGCGATCGCACGCTCCACGGCGGGAACCTCCGTATACCCCTTCGCTGGACCTCCATCGAGGGTGGTGAGAGAGGAAGAACCGCTAAGACGCGTTCTGGCTGAAAAAGGAGCCTTCCACGACTTAGTCAGTTCCTCATGCACTTCCGGGAAGAAAGGAACTGGGGTAGAACGTGGCCGAGAACCACGGTCGTTACCCAGATACCAATCATCCAGCCGTGAGCGCTCAGGATGGGGCGGAGACTTCCACTCAATCCCGATTGCTTTGGCCGCCCGTTCGAGCATGGCCGCCATTTCCGCGTCTGCTACTGACTGAGAACCCGCCCCCGCAGCGGGTGCCTCAGATAGCGCGTCTGCTTCAGATGGCTGCCCACTCTCCGATGCTGCAGACACTTCTTCCTCCCCCGCAGGAGCCCCGAATAACCAATCCAACCCGTACTGAGACGAGTTTTCAAAGTCATCCGAAAGCTCGACCGGCAGACACACAGAGCGCGAGGGACGCGGGGAATTACCCGGCGAAACGCTCGCGCTCTCTCGCTCTTCATCAACACGCGCCGCGGCAGCCTCGTACCCGGAAGTAGAAGGACGAGCCGCGGTAGCGGTTGATGCGAGCCGCGGTCTTTTAGTAAAGAACGCGACTCGCGAACGAAGTGTGCTGAGGGGCATGTCCTCGCAAGCAGGACATCCGCCCTCGCCGAACGCTGCTTCAGCATGGTCACGACCCAAACATTGAAGACAGAGCTCGTGCCGATCGTTTTGGGAGAGAAAGAAGCCGCAACCAGAAGGACACGGAAGGAAAGGCATAGTAAACACACAAACCCACCGTGTCTGCACTCTTTTAGAGAAATTTGCTCTTTAGATTTTATTAAGAGGAAATCTGCTCTTCAAGATTCGCCGTCGAAGCACCCAGGGGACTCTCACTGCTACTGCGTTCGAGAAGGAAGAGACCGCTGCCCGTGCCGTAGATCCAACGACGAGAGAGGTGAGTAACGCTGCTTCTCAATGAAGAGACGCTGCATTCGGCTCCGAAGAAACAGAACAATGAGTGTTGCCTAGCCCCCCCCTCTTATGCCCGGATCTCCGGGGCGGAGCGGGCTATGCAAATACTGCATACCAATTCTCATTGGCCTTTTCTCAAAGCTGTCAGAGGTATTCGGGCTCTCAAGAGCGACCCCTAGTCGTCACTTCGACACAACGTCGAACGTGAACGACAGACGGGGAACATGTAGTTATAATGGTCCCACTGTAGCGCGGCTAGTATAGATTACTCAAATACGTGAAAAATGTTGTAGATCATGAATGTATAAATATCATTAATTCATCCAATGCTGTTTAGATGTTAGAGACAGTAGACTGTTCAAAGACTTCCCTGAAGACGTTATGAAATCACTGGAAACAGAACCACTCACAGAGAACTCTCATCAATGGAGTCTTACTACAGAGGTAGCAAATACTACTATTACCATTCAACAACTACTTCTTGATATCAGTCATTATCAGTACTACTGTATTACTACTAGTTTCTTTTAAAATACATTGATCTTGCCATGAAAATAGCCATAGATGCTGGTATGGCAATAAAAATAAATGTTTCTTGATATCTGCATTATAATAAAATTTATAAGATAGTCATTTAATTATTTAAATAAATTCATTTACAAGTTAGTGTTATTAAACTTAATTGATTAAATATTTTTTAGTTAATGAACTGTGCTTTACTGGTCAACAGGAAAAGAATACACTTTCATATCTTAGAAAACAGTGTGTACTAATACATAACTAATACATGTACTGATTGTTTGGATAAATGGTTTAGTACAGTTAGACTTTACAGTTAGTTTAGTATTGGTTTGTAATAGCACTTTACAGTATAACCAGACATTATTTAGTATAATATACATGCCAATGCACAACCTAAACATCATGTTTGTGAAAGAAATTTGGTCAGACAGATTGATTGAATTTCCATTACCCTTTAACAAGAGTGCACCTAAAAAAATCTACATCATAACAAGAGTATGTATCAGTAGAAAACTTAAAATATAAAAATTCATCCTTTGAAAACCATTTTAAAATCAGACATTGCATTATCATGGAAATTGTACGTCAAAATCATATTACAAAATGTTTTCATTCATGAATTATAAAAATGTAAGTTTGGATGGCAAACTTTTTTTTTGCATTTACAGGTCACATTCGATTAAATATAGCCAAAATCCGTTGCCAAGATTTATTGCGAGAGGAAAAAAATGTTTTAGTCGCATAACATTGGTTAATGGAAACGCTGTCATTTTCCACTACTTGTTTTATCGACATTCATAAAATATTGCCAAAATTTTGTACATATCTGTAATGGAAACGCGCCTAGTGAAATGTTTTAGTTCTCACAGGAAAATATATTCAATACTGCTATATTCACATGATGCATGGCAATTTTAATTTTAGAAGGTATTTCAAAACTGCAATGTATAAAAGGGAAGAAATTAGCGTATTAGATTTAATCTATTAAATGTATATTTTTGTTTTTGCTGGATGAAATGAAATGAGGCATTTCCAAAATTTTTAATTTAGAACTTTACCAAGAGTGAGACCCTGAAAAAATTCTACAGAGTTTTGAGTACAAACACGGATGGACAAAATGAGTTTGTGTCAACAATGGAAGGTGAGTGATGATCATCATATGGGTTGATATAGTAAGGATATAGACTGTGCTTTTCACCTCTTTCTTTTGAGCAATGTTGTCATTTACTGTTTCTATGCATACCCACAGCATATGATTTTCCTATCTATGCTGCTCAATGGCATCCAGAGAAAAATGCTTTTGAGTGGACCCGGCCCTATATTCCCCACACGCCTTCAGCCATTAAGACCACGTTCTACATGGGTTACTTTTTTGTAAATGAAGGTATAGTTAATATACTACTTCTGATAATACTAATACTAATACTAATGGTGTTTAATGCAATAAATGAACAAGTTAAGTAGTTAGACCTTAACAGACGAACTGATCTCCTCATTTGTTTTGTTGCCTTTACAGCGAGGAAAAGTTTTCACAGCTTTCCTAGTAAAGAGGAAGAGGAGAAAGCTTTGATCTATAACTACAAACCTGAATACACTGGAACTCAAAGTGCATTTGAACAGATATATTTTTTTGATTAGGTGAATTATTTAAATTTTCTGATGTGTTTATTAGTGTTTTTTTTTTTCTTTTAATGATTATTATTTCATTCAGTTTTGAACTTCACATACTCCACGTGACATGAAAATGATGAAATCAAAATTATAATTGAGATAAATTATTATTATTCTTTTCAGATGTATCAAAATGGAATACTTCCCAAACAATACAAAGAACAAACATTTTGGCATGAGGAAATTATGTAAACAAACATGTATACAAAAATCATGTAGAAATTGTAGTGTTAATAAAAGGTGTGTGCTTGTTGTGAATCTGATGAAAACACACACACAAAAAAAAAATTACAAAGTCATATTTCTTTTGTTTGATGACCCAGGTAACCCAAGTACACATTGCCTTAATAGAACAGTTTCCAAGGTTGGAAAAGGCACAAAGTGATTTTTTTGTTTCTTATGGCTGTGCACATCTTTTAGCTAACACATCTGCCTATTTATGCATTTACCTGGACACAAATACAAAGTAACCCACAACATACAGTGCAATGTTCAATAATATATCTATAAAAAGTGACTGAGGTCTCCTTTTTTCAGTAAGAAAGAACAAATGCAACTCATTCTCTCATATTCTGATCTCTTAATTGGTCCCATAACATGCATATCATTGTACTGTTACCACTGTTTCACTAAAGGTAACCCTTCAATCTAACCTGATATAATCCAATCTTTAATTTTACTGTTTAGCCCTAAAAACATCCTTTTGAAACATGATTTCAAATCATATTTGCTTAACCTGAATTAAGATCTTAAATACTAGGTGAACTGTCTTTTTAAAACCCTTGAACTTCTAAATCCATTCTTTATGTTCTTCAAAAATCATGCTTCTATCAATCACAACTATCAATATGGTTATTTTTCAGAGGACTTATACATTCACATTGCTATGTAATCAGTACCACAGGACAGCACAATAGATATTTGTGATTTATGAAATCTGTGACTGGCTAAGAACAGTAAATCTGTCACTTCGATTGGCTGTTGACCTACTTTTCAAAACTCAGTTTTTGGACAAATCTTCTATATTGGTGACAGTGTCTGCCTTTGTAATTGGGTGAGTTCTGGGTGCCAGACATCCACAATGAAGATGAGTCTAAAGCTTTCTGCTTCCTGCCAGACTTCATGCTCAAATGAGTCGTCAAATATTAACACTTTTCCTTCTTCCCACTCCCTGAAAGAGAATAACATTCATTGAATATAAACCATATTAATATAAACCATGCCACAAATGGGAAAAAAAGTTCATATATATGAAGAGTTCAGATGCAAAAGCCTCTACATCCATCTGACATCTTTCTTTAAAAAAAATGCATTTTTATCAGACTCCAATGTATAGGCTTCTATGTAAGTACTGGTACTTCTGATTGGGCTGAGGGTGGGATTGAGTTTGACATACGAGTATTTGATGGATGTATAATGTGTTGAGAGCATTCATTTAGTATTATTATCTTATTTTTGACCAAGATGGCTTTTAGCTGGTTTTGCATCTGAACTCTTCATATATACTACCAGTCAAAAGTTTGGACACACCATCTCATTTAATGTTTTTAAAAGAAGTCTCTTATGTACATCAAGGCTGCATTTATTTGATCAAAAATACAGAAGAAAAAAACAGTAATATTGCAAAATGTTATTACAATATAAAGTAATGGTTTTTATTTTAATATACTTTACAGTATAATTTCTTCTTGTGATGCAAAGCTGAATTTTCAGCTGATCCTTCAGAAATCATTCTAATATGCTGATTTATTATTAGAATTATCAATGTTGGAAACAGTTGTGCTGCCAAATATTTTTGGCAACCTGTTATTCTTTTTTCAGGATTCTTTGATGAATAACAGTTTAAAAAGAACAGCATTTATTCAAAATATAAATCTTTTGTATGTAAATCTATGCCATCACTTTTTCTTAATTTAACACATCCTTAATGAATAAAATAATTAATTTCTTTCAAAAAAGAAGAAAAATTGTACTGACCCTAAACTTTTGATCAAAAAAATCCTGAAAAAAGTATCACAGGTTCCAAAAAATTAAGCAGCGCAACGGTTTCCAGCATTGATAATAAATCAGCATATTAGAATGATTTTTGAAGGATAATGTGACACTAAAGGCTGGAGTAATGATTCTGGAAATTCAACTTTAATTACAGATATAAATTAAATTTTAATGTATATTAATATAGAAAAACATTGATTTACATCGTAATAATTTTTCACAATATATATTTTTTTCTGTATTTTTAATCAAGTAAAAACAGCCTTGATATAAGCATAAGAAACTTCTTTAAAAAACATTAAATGAGTATGTCCAAACTTTTGACTAGTTGTGTGTGTGTGTGTGTGTGTGTGTGTGTGTGTGTGTACACACACACTATATTATATTGCCCTTCTAATGAACAGATTTGACTACTTTAGTAATTTCCATGAGTACTAATCTTAATGTTTAAGCATATAATGATATTCTAGGGAATTGTGTCCTTCTAATTTTATAGCAGACGTTTGGACAGTTTGCACCAGAGGTGTTCAGCAGGGATTAGAACTTGCCTTATGCAGACCAGTCAAGTTCTTCCACACTGACTGAATAAAAAAAAAAAAAAAAAAAAAAAAAATCTCTCTATGAACCTTGCCTTACACACAGAGGCAGTCGTCAAAAAGGGTCCTGTCCAATCTTTTGCTATAAAATTAGAAGGACACAGCTCCCTAGAATATCATTATATGCTTAAACATTAAGATTAGTACTCATGGAAATTACTAAATTAGTCAAACCTGTTCATTAGAAGGGGGTGTATATAGCGTATATAGAAGTTTTATCTACTCAACAATTTTTATTCACATTTGATGCAGTTTTAATCAATGTGTGTCAACTTGTGTTTCAATGGTGTAACTGACCTGGTTTGGTTTGTACAGCGAATCCTGCATCCCTTAGAAGGGATGATGAGGCCTAGATGCATTCGTAGACGACAGTTGGTGGGACCAGTGTGAGGCCATACATGAGTGCCAGCTTGCATTACTGAAAATTTGATCTAAAAAGGAAGATTTAAATTAGTAGGCAACAGTTAATCAACAGAACTACACATTGTAAAAAAGGAGACATGATGAAGCTAAATTAAAAGTACAACTAGGCAAGAGGGTAAAACTTAGCTGTAATTGATTTCTGGGTACTGACCTGGCCTCTTTTGCAGCTAGTGGCCTCTGAGTAACGTTCCAGCAAAGCACAGGTTTTAGGGACATAACCGCATGAAGAAGCAACCTTTCGACCTGAGGAACAGTAAAGTTTATATTGTCTTTCCCAAAAGTGTCTCAATATTAGACACTGAAAATGCAATGTCACCCAAGACTAGGAAATTTAAAGGGTTAGATCACCCAAAAATGAAAATTCTGTCATTATTATCAATCAATCAATGATCATTGTTTTTATGCATCAACACACAAATTTCTACTTAAGTTATGACTTTCATCAGGTAAATGGTCTGGCTTCAAAAGTTCACCATCAAATCTGAGGAAGCATGTTGAGGTAGCAAAGTTGCGTTCCCTCATGCTTTGCTCATTAATTCAAATTTAATTATTACTGGAGAAAAAAAAAAAAAAAAAAAAAAAAAAAAAAAAAAACACACTCTAAACGTCCCAAATAAACAATTAAAAAATTAATTATCCTTTTAGACAGTGACACTGAATACTGTAGACAACATACAAAAAAAGTGGCCTTTCAAAACGTTATTGTATATTTTAATTCTATGACTCATTAATTCAACACGTTTCTAGCCTCTGCATCACATCTTGCTCTTCAAAGGGATAGTTTATACAAAAATGAAAATTCTCATCATTTACTCATCCCAGATGTTTATGACTTTCTTTCTTCAGATGAACACAAGCAAAGATTTATAGTCCATATAATGCAAGGGGTCAGGACCACTTTAGAAAATGAAACTCGTCAAGATTAAAATATTTGTATTCTTCTTACATATCGTTTCACTTAAGAAGACACGGATTCATTAACAGGGGTTGCATGAGTTATTGTTATATTGACTGTATTTTTTGAAGTGTCATTTTTGGACGTTCCATACACTTGCGTTACATGAACATGTTTTTTTGTTTTTTTTTCTAAAGCTCTTTGTTTGTGTTCATCTGATAAATTAAAGCCATACTTGATGGCATAAGGGTGGAAAGGGTGGTTTCTCCTTTTAATCCCTTTTCCTGTATTATTTTTTCTGTGTTCCGCTATGCTGCATTTCAATTGTCAGTTGCACTAGATACGCGTTTGACCTGTGCCATTGCATTTTGTTTCGTTCTCTCTTTAACCAAACCTCTGTATCTGTGTCAGAAAAAAAAAAGTACTTCTACTTTTTTTAATACTTGAGTACAATTTAAAGTTGTACTTTTTTAGTTTTACTCAAGTGTGTTTTTGGCCAGATACTTGTACTTTTAATTGAGTAAAATGTTTGAGTACTGTTTACACCTCTGGTGACATCAGTGGTTGAATTATAGGCTGATGCAGAGAAAAATAATTGTTAATTTTTTTTTTTTTTTGCACAAAAAGTATTCTTGTAGAAGGACCCTTGCTTTCTGTGGAGGGTCAGAGAGCTCTTGGATTTCATAAAAAATATCTTAATTTGTGTTCCGAAAATGAATGAATGGGTTTGGAACAACATAAGGGTGAGTAATTAATGATAGAATTTTCATTTTTAGGTGAAGAAATGCACACTAGAAGGCTAAATAAAGTGAGACTGTTTTCACTTGTAGCTGAAAAACCATGTGGATTACACATACATTTTGAAATTAAATGGTTTTCTGAATAAAGGTGTGGTCTCATTAGCTTAATTCCAGGGAAATTTCACAATAAAAAAAAAGCGTAATTGTCTATTTTAAATAGTGTTTCAAATTAAGCTGGTTTTGTCGGACAATGCTGTGAACTTCCAATTGCATGGATTCCTACTGGAATGACTAAATTTTGGATGCAAAAATTTGCAGAACAACGGTAAATCTGAATGCATCCCTGTGACCCTACATAGGACAAGCAGTTGAAAAATAGAAGGACGGATGTATGTCCAGTGTAATTATATTAGGGATTTATTGGTAAATGTAAGGTACATGTGGTGGATATTGTATATTATATATTTTACCCTGCTGCCACAGTGTGAATTGGCCCCAGTCTCCTGTCTCTCTCAGATTTTCATCTTCTGGCAAGAACTGCCCACTGTTGCTGTCTAACACTGACAGAGCTTCATTCTTAATGGTCAACCAGTTGCGTTCCAACATCTGTAAAGAAAAAGCAGAGAGACAAGTACACAAAGAACACTTCCTTTACAGTCAAAGCACTGAATGAGTTACATTATAGGGACAGTTGTGGTCTCATAGTTAGTCAGTCAGACTAGTAGGTCACATGTTTGATTCTCAATACTGCCAGGAAATTCCGAACTCAAGAAGAATGCCAAACAATGTGTAATGTATCTCTAACGGGGATGTCAAGATGCTGTTTAATATTCATTTTAATTAGTGTTTATCTGTATGAACACTTTTTGAATTAATTAAACATGAAAAAGCAATTATGTGTGTTATAACTGTGAAGGTACAGTATAGTTTTTCCACTTTTGTGGGGACAAAATCATTATTTGGCAAAAAGTGGTGGGAAACGTCTTTAGTAGAGAATATTTACATTTATTTATTTTAAGGACACCTTAAAATAAAGTGTAACCAAAGGTTTTTATTTTATCATTTAGCAGTACTGTTTTAATTAAAAAAACTATTTACAGAAATGTAATAAAATGTAATAAGGCATATTTGCTATATGATGACTGTGGCAGGAACAGAATTACATTTAAAATGGGCTTTTTTCCATAAAGTTTGGACAACCTTCTAGTTTAGACAGTACAGACTAGCTGTTGTGGCACAGTTCAGTCTGCAGCCAGTGCTGATTAACAGTAAGAAAAAACAATTTAACATGCTATTTGATGGTTAAAGGTGGCATATCATGAAAATCTGTCATTTTCTATGTTTAAGTGCTATAATCGGGTCCCTGATGCATCTACCAACCCAGAAAACATGAAAACGAACAACCCAGTACGTTTTTTTGGTACGCCTTTCTTTGTAAGGTTGTGAAAAAACGCGATGCTCAGATTTTGCTCCCCCCATGACATAGAAAGGGGATCTTATCATAAAGTTATCGCCCATTAATCTGCAAGTTTCTACCCATGCAGCTCATTTGCATTTAAAGAGACATGCACAAAAACGGCCAGGGTGATGTTACGCAGTTGCTAAAGTGTTCCCAATGAGTTTTAGGGCATTCACGTGCTGTTGCTAGGGTGTTCTTGGTGGCAAGTCCAAAGACCCCACCCTCAAACCACATCTGGACTCCTTTGACTGTTATTGTAAGTAAAGGATGATTTTTTTAAAGCAACTGTACCAGATTTAATGCATGCAGACAAATGGTCTTTACCTTGACTAAACCTGTATATCCAGTCTCTTCAGCTGTCCACCAGGGTTGAGCACGAAGTCCTGGGACATTATACAAAGATCTCTGCCACACAGAGGCAAAGTGACCTCGCCGATGACCAGCCTCATACCAGTCATAAGCCTAAACGAATGCAAAAAACACCAAATTCATGTATTACCTCTGTGAACTTCCTTTTAATAATCGTATTCTTACTTTCTTCTTACACTCTTGTCTCCTGTTCTCTGTAAAGCATCTCCGAGATGAAAGTAAAACCTGCCGTCATCAGTTCCTGGCTCTCCAGACTCCAAACCCTCCTAAGTACACACAAACATGGAGAAAATATTTAAGTACATGCATGCGTGTGTGAGTGAAATTATATACTGTACATTTATGATCATAAAATTAATATTACCTTCAGGTACGGTATGCTCTCTGCAATCTTGTTTTCGGATTTAAGTATGAACCCATAATGCACTTTAGCAAATCCATCATGTGGGGCACGATCTAAAACCTAAAAAGGAATTTCAAAAAGGGGGAAATTAGTCATCAAATCACATTGCTAAACATAACAACAACATAATAGCAATATCTTGCCTCCTCATATATTCGTTTTGCACCCTTGTTGTCACCCAGAAGCAGATGTGCCACTCCCAAGTCATTCTTTATGCTGATGTCTTCTGGAAAAATCTGAACTAGCTTCTCCAAAGTAGCTAAAGATCCCCTTGTACGACCTGTACAGGAACACGAACATGGAACAACTTTTGGGAATGTTCTCATATTGTTATGGACAAATGCTTTCTGTCTAAGGTTCTATTTTACGGTTAAGGCTGGTCTATTGTAATTATAACCAAAGATTTACATTTATTTAAAGCGTAGTGCTGGGAAAATTTGGGATGTTGGAGATTGCCAGGGCTTGTTAGGCAGGGTGTTCTGAGTGGTTGTCCGCAGCTGCTACAAAGTTCTCCTGACAGGTCTCAATGATATAAGTCTATAGGACTCAAGGCTTGACAGTGCGAGCAATTCACAAAATAGATGTAAACTGCATTTACAATCCCGATTACAGAAAAGTTGGAACGTTTCGTGAAATGCCATTAAATCAAGAATATGTTTTCTGTTCATTCGCTTTAACCTTTATTTAATTGACTTCAGTGGCCAACTTTTAATTTCATTTTGTAAACATAACCAAATTTTGATTTTCATGGCTGCAACACACTCCCAAAAAGTTGGGACAGAGGCAAAATAAAAGCGAAACAGTTCACAGTAAGCAGGTGAAATGGTAATGGGTATTGGTGTTCGATCATATCTCATCACTTTGTGCCAAATTTTTTGACAAAAGTTTCAAACAAATGAAAAAAATTTCTATTTCGCAATAGAAAAATCACAAAGAATTACCATATATAATATTGTGAAAAGATTCAGATTCAGAAAAGACTTGCCTGCAGTCCAGATCCGGTCGTGAAAAGGAGAATCAGACAACGACGATTACAGATTGCTGAGCATCTGAAGCTTTTTTTAAGAAGCCACATTGGACAACAATTTTGCTTGCCACATTTGAAGTATTAGTATCCTCAATTCCCAAACATTAACACTGTAATTAAAAGGAAAGTTGATCTGGCACAGCGTTAAACATGCCTCTGTCCCAAGTTTTTTGGAGTGTGCTGCAGCCATGAAAATCTAAACTGAGTTATATTTACAAAATTTACAAAATACATATTTTTGATTTTATGGCATTTCACAAAATGTCCCAACTTTTCTGGAATTGAGCATTTAGAAACGTGTGTGAATAAAGTCCCGTGGGTCTTTAAAGAGTCTAAAAAAAAAAAAAAGTAACATAACAAATGTAATCCTTTTAGAGGTCTTAAATTTGGGAAAGGGACAACAGTAATTGCAATACAGTCTAATGTGATTGAGGCTATGATTTTATGAAATAAACATGAACACCGTACATTTAAATTCAAAACACGTCACTGTTGCATGTTCTACAGGCTACCACTTTTTTTGAGAGCAGTTCACAATCAATGAATATTGCTCATTTCATTGCAATATGTTCGCTGAAAGTTTATCTCTCTCATCTTTTTAAATAAGTTGCCAGCAACAGAAAAAGCACACACACATTTCATAATAAGAGTCTTCGGGGGAAAGTAAGCATGAAGTCCTGATGGGACTGCAAAGTTTAATATCTAGGTTTAGAGGTTTCTGAAAAAATTTCCTCCTGAGTATAAGCAGTAGTGGTATAATTTATTTTCATTTAACAACAGTCAACGAAAAGTCACCATAATTATATAGCTACATGTATACTTGTATACCTAAGAACTGTTGTCTTTCTGCACGTCTCTTTAATGCAGCTTTGATGAGGTCAGGTGGTACGTCTGGGAGCTCAGCTACTTCTTTGTATGTGTTCACTGCCTTCAGCAGCATGTCATTACTGCGAATTTTCTCTGCCAAATCATCTTCTGTCTGGACAAATATCACACTTCTTGAAGCAAAATAATGACCATAATGTGACGTAAACCGCAATGTTAACTTTTATGATAATGTGTCACCTGGGCTTTGCCGTATCGGCACCTTGGACTTTGTGGGAATTTCTGGACAAGAGCTTCAAAAGCACGGAGAGATTCCTCAGTTTTCCCCTGAAAGAAAGAGACTTTGTATTTATTTTCAAAAATTAATAACAACAACAACAGTAATAATAATAATATTCCAGTAAAATACTACAAACAAGTTTTTACAAGTGTTTATATATTTTTACCTTCTTACGTAATTTCTCTGCAGCGTTAATCTCAGATTTGATAGTTTTGTCAAATTTATTAAGTAGTTTTGGTTTCTTCTTTTTGGCTGTAAAAGAATTCACCACAGCATTAGACTTACAGTAACTTAAAAGAACCTAATAATTCAAAGATGAAGTGTGTAATGTTTGTTTATTTGTATAATGCTTTTTACAACAAGTATCTATTTCAAAGCAGACTAACTTAAGCAGAGACACAAAATAAGTGGATTTCCCCTAAAAAGTGTGCTGACTGTGGTTGTGTGGTGCTGTCAGAATATGGTTCTGTTTGTTTAAACAGAACAGTATTAAAACAAAGCTCAACATACATTCTTTTTCTTCTTTGGATTCTACTAAGGGTTCTTCTGTGAATTCTGTTGTCTCTGTGACTGATTCAGATGTGGAGACTGATGTAGGCACAGGTTCAGTTGCAGGTGGCAACTCCTCTGTTGTCAACTCTAATGACGGTTCAGCATCGGATGTAGACCCATGTGGAGAGTGTGGAGTGGAGTCTTTACAGGAAATATATAGTGTACTTTAGCTTATAAATATAATACAAGTAGTATACATTACTTACATAATTACATAAAAAGTATTTTCGTAAAATATATATCTTACCTTTGCTTTCACCAGGTAGAGATTCTGTACGTAACTCTAAAATGCCACAAATGACAACAAATAAAATTCATATTTATGCACATATATTAATATGTATGCACATTAATATACTGAGAAACCCCAAGGCTAGAAACTAAATAAAAAATAATTTCTCTTTATTTCCAGTTTCATTTCTGTTTTTTCTCCCATTATATTTGATTTGTTGAAGATATATACGTATTAAATAGTCTATATGATTTATTTTTCATGAACTGACCTTTATATTCTCCTTGCAAAATTCAAACTTGACAAAACTTGAAAAACATTTGGATGAAAATTACTCCTGTAGGGGGTGCTACAACTGTAAAGCACTGTTAAAAAAATTTGATCAATAAAGTTGAAAAATGGTGTTCTTCATCTTTGTTGGATGCTGTAACATATGCTCCAATATAAATTGAATACATATTAAAACATGGCCACTAGCAGCCAATCAAAATTCAGCAGCTAATAACAGTAAATCTGAATGGCCTACCATTATGATGGCCTGTACCTAATTTTATTATTAAAATTTAATTTATACATTTTTGTTACAGGCCATTCTAATTTTATTATCTGTTGAAATTTGATTGGCTATTGGCGACCATGTGTTTGTGTTTCTTCACTAAGAAAATAGTTTTGGAGGTAAAGGCTAATTGTTTTTCAGTTGTGGTGTGCATCGTCAGAATGTCAGAATGTTGACTGTGTGTATCAAGTTTTATTAACTTTTCTTATCTTTTGGCGCCCTGTCGTGGACACTTACATCATTCGTCTGTAAGTCAAAATCGATAATAGTTTAGGATTTCAGGCATGTTTCCTCATAATGACTTGTTAGATCCGACAAAAGGTCAAGTAAGAGTTTACAAAAAAGAATGCTTTTCTGTAAATTAGATTAGTAGACTATTTTTATAGATAAACATCAAAATTATATATACCCTTGTCAGACCTTCAAGGAAGGATTCAAAAGAAACAAGAATGTATATCATGCATAATTGTGGTGCTATAATAAGCATACATTTACATTTTTTGCTAATCACTTTGCAATCCTACATGATAGAATCAAAATTCTTGTTTTGTCTGAATAGTAAATGGAAATCAGAGATCTACTGAGGTGCACAGACACCATCTGACACTAGACACTGGCATGAAAAGAGTGAAGCAGATCTTACTTGCATTCTAAGAATGTTAGGGGGCGCTACAACTGAAGTTCCATTATACTGTAAATATGAAAATCAGCATTCATCTTGGACATATCCTCTAATATGACTGCGGCAGCCAATCAAAATTCATTGGCTAGTAAAGTCAAACCTTTATGGCCTACCATTTCAAAAATATATTTGTACACTGTATGAAAATGACTGTGGATTATTTCTTTTCTTTTAAATCCTTGGTTTAAGTCTAATTTATCCACAATTCTACATTTCAAAACCTACTTTTTCCAATCATGTGGCATGTTATAACTAATATATCTATTTTGTGCACATATTCAAACTTCTCAAAACTTTGTATATATGTTGCATAGGGAACAAGTCATTCTGAGGAAATATGCATGGTTTCTTGAATTTCTGATTCTTGGGGACTAGCAGCAAACAATGGGCTATTTTTAATTGTTTGATTGTGTCCTGTGTGAATGAGTGCTGTGTGAATGAGTACTGTGCATCACAGTACTATAGACCTTTTTCCTGAAGAAACGATGAGCACTGCCATTACGAATTCTAACGTCAGATCGGATGCTCTTCTGTTCTGGAACCCGTTCAAATAGCCCCCATCTGTTTTTAATGTAGCTAACATCGGCAGCTTCGTGTCATCTACACACTCATTAAACTTTGCGAAGTGAGGCACTGACAAATAATGGTCATTGCGATATTGTCATGTTATTGTTATGGAGCCATTTGATTTATAAAAAACATTAATAGGTTTAACATTAGATTATCAGCTCTATGCTAATATACGCTAATTTGACTAGAAACACTGGAGAGCGGAAATGCAAAGCATTCTTCAGGTTAAGAGTCAAGCGTGACTTCCGTGTCCATGAAAAATATCTATAGTTTAAAAAAATACTGTGGTATCACTGGTTTTGGGGCTTACCATTATATTTCATGGCATGAAGAATTGCTTCCATCGTTTCCTTACCTTTTTCTCCCAAAACTTTCTCGGTCGATGCCACCATAATAGGCTTCTCAGTCAGACCTGTATAAAAGTTCAGTAAAATCAGACACAAAAACTTCTCACAAAGACAAAGGTTATTTCTACATTGGAATTTTACAAAAACTACAATTAAAAATTAAAGTATTGCTATCATATAGCTTATAAATACAGCATATAAAAAGTCTATTCATCTTGGGTCGATAAGAATACAAATAAACTGGGAAAAGAAAGTCTTATCAATGCACACACAAATGAGTAAACTGACCATATATCAACTAGACCAGCAGTTTCGAGTTAAAAAGTGTTTGCAGCGTGAGCAATGTAGCCATCTGTTGATTTCTGGAACTTATCGGCCAATCACCGGTGTTTGAATCCACTCACTGCTCAATAGTTCTTGCACAGTGCTGAATATTGCGTACTCACAAATCCTCTCATTATAACACACAAAGTGTAGACACTGTGCATAATATTCATTGTGTTCTTTTATGTCTGCATTTAAAACTGTTTCTTCATTGTGGTGAAGTGTAGAACATGTGCTTGGGTTGAGGACCTGATAACATGAGTTAAGGTTGATTTAATAATAAAATAAACAACTACTTTGGGCATGCCATGGATGTAACAAAGCCATCATATGGCTAATGCCTAACAAATTTTGGGTAATGCCTTAAAAGTTGTCAATTTAATGTATCACTTTTAGAGTGTAGAAGTGTTTCTGTCTAATGATTTATGTTTATGTTTTAGTTTGAGTTCACCAAGCATAAAATAATCACTTCATAAATGTAACATTATCAAAGAATTTTGTTTGTTGAAACAGTCAGATATGTAACCTGACTAGTGTGAGTAATGGCAGATGTGAAATTGCTCAGCAGGCTTTTTTTTTTTTTTTTAAATGTTTTATTTTTTTTTTCAGAAACCTTTCTAGCAACATTACTCTTGTCTATCTGGTAGCACTAGTGGTAAAGAAATAACACACTTCATCTTCAACACACCAACAACATTCTACTATATAATTGTTATATGATTAACAGAATTAAACATTAAAATGTTTCACACAACAATAAAATGTTTCACACAATAATAAATGGTTATGCACCAAAGAACTGATAAGATCAGGGTCTCACTATACTGGACAAAATAAACCCAAATGTAAACATACATAAAACAACTATCAGATTAAAAAAATACAATTTAGCAGACATTGTCTGATCTGAAAAGTTTGTTTCAAAAAGTTTAAAGACAACAGGTTAGACATATACTAGTCTAACAGCTGCTGAATAAATGTAAGCAAATGTTAAAAACTTGATCCTCATTGTAGCTGCATAACTTCACTTCCTGAACCTGAAGAATATATTCATTCTTCACTAGCTATTTCACTGGCTTAGAAAAAGCAGAACTGATGCTTGATCAACACTTACAATCGGATATGTTTTGTTTTTTAGACATTCACACTGCATCCAATTTTAATTTGTTTTTTAAATATAACCTTTTAGGACAGACTGCCTGCACTGTCATTTTGCACGTAATCAGATGAAATTTGTTCCGCGTATCTACATTGAATGTCATAGTTATGATTGAAGTGCCAGTAAGAGACTTTCTTCAACAAAAAGTGAGAACAGCTGTCAGTGTGAATAGAGGTGGAAAAAAAAATAAAATAAAATAATACAAAAAAAAACTGCTAGTATGGCATCTCACGGTGTCACTAAACTTAAGGAAAGTGAAACAAGTGTTTCACACATTCACGTATATACAATGTTTAAAACCACTCACTCATCTGCTCATTCAAAAATCACTACAATCAATTTCACACAGTTCACTACATGAATAAATTCAGGCACATCTGTACACATTACTGTGTTGCAAATGAAAAACAAAAACTCTGAGATATAATGATCTTTCAGATTCAAGTGCAATTTTAAAACTTACTGTAAAAAAATTACTGCATTTCAAGTCACTAAAAATGGATTTGAGTTAGAAGCACCCTTATATAACCCCCATTTTATGTGCTTTTGTGAGCAGACATAAAGGCTCCTAGGTCAAGTTTACACCTGGCATTAACATATGTTTTGTATACACATAGTATTGTAATGGATATTGTAATACTGTAAAATAAATACATTTAAACAATCAAAATAAATGGAAATTAAACAGTACTTACAAGAGAAGTAGCGTTAATTAAAATATTTAAATTATTTACTACATTTTTTACATACTTATGGATAATTCAAAATGCTTTGTTATTTTAACAGGTAAAAAAAATATAATGATAATAATAATAATAATAATAATAATAATAATAATAAAAAAAACACTTAAGAATCAAGTTTAATTTCTTTCAAACGCCTTTACAATAAATGTTGATGTTAAGAATTAGGCCTACACAACCTCAATGGCTCATTGGAAAGATGTTTTCCATCACTTCCAAAGTAAAATGTTCAGTGAACGGTGTTGAAACATTTTTGATTCTCTCTGAAACATGAACGTGGCAACATTTTATTACGTTGGTTGCTGTACATATCGTAGCAGTTCAGAAAGCTTAATGCTCTGATACACTACAGCAGGGACGTAGCCATCATTTCAGAAATTAGGGGGACAGAAAATAATTATTATATATATATATATATATATATATATATATATATATATATATATATATATATATATATATATATATATATATATGTTCTTCTGAACTTTCTATGCATCAAAGAAGCTCATGTGTTTTCAACCTAATAATAATAATAATAATAATAATAATAATAAATGTGTTGAGCAGCAATCACAATATTAGAATGATTTCTACACTCAAGACTGATGATGACGATGCTAAAATTTTAGCTTTGAAATCACAGGAATAAATTACATTTTGACATAGGATATTCAAATAGAAAACACTTATTTTAAATAGTAAATACATTTCACAATATTACGTTTTTGCTGTATTTTGGATCACATAAATGCTGGCTTGGTGAGCAAAAAAATAAAAATAATAAAAAAAATCGTACTGTTCAAAAACTTTTGCCCTATATTTATTTACAACTGCCCTTGAAAGCCTCTATACGAACACACTTGGCGAAAAAATGCAGGGGACGAATTTACGTGATATTAAAAGTGTAATCTACGCCCCTGCACTACAGGGTACATTACACTCTACTTTAAAACTTAACTGACAGTGTTAACAAAAACATTTGTGACAAACACATTTGCTGAAGCAACCGTGCCATTTTAGCTTGCTTCTACAAGTCTTCTATCAGATGTCTTGAAGTTTTGTGGGACTTGTACCAGAGTGCTCCACACTGCAAAAGCAATGGTGAGCTACTGAGCAAGTTTACCACATCACAAAAACAATATGTATTGATTATGTAATGCAAACATGAAAATGTATCCGTTTACATATCCAACTCTAGTGTATTTGTGGTCATAAGTGGTGGTCAAATAATATCACCAAGGCCAAGTGATCACGATCCGATAATGTGTCTTGAGTGCATTTACTTCATCTGCCTTTTAATTGGGTCAAAATTGTGATTTGATTCCCAAAAACAGATTAATGCCATGTGTAAAGGAGCCCTAATTAGTGTACAATCAAGATATCCTTAGAAAGTAGTTAGCTACAGTACAAGCTACAAACAAAAAGCTGCTAACAATATTGAAGCTAGGAATATAAACTTTATAAATAAATATTTAACTTTCAATCAATATTTAATTCTGCAAGTAGAACACTTTTTATCTGGCACAAAAACATAGTATAATATATATCAACAAATATTCACAGAGTAAAATTATTAAAACACACAATTAAAACACTCACCTAATATTTTTAAAATGTGGCCTGGACTTCTGTGCAGGCTAAATCACTTATTGCAGAGGCTTTTCTTTCTTGGAGTCCCCCAACACTGCACATTTTGAAAGTGCCCCATTTCAGATCTTAGTATCTCTACTAATGAGGTGGTGACCTTAATCAGGTGTGTTTGGTTAAAGAGAAATGCAAAATGTGAATGGTTGGAGAGGGGGCTCCAGGAACAGGGTTGAAAACCACTGGCTTATTGGATTAAAGATGGCATGTTAAACTTCCCTACACAGTGAATAGACAGTTGGGTTATAACCTCCTTCACTCAGCTGTACCATGGGACCAACAGAAATGTAGTGTTTCACTACACTACACCACTACTTGTTTGAAAAAAGTAGCTTGTTACCGTTTTGAACAGCTGAATACTGTCACACTAGCTTTTATTAAGCTTTTATGTCCAATCAAATCTCACAGTTATGGCAGTTTACTTTTATTTCTTGGTATTTTTTTTTGAAGATTTAAGTAAACCACGAGTAGATATTTTCTCGTCTTTTGTATTATTTTCATCATCCAAGTCTTTTTTATTTTCTGATTTATCAACTTTTTGTCCATGAGCCTTTTTATTTAATTTAGCCTCTTTTTCTTGTTTGTAACCGTTCACATTTTCTTTTTCCTCCTTTACACCTTTCTCTGTTTGCTCCTTTGGTGAACTATCTTTTACTTTGGTAAGCCTTCCTTTCTCTGCTTTCTCTTTGTCCAGTCTTTCTTTTTCTGCTTTTT
Source organism: Cirrhinus molitorella (assembly GCA_033026305.1). Classification (NCBI taxonomy): domain Eukaryota; kingdom Metazoa; phylum Chordata; class Actinopteri; order Cypriniformes; family Cyprinidae; genus Cirrhinus; species Cirrhinus molitorella. The sequence continues at coordinate 41,867,135 of CM065118.1, read as the reverse complement.
CTTTAGCAAGTCTCTCTTTTTCTGCTTTTTCTTTCTCAATTCTTTCCTTTTCTGCCTGTTCTTTGGCCAGTCTTTCTTTTTCTGCTTTTTCTTTAGTGAGTCTCTCTTTTTCTGCTCTCTCTTTCTCAATTCTTTCTTTTTCTGCTTTTTCTTTAGCCAATCTTTCTTTTTCTGCTTTTTCTTTAGCAATTCTCTCTTTTTCAAGTCTTTCTTTTTCTGCTCTCTCTTTCTCAAGTTTCTCCTTTTCTGCTTTTTCTTTGGCCAATCTTTCTTTTTCAGCTTTTTCTTTAACCAGTCTCTCTTTTTCAAGTCTTTCTTTTTCTGCTCTCTCTTTCTCAAGTTTCTCCTTTTCTGCTTTTTCTTTGGCCAATCTTTCTTTTTCTGCTTTTTCTTTAGCCAGTCTCTCTTTTTCTGTCTTTTCTTTTTCAAGTCTTTCTTTTTCTGCTCTCTCTTTCTCAATTCTTTATTTTTCTGCCTTTTCTTTAGCCAGTCTTTCTTTTTCTGCTTTTTCTTTAGAGATTCTCTCTTTTTCAAGTCTTTCTTTTTCTGCTCTCTCTTTCTCAAGTTTCTCCTTTTCTGATTTTTCTTTGGCCAATCTTTCTTTTGCTGCTTTTTCTTTAGCCAGTCTCTCTTTCTCTGCCTTTTCTTTCTCTAGTCTTTCTTTTTCTGCCTTTTCCTTAGCAAGTCTCTCTTTCTCTGCCTTTTCTTTCTCCAGTCTTTCTTTTTCTGCCTTTTCTTTAGCAAGTCTCTCTTTTTCTGCTTTTTCTTTGACCAGTCTTTCTTTTTCTGCTTTCTCTTTCTCCAGTCTTTCTTTTTCTGCCTTTTCTTTAGCCAGTCTTTCTTTTTCTGCTTTTTCTTTCTCTAGTCTTTCTTTTTCTGCCTTTTCCTTAGTGAGTCTCTCTTTTTCTGCCTTTTCTTTGGCCAGTCTTTCTTTCTCTGCTTTCTCTTTCTCCAATTTTTCTTTTTCTGCTTTCTCTTTTTCTAATCTTTCTTTTTCAGCTTTTTCTTTAGCCAATCTTTCTTTTTCTGCTTTCTCTTTCTCCAATCTTTCTTTTTCAGCTTTTTCTTTAGCCAATCTTTCTTTTTCTGCTTTCTCTTTCTCCAATCTTTCTTTGTCTGCTTTTTCTTTTGCCAGTCTTTCTTTTTCTGCTTTTTCTTTAGCAAATTTCTCTTTTTCTGCTTTTTCTTTTGCCAGTCTTTCTTTTTCTGCCCTCTCTCTCTCCAGTCTTTCCTTTTCTGCTTTTTCTTTGGCCGGTTTTTCTTTTTCTGCCTTTTCTTTCACAAGTTTTTCCTTTTCTGTCTTTTCTTTCTCAAGTTTTTCCTTTTCTATCTTTTCTTTCTCAAGTTTTTCCTTTTCTGCCTTTTCTTTCTCAAGTTTTTCTTTTTCTGCCTTCTCTTTCTCCATTTTTTCTTTCTCCACTTTTTCTTTAGCTAGTCTTTCTTTTTCTGCTTTTTCTCTGTCCAGTCTTTCCTTTTCTGCTTTTTCTTTCTCCATTCTTTCTCTCTCTGCTTTCTCCTTGGCTAGTTTCTCCTCTTGTTCTCTTTTTATCCGTTCCTCTTGAAGCTTAGCTTCTGCTTCTTCTTTGACTTTTTTGGCAGCAAGAGTAGCTTGTCTCTCCTCTTCCTCTTGAGCCAAAACACTACGGACCTCAGCAAGGGCCAGTTTGGCAATCTTTTTGGCTTCAATCTTCTCATGAATAATTCGTAGCTGCTCCTTCAGAGCTGCTTTCAGCTTTCGCCCAATATCCCTGGTAGGATGTTCTGAGAATGAGTGGGACAAAAATTCAAATCTCAGAAGGCTCATCATTCATGTCTCATGCGAACACATATATTATGTGAGTGAGTTCTTAGGTGTCTGAACAAATCCACACTTTTCATAATTATTGAGGAAAATTCACATTTAGTTCTTTCATTTACACTTATGATTTTTTCATGATGTTCAGTTTATTTGTGATATTTTGGAATTATTGTGCAAGTTATCAGGAATCATATTTCAAGACTTTACTGCTTTAGTGATTTATTGATTTATTGAAGTGACAGTTTGAAAGAAAAGACTGCAATTGTTTTCATTCATGCATCTGATGAAATCACATTGTTGTGCAGCTGATGTGCCTTAATTTAATTTACGTTAATGCAAGACATTACAGTTTAAACTGTGAAAGAGTGGTTCAGAGAGCATGAAGAATCATTTTTACACATGAACTGGCTCCTTAGTGAAAGTCTTTGGGATGTGCTGGAGGAGACTTTAAATAGTGCTCACCTCCTGCATTGCCAATACAAGATCTTGACCAAAAATTGATGAACCTATTAAATGGAGCTAACATCACAACATTTATTTCCATCAATAGATCTTTTTCTTTTTTGTATTGACAATGCAAGAGGTGAGCACTCATATCAGCACAGCATATCCCACTGAGGTTAAGGTCAGGATTGGAGGTGCCAGTTAATGTGTGAAAATGATTCTTCATGCTCTCTGAGCCACTCTTTCACAATTTTAATTCTGATGAATCTTGGCATCATCATCCTAAAATCTGGCCATGATATGTCTTCTGACATGGTTGTTTGAAAAAATTAAAAGCCACAAATTCCATCTTTTAGGGTTAAAGGAACCATTGGCAAACATGCTAGAAACATAACAATCAAATAATCACTGTAATAATGATCCATTCATAGACTCTTAAGTATTAAAATCCGAACAGCGACTTTTTTTTTGGCTGGGCAGTGTGTAAATATTATTTATTTATTTATTTATTTATTTACACACACACACACACACACACACACACACACACACACACACACACACACACACACACACACACAAAGCATCATGTGTTCATGCAGATTTTGAAACAATATGAAAGTGAGTATATCATGTCACTAAAGATAATTTATTATGATACTAACTACATAACTCATGCCATGTACCTCTGTCTTTTTTAAGTCCCACTTCTTTAGGTCTCTCATCTGCATTGAAAGAGGGGCAAATAGAACTTAGAAGAAATGATGACCTAGGCTTAAAAGAAAGATGTGTAACTGTTGCAACTGCCAAGTTGGAGAACACATGCCCTACTAAAACAGCAATCCAATATATGGCACAAATACCTTTAGCTGAACACTTAAAAAAAAAAAATAAATAATTAAAAGAAAAAATAAGAACGCACTGGGTAAACAGGTCTGTACAGTGCGACATATAGGTCACGTGCTTAGAAAAATGTTCATAACACAGCCGTTTAGTAGTATGAAGTGATTTGTGTGTGTGTGGTTATACTTAGTAGTTAGGGGTCTGCGATATGACGATTTTTGATCATGGACAATTAAAAATGTTTCCATGATCTTCTTTTGAAGAAATGTTGTATTGTGCTACAGCACACATTTTGTCAGCTGCAGTTCTGGTGCATCCACCTCAATATACTGTACAGCGCAACATATGTTCACATCAAATGTTAACTCAGCAGTAGAGTTACATTCGCGGGACATTGCACCTATTCACAATCACAAAAGTGCATTATTTGCATCTGCTTTAAAGCCTTAAAGCCAGTTAAACATTTAATTCATGGGCTGTTCTGACTTGCGCTTTTTCTGAGCACCGACCTGAAGCGCATGCACACACCTGTCAAACAGCGCCTGATTATGGGCTAAGTTGTCTTCTGCGTCTTCTGCATCTATTAGGCTACTGTCAAAACGCATATGGTTTACATATAAACAGTTGGTCATGTCTTAAAATGAAGGTAAACAGTTGAGAGAGAAACGGATGCGTGTAGCTATTAAAGGGATAGTTCACACAAAAATTGAAATTTTTTTTTATCTGCTTACCCCAGGGCATCCAAGATGTAGGTGACTTTGTTTCTTTAGTAGAACACAAACAAAGATTTTTAACTCAAACCGTTGCAGTATGTCAGTCATATAATGGCAGTCAATGGCCACCAAATCTTTGAGAGTAAAAAAAAAAAAACATACACAGACAAAACCAAATTAAACCGTGTGGCTTGTGACGATACACTGGTGTCCTAAGACATGAAATGAACGGTTTGTGTGAGAAACCGAACCACCGCAAAGTCCACCTGTTTTGTGCACATACACAGCGCGTTCATGGCAGCAAATACTGTTCAGTTTCTCGCACAAAACAATCATTTTGTGTTTTAGGACATCAGTGTATCGTCATGAGCCTCAGGGTTTAATTTGGTTTTGTTTTTTGTTTTTTTACTCTCAAAGATTTGGTTGCCATTGACTGCCATTATATGACTGACAGCAACGTCTGAGTTAAATCTTTGTTTGTGTCACCTACATCTTGGATGCCCTCGGGGTAAGCTGATAAACATCAATTTTTCATTTTTGGGTGAACTATCTCTTTAAAGGGACAGAACTAAACATGGTTAAAGGGATCACTAAAAAATAAAATTTCTGTCATTATTTACTTACTCACATGTTGTCCCAAACCTGCATTAATTTCTTTCTGGTGCTGAAAAAGATACAAATATATTTTCAAATAATGTGGGTAAACAAACAGTAGCGTGTCCCTATTTGATAGAAGATGGGAAAATACTATGGAAGTCGACAGCAACTGTTTGGTTACCCACATTCTTTAATATTACGTATTGTATATTGTAATATTACAATATAGGTTCAATAGAAGAAATAAACTAATTCAGGTTTAAAACAACTTGTGAGTGAGTAAATGATGGTGTAAAAATAAAACACTATGACAGGATTGACAGACAAGATGACAGAATTTTCAGTTAGGGGGAACTATTCTTTTAATGTTAATAAAACAACAAAACAGAGAAAAATCACTCACTGCTCATTACTGATGAACTTTACAATTGCTTTAAAATATATAATTGATGTATATAGTGTTTTATTTTGATATTTGTTCATTCAATTTCTTGAATGTTTGGATACTGCCAAATACTTTAGCCGGAAAATAAAGCATTGTGTGTTTTATTTGTATATTATGTGTATTTGTAATCTATATCTATATCTTAGTTCTAATGTTCTAATAACAAATATAAAATAATGTTTTTTATCTTTACCCCACTTTGGCCATTCTTTTTATATTTTGTTATCTTGATAGGCTTTTTTTTTTTATTTTTACAATAAGCAAATTAGTAGTTAAGCCAACATGACATAGAATCATGATAAAATCATGATATTCCTGAAAAAAATTGTGATATGATATTTTTGCCATACCCCCCACCCCCCACCCCTAAGTTGTACAACAACTGTGCCTGTGCTACAAAACTTTCAACCTCCGTAGCACAAGTGCTATCTGCAAAAAAAGTAAGTAATCATATCAGATTCCATTAATAGCTTATTCAATAGGTAACTTTTAAAACTTAAAATCTTTCAAAATTAAATTAGAAACTTTTAGCACTTTCAGAAAATTATTCTTGTCAGAAGATGTATCCCTGATGTTTTGATGTTGCTGAGTTTCAGAAGGGGCAAAATATTGACCTGCATCAACTAGTAAGATCACTGGAACTGGCCAATGTATTATTAAAACCTAGAAGGCGTCACATTTTTGTTCACCATAAACAAGTAAGAACTGTAAAAATGGGGGAAAAGATCTTGAATTATCAATTTTTAGAGATCACCAAAACACTCAAAAGTATCAAATAAATAGTGAATTATCATTAACATCTATGTTTAATAGTGAAATTAAAAGCATTCCCACACCATTTTGAGGACGGTAACCAAACAGATATGTGCCCACAGGAAAGTTACTTTTAAAAAATAAATAAATAAATTCTAGGGAGCCTAAAGTAAAAGAGTATTGGTCAGGTCTAGTCTCTGCAATGTTACGTGGCAGTAAAATAAAGCTGAGTACCTATATGTACTAAATCACCATCCCATGACACTTGCAAATTACAGGACGACAATGGCAAAATTCATCTTGCTCAATTTGTTGTGGTTCAGGGAGCACAAGGAATCATTTCTACACATGAACTGGGCACAACAGAGTCCTGACCTTAACTGCACTCAAATACTTTAGGATGTGCTTGGGAAGATTCGACGGAGTGATTTGACTCATCCGTCATCAATACAAGATTTTAGTCAAAAAATTTAGGCAGCTCTGGACAGAAATACATTTTGCTTAAGGTTGTCGAAACATTGCCCCAACTAATGTGTGCTGTAATCATTTAAGCCAAGTGAACAGTGCATCCCACTAATTTGAAACATCTTGATTTGATCTACAGTATTTGCTGAATTTTAGCTTTCTGTTGGATGCCAGTCACACTCACAGATGAATAAAAGAAAAAAGACTGACTAAGATGTCACAATTGTTACCATCTATTTGCATTAGTTTATATACAGCTTGTTGCTTATGCATTCAATAGCCAACAAAGTTGCATATTTAAAAGCTAGTGACATGAGAAAGCAAACTGATATGTTTATGCAGTGACAGAAACATTAAAAAAAAAAAAAAAAAAACAGATTTCAGTTTTGTTTTTTTAATCGCCACTGTAATACACATTTTAATTAGATAAGCATTAAGTGTTCTAAAATAGAAGCAAATAAAGTGTAAGAATATACAATACACATATGTGTCAGTTCAATGCTATGGTCTTTGTGATATTTAAAAGATTGCCATCTTTAAGTCCATCTGTAGCATTTACCCAGGTTAATAAATGCTGCAGAATTATTGCTTATTGTTAGGTTGTGAAATTCAACATTTATTAATAGATTATTTATATTTTAAATTTGTTAAATATTAAAATTGTTATTTATTATTATTAATTAATGCACTATGAACTAACTCCAATGATCACTGTACAAATAATATATTAATATTTATTAAATTTAAAACGTACAGTAATTTTTTTTATTAATAAACTTCAGCACTATTTTACTTGGAGTGTTATGTATGCTTTTATTCAGTATCCATTTTAACTATCGGCTGATTAATCGGTTACTATCAGTTACTGTTATTGGTAAAATCCACTGTTGGTCAACCTCTACTCCCTACCATTAACATATTGTCAATTTTAGTTGAAAACCAACTTTACTTGTTCAATCCTTATTATTAAGGATTGTTATCTGAGATACATATAGAAATCCCTCCTGCAATTTTTATAACATGGTTTAAAAAAAAAAAGAAAGTAGGTAATATCAATACTGTTACAGTATTGAACTTCAATACAGAATTTCAAGATTCTTTTTTGTTACTGTTACTAGTTCTAATTCCATTTATAAGATTAAAACTTTTGAAGAAAAATATGCTCAATACTGTGAACTGAATTTGGAAAATTAGGGAAAAATTTAAGTTGAACTACACTGACTTGTGGCCTCTAGAAGAATATACAGTCAAACCAAAATTCATTCAGACACTTTCAACATTTCTCACATTATCATACTATATTCACTATGGTTTGGGAAATGGTAATAAAATGGAATTAAACTGTGTCAGAACAAATTCATCTTGATAATGTCAGATAACTTTAATAGAAAGGTATGTAATGGAAAACTATTAGAAACTATTAGTAGGACTTTGTTGACCAATTACCAAGCAATACTTAGTTTTGTTCACTCTATGGTATAAAAAGTTTGCATTAGCAAAACGTGGTCTGGTGAAAGTAAGTAGTTTTTGGTTCCACATTTTTTATCAAGTTTACTGGTAGTCAGTGCACTGTGATACATTTTTGGGTGTAATATGTGGTATAAGGTCATGTGCAAAAATAACACTGTCCTTGCCTTTTTAGCACTACTTCTTCACTGTGTGTCTTTAGTAATTCCTGACAGTACCATTTTAATGCTAAAAGACGGTTTGTGCTGTCACAAGCAGTTAGTAAAACTGGTCCAAAATGTGCAAATTAAAACGTTTTCATTACTGTTCTATATAAATGTTGCAACACAGACTGGACCATGCAGGGATCTACAAAGGGATGCATCAGCCAACCATTACATGGAGGACGCGTAGCAGTGCCACTTAAAAATAAAATCAACTGCAAGTGCCAATTATCAGTAACAGAAAAGATCATTATATCAATAAAAAAAAAAAAAAATTGACAAATAGATTTATTTTAAACAAATATATGCATTTGTCAATTTGATAAGTTGATTTTAAACCATACACTCCAGTCTCATGAATCCACTTAAGTCAAGTCTGGGTGCCATGAGCCAAGTCAGAATAAAATGCTTTTTCAAAGACTTCAAACAACACACCAGTGGATAACTTTCAACATGCCAGTGCCACAGAAAAGCTACATGTTTTTGCAGCTTTTTCAGTGCAAGCAAACACAATCAAAAAACAAAAAGCAAAGGTACACGTGGCTGTCATAGCCACAAATATGTCATTACATGTAAGCTTGGGATGGCCTGCTTGGATACTGTCTCCCTCCGTTGTGATACTTTTTCTTAACGTTTTTTCCTTAGTAGCCACGGTAGCATTTTCTGAAGGGGAAAAAGTTATAAGAATGATACCGATAAATAGAAAGGCACATATGCCTTTGCATAGAAAAATAAATAACCGCTGACTATCATTAGTAGGGGTGGCACGGTACATGAAAAAACACCCGAACCGTTCGGTTCACTTGTCTCGGTTCGGTTCGTGTGTGCGTCGCACAGTTCGACTTGTGTGCAATGTAGCCCCGTGCTCAGTTTCGCCTCTGGATGAGATAATGAAGGCTGCCCGGAGTTGGCGGATGCGCCCGCGTCGTTCAAATCCGGTGTGTGGGAACATTTTGGATTTCATGTTACATACGATGACAACGGAAATAAAACAGTAGATAGAACTGCGACTGTGTGCAAGCATTGTGCGAAATGCATTCAATATGCTAAATGGCAACACTTCTAATATGACAGTTAATTTGAGAAGACATCACGCCAATGTGTCGATACAAACAGGAGAGAGCCGGTTAGGAAACAACTTCTACTGTCCGCAGCATTTAAGCAACCTCTCAGTGATAAGTCGGACAGGGCAATAGCCATAACTAAAGCACTGGGGATGTTTATAGCAAAAGATATGCAACCGTGCAGCGTGATTGAGTGTGAAGGATTTCGTCAGCTGATGAATGTACTCGAGCCGCGGTATAATATTCCCTAATTTCAAGTGAAAGAAATGTATCCTCATTCTCAGGGAATAGAAGCATTGTTTATACTGTTTTTGTGTTAAGATGGTTAAACTTGACTTTAAGATTATGGCCTTTGGTATTGTTATAGCCTCATTATATTATGTTATTACGTTATATTATGTATTTATGTTTTTTGACTTGTTTAAAAGACAGAGCTTGTAAGAGTTCCTCTCTTTTTCTTTTAAAATATATATATATATATATATATTTTTTGTAAGAGCTACACTGAAGTTGGCAGTTTGATAAATGCAAGTTAATTTCAATCTAAAAAGGCACAAGTTCCTGTAGAGATAACAATACACATATTGCCAAATAAACGAAAAGCATGTCATCATCAATGTCTTCTCTCTTGCAGTATCAAAATCTCACCTAGCTTTTACTCAGAGATGGTCCAAATAATGTGCTTAAAGTCAAGTCAAATTCAGTTAGTGCATGATTATATTACAAAAATGTTAATACTGTATCCTAAATTGTGGATAATTAAGCTAATAAGCTAAATATCATATGCTGAAGGAAATTTCTGGAGTGTTAAAGATTAAAAGAAAAAATAACAACAAGAACCGTACAAAACCGAAAACCGTGACCCTAAAACCGTGATACGAACCGAACTGTGGGTTTTGTGAACCGTGCCACCCCTAATCATTAGACATCGCTACAGCAGTTATTAACCACTGTATATAAGCCAAGCACTTTACACTTACCTGACATTCAAAAAAACCCCATAACTATAACCTATGAGATGCCAGCCTCACTAGCACACACACACAAAAGTTTCATGCCAAGCCTTTGCTAACACAATCAAATGACAGGAAACCTCAAATGCAGACACTTCTGCATTTGAGACATAGCAGAGTATACTATCATGTTCATAACATCATCACATTTAAATTTTGTGGCACAGGAAAAGCTTGTTTAGACCATTTCCTTATCTTAAGTCTGAAAAAATGTGTGTTTAACAAACAAATAAATAAATTAATAAAATATTTAAAAAAAAACCCAGAGAGATAGGAAAAGTAGACACTTTTGAATGGGCTGTCACTTTAGTCAGTCATGCAGAAAAAAAAGTCACAAGTAAATCCCACTCACCCAACAAAACTTTGGCATCTTCTACATCAAAGTCGCCATCACCATCAGCATCATATACTCCTCCAAGAGCACCTTTAGTTGCGAGAGGGAAAAAAAAAAAAAAAAAACAAGTAAAGATTAATGAAAATGAAAATATTGAAATAATTTCTGCATTTTATTACATATCTTTTACATTTTTTAAGTGAAGTTAAAAAATTACTTATTTTATATTTTCTTTTGTATATTATGAATCTGTATGTAAAAAAAAAAAATAAATAAAAATAAAAAAATAATTTTTCATGTCACTGCTGAACAGCTGTACAGGGTTCCCACTCCAAGCCAAACGTCAAATTCCCTGACTTTTCCCTGACTTTCACTGACTAATAAGCTAAATTTCCATGACCTATAATAAACAGATCCATCCATTTGCAAGCTTTATTTACTTAATCACAGATGTTTTTTAGTACAAAACACACATATACACTACTACTTTTGTTTGTATTTTTACGCTTGAAATTAACTCTATTTTTCTGTACTATTTCTACAAAAAATAACTTATTTTAAATGTATTTTTATGTTTTCATAACCATAACAACAGGCAAAATGCGTGAAATAACACTAAACAAAATACAGTATACAAAATTTACTTTTTGATAAATGTAAACAAAAATTGAAAGCAACAAACAAAAATTTCAATTTCACGAGTTTCCAAACGCAGCCCGTTTCTATAGGAACCGCAGTTTCTAACAGCAGCTGCATTGATGCAATGAAAATCAATAATTGGCTTTCATTTAGAAGGCTGGGCTTATTTGCCATATTGGCCATTCATAAATAATAGTTTTCCTATATATAAAGTCCTTGTTTTAACTACACCCCGGCATTTATGATTAGAAAATATTTATGTGTCACTTTCTGTCATAGCTACATGGTGAGTAGATAGGCCCCATCATTTTGAGGTAATTGTGTTCAAAAATATGAAAAATCTGTGTGTAACTAAATGTCACTATACCGAACACCATTTTTCTATAATTTAACAGACTTTTTTTGGGAGTTATTCCGTAACATTTAGTTTTTATATGCAAACAACTGCTGTGCTAGGTAACCATGTGCCGATTAGCATCTTTGAGCTAGGTTCAAAAATATCTAAAATGGTCACTACCAAAACGGTCACACCTGAAAGTTTTGGTCAAAACATGTCATCATTGTTTGGTAGTGACAAAAGAGAACACTTAATCCTTCAGAGGCAAATAAAAAGTTTAGTAAATTTTAGTAGTTCTGCAAATTTTTAGTATTTAGTATGTTTTGTAATTAATATGTTCTAGTAGTGTTTTAGTATGTGGTATAAAATTCTGTCATTTCTGTCACTACCAAAAAGGTGCTGTCACAACCAACACACAAGATGTTTTGTTACAATTAAATAATACAGATTTATAAACTAAGATGTTATAATTGTGCTTGGTTCAATGTATACTCAAATTAATGAACCCTTAAAGGGTTACTCCACCCCAAAATGAAATATTTTTCTTTTCTTTAAGTACAAAAAGTATTCTCATAGCTTCATAAAATTATGGTTGAACCACTGATGGGAGATGGACTATTTTGACAACGTCTTTCATACTTTTCTGGGCCTTGACAGTGTCATTTACTTGGCAGTCAATGGGACAGCCACAAAGCTCCAGATTTTCCCAATATTTTCATCCAAAATATCTTAAATTGTGTTCTGAAGGCAAACAAAGCTTTTACAGGTTTGGAACGACATGGGGGTAAGTGATTAATGACAAAATTTAAATTTTAGGGTGGAGAAACCCTTTAAGTCTGAAATCAGTAAGCTCAACTTTTTGCCTTTTACACAGAAATATAATATACAAAAAAAAAAAAAAAAAAATTCTCCCACTGAAAACAATTGAAAAAATAAGCTAGCCTCAGGAAAAGCCTCTGTTCCCAACCAAAATAAAAACTATAAAGATAACTATATTAATATCATCTGTTTATTTTAAGTACATACACGTCTGACGCTTTAAATTCTCAAGCTCGTGATAGCAGAATTGATTCTGATTGGATGTCAAAGTTTTTATCATTCATTAGCTGGAAATAGGCCTGTCAAACGATTAATCGCATCCAAAATAAAAGTTTGTTTACATACTATATGTGTATTTACTTTGTATATTTATTATGTACATATAAATACAAACGCATACATGTATATATTAAAACAAAAAATGTATATGTTTATATATTTTTACCTGTATACAATTTAGATTATAAATAAACATAAATATTTTAGATATAAATCTAAAATATTTTCCTTAATATATACATGCATGTTTGTGTATTTATATATACATAAATATACACAGTACACAAATATATAGTATGTAAACAAACTTTTATTTTGGATGCGATTAATCGTTTGACAGCCCTAGCTGGAAAAAACTGTTCTGAAAGTGATTACCACAATATCATTTCTCTGTGCCTCTCTTGTTATAGCTGTGGTATGGACTTAATATTGAGAACAATTTTTTTATTGTTATCTTTATAGTTATCATCTTTGGTGTGAACAGGCCTTAACACTCTTGCCTGTGGGGGATTTTTTAGAGACAAGTTGAGCAACACTGCCCTTTGAAGATCATGGCATTTAAGGAGGTCATCCTCCAGCAAGTAAACATGGTAGTTGTGACAATTTGTTATGAAATGTACACTCAATGCCAAGAAGGGTAGAACAGTATACTTAAAGTTACGAAGAAAATGATAGAATATTACACATTTATTGAACTTAATCAAGGGTGTTTCTGCAACCCTTCATTTATTAATAATTTACTAGATGTTTAATATATTTACATTTTGTATTTAAATAATTGTATAAGTAATCATTAAGGGGTAAAATAATACAATTAAATAAAGAAAAAAAATACAGAAAATAAATAAATAGTTTTTTTTTTTTTCTCCAGAATGTGTGTTCTTGGGGGTTATCTCACACACAATTTTACATTAGCATTAAAATCGTAAAAGTAAAAAGTACAGTCCAGAAATCAACTAGGGGTGTGCGATATCGTCTGCGATTATATCGTAATTGTTGTTTCAGTGATGTGCAATTTAACATTATCGAGTAGAATTCTAAAAACGAACAAACCACACCTACAGAATGCACGCATAACGTTACATTACGTGATGAAATCTAGTAAGTACGCATTTAGAGTGCATTCTTTCACTAAATAATTCAGTCTATTAAAATGCATTTAGAAGGATCACATAATTCAAGATATGGGGGCAGAAAATATTTATTTATATCATTTGATATAGTTAAACTAGATCACACTAAGATCACACTAAGAATGTCGTTTTTACCTTCAAAAATCAGCATGACTACAAATGTGATATTGATTTTATACAACAGTTCAATAAAAGAGAAGTTAATATTAAAAGACTTACATTTTAGACAGCATATTTCCTGTTTTTGCTTAATGTTGCCAAATAAAAAAATCATTCTAAACACAGCCCACAGCACTGTTTTGTGTCTCTGAGCAAATGAAGGTGTTTCGTTTCTGAATGAATCAACTATTTAAATGGTTCAGTTCAATTGCAATGACTCACTTATTAAAAGCGACTTACTGCCACCTACTGGCGGTTTTAATTTCACAGTCAAAGTATCTTTTCACTTTTAAAATAATTTCAAATATAGCTGCATTATCATGTGTAAATGCATCTAAATGCCACTTGATATGCAACTTCTGCAAAGATGAATTTTGTTGATACTGATTTAATTTGTTTAGTAAGAGACTCAATTTATTATTATTATAATTGACTGATTAAATGTAAGAATTAGACTCAAAAAATGATGCACACTTTTAAGAAAAAAAAGGCTTTATAAAGGTAAAAATGCCCTTTTAAACTGATCACACAGAATATGTGAAACAGAAAATACTTACCAACCACATTGTTGTAGTCAACAAGGTCAAACCACACAACACCTACAGACAACCAAGCTCCCAGCAAAGCCAGCACCAGCAGCCAGCTAAAGAAAGAGTTTCCCTCTGTCTTTTTTTCACTCTTAATGGCTGTATTTCCACCTGGAGAGTCTGAGAAAAGAGAGAGAGAGAGAGAGAGAGAGAGAGAGAGAGAGAGAGAGAGAGAGAGAGAGAGAATCTGATATGAAATATCAGAAAAAACTAATATATTTGTTCATACTAAATTGAATCCAAACTAAATGTACACTGAAAATCTGAACAAAGAATTAGAAACAGATTAGGTTTTCAAAAATGCTTGTTAAGCAAATGCAAAAAGCAGTTATTTTATGTAAAATAACAAAAACACACAAAAACTGTAAGGTGTTCACCCCAAAATGAAAATTCTGTTATCCTTTACTTATCCTCATGTCATTCCAAATCCACAAGACTTTAATTTATCTTCAGAACTTTTTTTTTTCACCCACACCCAAACGAGAGTTGTGCAGAGTGCAGATGCACAGAAACTCCAATTCTTCACCTTCATTCGTTTACTGTATTTAACAATTGTCTACCTTATGAACAAGAGGAAGGAGAACATATAATAGAACTCTATGTGTGTGTGTAAGTAAACTAGAGAGAGTGTTAGTTGTTTAAAAATGTGGGTTTGCTAAATATGTAAATGTGCTGTGCACTATCCTCTCGATAAAAACAAACAAACAAAAAAAAAAACAGCAGTTAAGAAAACATCTGATCATATCGGTGTGGATATGTTTAAAGAAGCTGTGAAATGTGAGACAGACATGGTACGTTTATTTATATAGCACTTCATACAATATATTGTATAATAGATTGTATAGTATTAAACAAATAGCATTGTCACTTTCAATTAGAATAACAACATCAATTTCTGTTATAAAGCAGCTCTCCAGTGTGTTCTTGTTTTTTACTAGCGGATATATGACCTTGACAAACAGAACAGAAAGTGTGTCTGGCTGTGAAAATAGATTTTGGTGGATACTGATTGGTTGTCAAAAAAAAAAAAAAAAGTCACTAAAGAACATTTTTACAGGACTAACCGTGCATGTCTATTTTACACTATGCAATTTGCTTTTCATACAATTCATTTTGATCACATCAGTACAACCTGTTGAACACGCAGTAATTTGATCCCTCACAGGCTCATTTTCATTCCAGCCAAAAATTAAATATTGCACTACTTTGATTAAGGTCTGTCGGATGCAGACAGGAAAATTCAGCTAAGCGCAAGCGGTCAGCTTCACAGCTCAAAATACAGGTTGGCTGTGCTATAACCAGCTGGATGTTACATCATATTCACATGTAAAATTAGCATAGCCTGGTCTTTATTGGAGAAAATAAGATTTCCGGTATGCAAAGACTTACTAGTTCGAGTGCACTATTGGCTACAGTGTTTACTTGCTTTTTATTCATGTTTTTAATCATTTTAGTTTTTCAAAATGGGATTACAGAATTACAAAGTTGGTATCTAATCGGTTTATTTTACAGATCTTTTTAATCAAGTTCAAATAATTTACAATATTGGCTTTTTTATAATCATTTTAATAAAATAAAATGGTTGTGTTATTTACTAAATAACAAGAATTTGAAATTTTAACAACAAAAAAAGGAATAAAAATAAAAGAGTATGATATATATCAGCCACCTGGCTCTCTAACGGTCATAAAAAACAAACCAAAAAAAAGTAGTCCACCTTTTGTTTATTTGTAACTCCTATTGGTGCTATGGAGCTTTCAGTTTTAAAAATAAGTAACACTAGAACTTCTGGCTTTGTGCACTTCTTATTCTATGAAAGTACCTGTAACGTCCTGAAATGAGATCAAAATTTGAATGTAAAAAGCCACAGGAAATGATTCAGCCACAGAGGCAAATAACAAGGGGGTTAAAAAAAACCAAGATGGTCATACAACAGATTGTATTACACTTGACTGGCAAGGTCATCTGTATGTTACATGCACATACAGATATGGGATTACACACTAGCAGCTCTACTTTTCAGCCCAAACTATGAATGGGGAGTGGCTACATACATGTGGGTGTGACCTCACAAGATTGAGAGAGCCAGTGTAATTAGTATCACAATAATTAGTCAGTCCAAATCACAACCAATCAAACAACTATTAAACATTTATTTTGTTACATTCAATTTAACTTACAGAAGGCTGTTACAAGCAAAACTACAGTGGCATGTTATGAATGAACTACAAATGGCATGACAATAAACAATTTATCAAGCTCACACTTTATGAAATATGCAATACACACAAACACACATACACAAAGAGATGAACTTTAGACTTCATGCTCAAACAAGCACCGAGTTCAACAACCCCATGTGAAACATTACACTATATCTGACGGATATAGATTTTGTTCACACCACACCAGTAAAAGCACCAGAAAACACATCCCATGTCTAACCATGTCAGACTATACCTGTCATTTTGGCTCCATCTACACTGGTTTCTGCCATCCTTGGGGGTTTCTAGTTTTTGAAACTAAACTGGAAAAGAAAAGCAAAGCTTTTTCTGTTCACATGAAGTACATCTCACTGGTTTAGCTGCAACACGATATATGCACTGCCTCCTGGGTATTTTTAGAGCTGCTGTACACACACCTTCTTTTGGACCTCATATGGAGACAACAGTTATAGCTAAACACACACGTACTCTAACACAATTGACCCCTCTGCTGAGCTGCTTTACCATTTCATTAAAAAAAAAAAAAAGGAACTGCTACTTTTATGAGATTTTTTTGGGGTCTGCACTTTATAAAATTTTAAAACACATTATGACAGTACCAAAATAAACATTCTAACACCCCAAGTTATAGGGGGGTAAAAATGACTGCAGAAAAAAAAATGGCAGCATCACTTTGTTATTTGTACACAGATATTAGTAGTTTTACTAGTAAAATCTGTTGACTTTAGCAATCTTTGTTTTATTATGTGCCAATGGTGACCATTAAAAAAAAAAAAGGAGAAACGGCACTTTTCAAGTTTTTCTCCAAAGTTTACATGCAAGTATTCACAATATCTTAATGCCCTTTTAGATACTGGGTCTTAACTAACTTTCCTTATGTCATTTTTTTATGCCCAATGAGATTCGGTTTCAGAGATATTGGAATTTTAATGTGGCTGAGTAAATCGTTAAAATGTACACATTTTTAGTGGTCAAAAACGGAATGTGGGTCAGTTTAAAAAAATATATAATACTTCTTTCCTTTTAAAGAGGAATGTCTGAAGAACAAATAATCTTGAAACTAGAGAGGCATCTCTTTCTGTCAAGACAACTGCATTGAACATACCTGTCTGAGTGCCATAAATATTCTTTTTCCAAAGTTTGCGTGCATATAACTCAAGAAGTATTAAATATATTGCAATATGATTTTAGATACTAGTTGTTAAACTTTTCTTTTGGAATCTTAATTTTCAAGGCCCTACATCATTCAGTCCTAGATGTATAGGGATCTCAATGAGGCTCCATGTTCAGACTGTATCCCGTTTCCCTCTATCAAAACAATATGTATAAAACCCACGTTTGAATGTTAAAAGTGCACTGAAATAGTCAGGTTGAGGCACATTACCTTGCTTTCTGTAGTCTATTCACAAGAGTCTAGATTTTAACCAGTTTTGGGTATATTGGATTAACTTTCCTTTTGGCATCTTTATCCATTACGGGGTATATTGCGGATTGCAAAAGCTGATTCCAAATCATCAGTACTTATTTTGCTGGCTCTATCTGCCGCTTTTGACACTGTGAATCATCAGATCCTCCTGTCCACCCTCTCATCACTGGGCATCACAGGGATTCCACTTCACTGGTTTAAATCCTATCTTTCATTTCAACCAGATGATCCAGAGGTAGCTGCATGAATCTCAGGCTGCCTGGCGGACATCTCGACATAGATGAAAGAACATCACCTACAGCTCAATCTGGCAAAGGCTGAGCTCCTTGTCTTCTCTGCCACTTCAACACTACAGTATGACTTCACCATCCAGTTAGGTTCATCAACAATTACCCCATCAAGTTCAGCCATAAATCTTGGTGTAATCTTTGATTACCGGTTGACTTTCAAAGACCACATAGTTAAAACTGCTCGAACTTGCAGGTTTGCTTCAGGTGCTTCAGGTTTAAAACATCAGAAAGATCAGACCCTTCCTAACGGAGCATGCTGCATAACTTTTTGTCCAGGCCCTGGTCATTTCCAGGCTGGACTACTGCAATGCTCTTTTAGCTGGTCTTCCACCATGCACAATCAAACTTCTATAAATGATTCAGAATGCAGCAGCACGAGTGGTCTTCAACGAGCCTAAAAGGACCCATGTCACACCTCACTGGCAGCCTGTTGTGGTTCACATCAAGTTCAAGACACTGATGTTTGCATATAGAGCAGCCACAGGCTCAGCACCCGCCTACCCCCACTCACTATTACGAATCTACACTTCCTCCAGAAGTCTGAGATCCACTAATGAGAGACGCCTCATTGTACCACCACAGAGAGGCACAAAATCAGTTTCCAGAACATTTTCATTCACAGTTCCTGCCTGGTGGAAAGATCTTCCCATCCCTATCCGGAATGCTGACTCCCTGACAGTTTTCAAGTGACTGCTTAAAACTCATCTCTTTCAACACTATTTGACTTAATAATAATAATTAAAAAAAAAGAAAAAACTTGTTCTCCTCTTTTCTTATTCTTCCCTTTTTAGCTTGTACCTATCTAAACAAAGCCTAATATGGTATTATGAGAACTATTTAGGATGAAACGCTTGTTGTATTCCCCAAATGTAAATCGCTTTGGATAAAAGCATCTGCCAAATGAATTTTGTAAAATATTAAATATCTGGAAGAATGGATTTTGTTCATTTTAAAGTGGTCATCGGATTTTCCCCAAGTTGATATATTCGCAATCTCACTTGAGTACGAGAGCGATACCTGCTCTATATCAGCATGGCTGTGATTAGGCTAGAGGCACGACGCCGGAACCAATCACAGCCGCTGACATAGAGCCGGTATCGCTCAAGTACGAGAGTGATATTGCGTTTATACAACAGTTCGATGGAACATGTGTGTAATTAAACAAGAAAGGACTGAGTGCCTTATAAAACCCTCTTTTGTGCGGAACTACTTCCTTCCGCCACAGATTCAAATCTCAAGTTGACAGTTAAACATTCGTCACTTTTAGAATTCCTAGCAAGGGAATGTGCTGCTTCAGTTATTAGTGAGAAATAATGGCTGTATACGAAATCACCCCCGTACCCTCATTCACTATTCCCTACATTTGTCCACTCATAAAGTTCACTTGAAGGAGTGCATGAAAACGAGTGAGTGAATTCGGACACTGAGAAGGACTGCTGCTTTTGCATAGTTTGCTTGCCATTTAATCATCATTTGAAACGGTCAGTTCCAGAAGTAAGATTAAATTATCTATCTTGAACTCTGTCACTGAAATTATGTATAAACCCTAGTTAAACAATTTAATAATTTGTACCTGTGTTGTATTAACAAAGTCCCTTTGGTATTAGGCTGTATGACGCCGTGGACGAGCGCGTTGTGAATGAATGGATGGATCATTAAGCTGCAGGTGCCCTCTTTTGACGAGACGCAAGAATTCATTGTCTGTTAAGCTTTCGTAATTACTAACAAATTAAATATTAATTTTAAAAAAATCAGTCGTTGTCATGTTTGTTTCTTCTTAGATGTGGTTCATAAACGTACTCTACCATTAGCTCAGTGAATAATTAAAAAGAAACATAGACCCAGCTAGAATAAGCGGAGTGATGCAAATTGTGAGAGGGCATTCCTGTAGCGATACCAGAAGAATATCTCACGGTTCTCAAACAATCATATTTGAGAACAATTCAGTCTTCACGGCTCAGATATCGGGGGTACGAAGACTACTATGTTCATTATTACAGCCGCATCGAAGCAATGGTCATCGAACCGATACAGCTCATTCAGGGCGGGTCTGACAAGAAGCTTAGAATGGCTTGATTTGAAAAAGGAGAAATTAATCTAATTAATTAATCTACACGCATTGCCAATACACATTTATGTTCAAACAACATTGCAATGTGACCCCTTTAACAGCTTCTGAGCTACCAAGTTTTTAAACATGCAGTATTGTAACATGTTTGAAACAAATCCCACGCCTCATATGGAAGTGTGGTTGCTTTTCCCATATATTGCATTCACATCAACAAAATCAAGATTTGCCTTCCCTGGATTAATTATTAAAATTTCTTTTTCTTTTTTATTGTTATAAAATATGAAGCATAGCCATCAAGGAGTATTTGGCAAAAACACTGATGGTACCTCAAACATTTAATGTCTCTCACACTTGAAATAATTAGCAATAATTCTGAACCCTAGGAAAATGGAATCCTGGGTAATCTTATTTTACACTGTTCATACTTTACCAAGCGTTAACAATTAATCCTGGTCATTCATAATCTGACATGTTACACTACAATCCTAATCCCTGGGTTACTGTCATTATTTGCATATTTGCATTGTAAACAGTAATGACTAGATAAAGACAAAACTACATTTGGTTTTTGACCAATGAAAATGGGTAGGATACTAAATTTGGAGCTGCAATGAGATCTCGTTATCTCTTGGATTAAACCATACAGGGATTTAAAAATGAGGATTCCAAAAGAAGAGTTTCTTAAGAAACAAGAAACAAGGAAACAAGATAAAATTCTAATTTCAACATTATTTCTTTTCCGGACATTGCTCTTTAAAAAAAATAAGTAACAGCTATTTACAAGTGACCAACATTTGGTTTTCGACCACTGAAAATGGGTAATATTCAACAATCTGGATATGGAGCCTCATTGAAATACCCATATCGCTGGTACTAAATAATTAGGGGCCTTGAAAATTAAGATTCTAAAAGAAAAGTTCTAGAATCTAGAATCTAAAATCATATTGCGACAAAGAATATGCCACTCAGAGAGGTATGTTCAATGCAGTTGTCCTGGCAGAAAGAAACAAGATAACATCTCTAGTTTTAACATTATTTGTTCTTCAGACAAAGAAAAGAAGTATCATATTTTTGCAAACTGACCCACATTTGATTTTTGACCACTGAAAATGTGTACATTTTAACAATTTACTCCTGGCGTCATATTGAAATCTAATATCTCTGAACCAACTCTCATAGGGCATTAAAAATTAAGATGTCAACAGGAAAGTTTGTTAAGACCCAATATCTAAAAGGGCATTATAATATCTTTAATACTTCTTGAGTTACGGGCATGTAAAAAAAGCTATGGGGCACTCGGACCAGAACTGAAAAACAGGAGCTGTGCTTTATTTTAACAATGCTAAATGGCTGAAACGGCATGTTGTTTAGATGCCTGCATTTTATTTTATTAAATACTTACTAAATATTTATTATTTTAAATACTAAATATGTGTTTAGCGTCATCAATCGGCCATACTGGCAGCACTGAACATAAACAGCCACTGAACTGAACAGAACTCACAAATTTAGCAAATTATTTCTGCTGAAAATGGTCAGTTATTGTCATGTTTTGGGCTGTACTAATTGTTCAGACCGGGGAATCTTTTTGAATACTACAGACTGCCCAAAAAAAAAAAAAAAATGAAGAAGAAGACTGTAAAAAAAACTGTCTGAGGAACAAAAGGCAGTTGTGGCTGGCCAAACTGAACCAGTATTTCCAGGACAATAATTTTGACAACATTTGTGCTTGTTCTTATCATTTCCGGTCAGGTAGGTAAAATATTAGGCTAATATCTTAATTAATACTGCTTGTACATTTCTTTACCACCTATTAACTTTGTCAAAATACTACACCTTTTCCTGCTTACTAGGTCCTTCTTTATATGATTTAACAGCTTCCACATGTTTTCTTCTGTGGTTTAGACAGCATAAATAAATGATCAAATGATCAAAATTTCATTAGAATCAAGCTCAAGCAAAAGGAAGTTTGTCAGTCCAAATGAGTCAACAATGAGATTAATGAAGGACTGTTTGGTTACTTAGTTAATGAAAAAGTACTGACACTCAATTTAACGGTACTTTGTTCCTTTTAAGTGATAAGCCAATCAGAGACCAAGATATGTACAACCCATCAGGAGCTTTACTTTTACCTACTTACCCTGTCTATTTAAAGCTGACTTCAAACTCTCACTTATTTTGTCAGAGGTCTGTCAGGATCTTTAAATCAGTGAAAATCATTGTAGAACTTTAAAGACATTTTCAGCTTGATAACAGCTTTGTAACTCAGTCATTCTTGAGAAGTGGGACAAAACAGGGTGCAAAATTGAAAAAATAAAACCATGTACTCAGACAAATGAAACCACATTTATGTATCTTATATGCACTAAGATACTGAACTATGCTTTGATACAACCTCCCAACCTTTCTGTTTTTTTAACAAAATGTGCTTTTTAACTTGGACTGTGTAATATAATTTTATCTTTATCTTTAACAGCATTCTAGATGTATTTAACATTTCAATACACATTCTCAAGTTAGCAGACAGATTAAACTAACACATGTGACCAAAGATTCAACAACAAATATAAAATATCATTATGAAATATTGTCAAAATATTCATCTGAAGGAGGTGACAAATCTGACGGATTTGACACATCTGACGGTGGTGACCAAAACATTAGTTTGTAGTCATTTTAACTATCAGATGCATTGAATCAATCAATTACTGTATTAAAACAAACACAACAAACAGCGAGTATGTTATTGTTTTTGAAGCTTCTATTCAGGAGTCACATTTAAGTATTTTGATATATCATTGAAACACAAAATCTTATGGTGGTGACATCTGATGGTGTTGACAAATTTGCATTTCTTTCACAAAACAAATGGAGTTCAGGTAGTAGCCATTTTATTATTTTTTTTCTGTTGATGCTAGAGGCTAATGGAACCTGTTTCTGGAAAATGAAATGATCTAAATATTTCAAATAATTTCCTCAGAAATTGGAAGATGGTGTTGACATATTACGGTTGTGACACAGGAAATATTAACATTAGAATTTAAAATATTCTAAAACTATAAAACTTAGCACAGCCTGTCTGACACTAATGTACTCTGCAGAGGAGCACTGTGGCAAGGGGGTACTTTAGAGTGACAGCTGCCCATCATATTTCCTGATTTTATTACATTTTAATTAATATCTGACGGTGTTGACAAAAAGTGAGGACACAATTTCGAAACCTTATTAAACATGCATGTGTCATTGAAAAACAACCTTGCTTTGATATGATATATTATTAAGTGTTGTTTTTTTTTTAAAACAAGCATATATGATGCATATATGAAGTGTACTAATCTAACGCCATCGCTCTACTGATACTGCTGTCATACTGTTTTGGAGAAGAACCGAAACTCTTTCAAGTTGTGCACAGTATCAGAATGAGTGTGTATACTGCTTTAATCTCTGCAACCTCTATCATTAAACATCCACCCCATTCTAGACGAAAAACTCCTCTCACTACTGCCGTGGCTAAAACGCTGAAATTCTTTGATCATTGATCAGGTAATCTATAAATGTAACACCTAAATTGTGACATTATTTAAATAACTGCATAATGAAAAGTATCTCAATCAATGTATTGGGCCCCGCATAAAGAACTATTTACTTGAAGCTAAATCCTATTTAACATTACCTTTTCTGGCCTGGTTGCGAACCGTTTTCTTCTGCTTCATGATAACACAGGGAGACAGTCTGAAGAGGCTGGTTAATGACTGGCTAGTCTTACAATCTAAAAGTTCTGCATTTCTGATTGTGACTTATGCAGAAAGCTTTTCTTCCTCTTCTTCTTTTGGTCTAATAGCGGGCTGGTGCCCTAAGCGCATACCGCCACCTACTGTACATCTAGCTCTCATCATGAAAATACTTTATGCTTCTCAAACAGAAAGCTCCATTTGCCAAGGATGCATCCTTCCCATTACCAGTCCAGTCCTTCTGAGCCTTCAAGGCTAGAGTTCTGCTCAGCATTAAACGCTTGAATGAGACAGTCTAGTAAGTAAATTTTACTATTATAAAATGAAAAACATTTATTAAAAATCTTTGTATTAACTGGCATTCTATTAATGCAATACAGACAAAAGTTTGTGGTATCTCTCACATTTATGGACAGTTTAGCAGTGTTATTAATTAACTACAAAAAGATGATGCTCTATTCTCCAAAACCATTGTTTATCTAAAGTTTGCAATTAGGCTGCTCTCCAGGCATAGAGTTGGAGACCCCTGGTGTATTGAATGTCTGATTAAACAGCTGGGTCAGTTGTGGAAATGCCACTTGCTCGGTAGGGGTCAGTGCTGTATTCTCAGTGTATTATGCTCACTTATTCATGTTTTTTTTTTTTTTTTTTTTTTTTTTTGCCTCGCAGGACAAAGTCAACATTATCTAGCTAATCTATACGTTTCATAAAGACTGTCTAGCTAGAAAAGCATGAATTTATAGCTGTCTGTTACATTAAAACAGTATATAACATATAATTAGTATTACTAGTATGACTATTACTATTAGCAATTAAAAAATATAATTATGTTATAAATGTAACAATACAATTATATATGAAGAGTTCAGATGCAAAAGCCACTAAATCCATCTGACATCTTTCTTTAAAAAATGCATTTTTATCAAGCTCCGATGTATAGGTTTCTATGTAAGTACTGGTACTTCTGATTGGGCTGAAGGTGGGATTTTAGCGAATTTGAAGTGGATGCAGAGCTGGGTAGATTACTTACAAACTGTAATCAGTTACAGATTCCAGATTCCATGACAAAAATTGTAGTCAGTAATGTAATCAGTTACATTACATATTTTAGGCAATCTAATCAGATTACTTTTGATTACTTTTAGATTACTTTTAACTTAACTTGTTTATCATATTGATTTGAATAGGATTATCTTGTAAAATGATGTAAAACATGCAAAGAGTAAGAATATATGTTCCATTCTTTGCCATTTACAACATGAAGTGCATTAAACATTATATTTCATCAAGGTTTCCCAAACTAGAGTTCGTAAAGGAACTGCAGGGGTTTGTGATGAGGGGAGTTTAATGAAAGCTGACGATTAATTACATCATAAAATAAATAAATAATTAAAATAAATCATTTTAAAACAAAGTCCCTTTCAAAGATAGTCTGTACACTTGGCGGCCATATTTGCAATGCCTCCAGGCAGCTCATACACGACAAAGTCTTAATGAATGGATGAATCCTGAAATCTCAAAAACTGCTTGCTGAACTAACAATTAAATTACATATGCCAAATCAGCAACCAAAAACTGAAATGAGTTGCCCCATGAATGTAGCTTCTTATGCTCAAATAACTATTAAAAAGCTTATTTTTCAGGGGTCTCAGGAGTAAAAAAAAATCAGGGGTAGTAAATACAGGTGCATCTCAATAAATTAGAATGTCATGAAAAAGTTCATTTCAGTAATTTGTTTCCTCTGTTTTTGGAATGCCTGCATTACATGTAAAAAAAAAAAAAAAAAAAAAAAAAAAAAAGTGAGTGTGTGCTTTTAATGAGTTGGGAAGACAAAAGCCTTCCAAAGCCATGTATAATAACTTTAATAATAACTTCGAATAGAATAATAAAATTTAAACCCTTCTTAAACCTGAAAAGATTTTTGTAAATCCTCAGTGGTCAAATGCTGTGTCTCCACCTGTGGTGTGAATGACCACAAAACTGGACTTTCTGAATGTATATAATTGGTAGGCTATTTTAGAAATTAAAATTGAAGAGATAAAAAAGAGAAATTAGGGGGAATCAATGAATTTTGAATTGATGATAATTGCTATTTTGTGAATAATATGTAATCATGTAATCCATGAAAAAGTAACTGTACTCTGATTACGAGTACTTTAAAATGTAATTTACTTATTTTTTGGAATCTGTTTACGTAATCCAGATTACATGTAATTAGTTACTACCCAGCTTTGGATGGAAAAATAATAATACTAATAAAATACAAATAAAATTGCCTCTAAATGTTTATGTTCAAAATGATTAAACTCCCAAAAGTAAAATTTGGTGCAGAATCTTTTTTCTTTAAAACCACCAAAAAACGCTGCTTGGAAGTGCTTATAAACTTGTGTCACCTCTCTAACTACAGTCTTGGCCCATTCCTCACCTGAAAAAGCTTTCAGATCACGATAATCTTTGGTTTTTACATTCCTCCTACTTGCTTTTTTTTTTTTTTAATCAACCCAAAATTTGCAATGAGAATTAAATCTGGAGACTGAACAGGCGACTTAAAAACATTCTATGACTGATGCCTAAACCAAGTCGGCCTTCTTGCTCAAGAGTGGTATTCTGCAGGGTGCCTCAACATGAAGGCCATACTTGTCTAGTTTTCCGCACTGAAATGTTTTTCCTCCTTTCGTCTGGTCATTTTGCAAGTATTGCTGTACAAAGCCAGTTTTTCTCAATTGCTCTAATCAAACATTTTATGATATTGTGCTTTGTTGTCCAACACTCTCAAAGGTGTAAAGCACATTAACCTAAACTAAGGCTGCCAGCTGTCTCTCCAGGAACTTTTAATGTCTTGGAAATCTTCATGTAGCCTTAGACTTTCTAATGTAATAAAACTATTTCTTTTCTATGGCTTTTGTGAGAGCTCTGTTGACTTTATATATATTATACAATATAATGTATAAGTTTATCATTTTGAACCAGTGAAAGAAGTAGTAATTCACAGCCTGACACTGTCTTTAGATGGATTTAGATAAACATGTAATAACAAAACAATGTGCCACACAGGAGTAATCCTGTTTGCAGAGACACTAAAAAAAAAAAAAAAAAAAAAAAAAAAAAAGGGTGAGGAAAGAAAACAAGCACTTTAAGTACTAAACCACACAGGCCACACAAACATAAACAATATAAAGAAGAACAACAAGAAGAATACAGGGGCACAAAACTCTACTGCAATTATAACTCTTAAACATGATGTCTTCATATAATTAATTTCTGAATTCTGTACTGGTTTTTATACAAAACTTCCTCAGCAGTGCATAGTTTTTAAAATGGCTTTCAGAATGTAATTTTAACAGTATTATTATTATGACTGATTTGCAGTGTCAGTATGCTGTAATGCATGTTGATGATAATTCATAACGCTTTTGTGAGATCTTATGTTGCGAGAAATTGAAATAAGCATCAGGCTCAACAACAACAAAAAAAATATCTAAAGATGAAAAAAATAAACTAGAGGCATCACCCAAAAAATGAAAATTTGTCAAAATGTACTCATCTTCATGTTGTTCCAAACCTTATTCTAAATATAAAGAGATGTTAAGCAGAATATTCACACTACAGAATAAAATGAGGACATGAATGGGGACAGAGTACTTTAGGTCAAAAAAGCACTATGAATGAGTCATAAAACTAGTCCATATGACTTGCTGTATGACTTGTCTTCTGAAGCTATACAAGTGCTTTGTATGATAAAAAATACTGATGTTTAAATTATTATTTGCTGAAAATATTTTCCACTGTAGCTCCCTATTATTTTGCGTTGTCACCTGGGCTAGGTTTGTTCATTTATTTTTAATAACTGAATATAACAAAAAAAGTTATATTTTTGGTGACTGTAAAGGCCCTTTCACACCTAGAGTGAAATTAATAAGCCTCAGGCTTATTAATTTCGCTCAACACCGGGACAGGAAAGGTGTCCGTGAATAAATAGGAAAACAAAGTAACTTGCGTTACTTGTTTGAAAAATCTCATATTTTCTTGTTAATTTAAAAGAAATCCGTTACTTCACTAGTTATTTATAAAAGTAATCTGATTACGTAACATGTGTTACTTGTAATGCATTTACCCCCAACACTGATGATAAATCAGTTTTAATATGCAGAATTGTGAATGACATTTGACAGCTATGGCAGAGGTGAAAATCAGTGAATTTTATTATCAGTGCATAATGACTTAAATTTCAAAGTGTTCCACACTGTATTTTGATTCATATGAGTTAGAATGTAGCACAATAAGTTGTATAAATTACTTTACTTTCATAAATTCAAAATTGGACAGTGTGAACATTCTGCATACAGCCTATGCATCTTCTTTTGCTTGATACATCAGAAAGGGTTTAGAACAACATAAAAGTAAAAGTAAATTATTAGAGAACTTGTAATTTTTGGATACACTATTAATTTAAAGAAAAAAAACTAAAGCAAATATCTGTCTTGTTCCCTTGCTCTGTCTTTCTTTCCCTGACAAAAACCTCTCAAACATACATAAACATACATAAAATCACATGATTGTGGACACAACTGAACTTGTGCTCCAGACAAAATGTGAGCCCTCCAAACTGTAGCCAAATCGTCCTCAGTTGCGCAGTTTGATCCGAACAATCTCACACCTCAGGAATAGAATGATCCATTAGTGACTTTACAATACTGCTGGACATCCTGCGGTGAGAAAGAGAATGTTAAGAACACATTTGTGAGAGGCAGTAAACGAAGGAAAAATAAGATACTTTCAGTGAAGTTACATGAATAGACTGCTGATTGGCATTGGGTTTTGTCCACCCAGAGTCTGTTTTGCCATACCTTTTCATCATGTGCTCAAAGATTACCACTGGCATCACAGTTACTGTGACAACACCTCCGCTGGAATTAAGGATGTCTGTGATTTGGGAGTCCTGACCAAAGAGAAGAAAAGAGAGGAAAGAAGCTTAAATTGAAATCAAATCTTTTACAAGTCACCTGTTTATGCTTTACATGGTAATAAAGAGAGAGAAAGACAGAGCAAAAAGAAAAAAAGGAAACCAACAAATGTAAAATACTGATGCAATTTACCTTCAGTCCAATAATATTCTGACCATTGATCTCACAGATCTGATGATCAGTAAGGAGGCCGTTACGTGCAGCTGAGCTATCTTTTACTATTGAGGTGATTCGACCCTTTTTAAAAAGAAAGCCGAGCTGTCCGTTCATGTCCTTGTGAAGAGTAACAGTTCGCTCCAATGGCCTGCAAACAGCAATAGTATTTTTAATGCTGATTTATAATTGCATAATGAACATACATATGACAGTATACCATGCTATACATATCAATAACTTTAAGCACTGCTCTGCCTGGATATAGTTTTACATATCTAAGTGACCAGAGAACATACAGTTAAGGTCAAAAGTTTACATCCCCCTTTCAGAATCTGCAAAATGTTAATTATTTTTTACAAAAATAAGAGGGATCATACAAAATGCATGTTATTATGTATTTAGTACTGACCTGAATAAGATGTTCTTCAGACTGCTTGCTGTTCTTCAGAAAAATCTTTCAGATCCCACAAATTATTTGTTTTTTCCAGCATTTTGGTGTATTTGATCCCTTTCCAACAATGACTATATGATTTTGAGATCCATCTTTTCACACTGAGGACAACATGACTCATATGTAACTATTACATAAGGTTCAAACGCTTACTGATGCTCCAGAAGGAAAGGGCAGTACTAAATGAAAAAAATATGTTACGTTTTAGCAAAATAAGAAAAAGTTACACATCACCATTCTGTTCAAATGTTTTTACCCCCCGGCTCTTAATGCATTGTTTATTTCCTTCTGGAGCATCAGTGAGCATTTGAACCTTTTGTAATAGTTGCATATGAGTCCCTCAGATATCCCCAGTGTGAAAATATGGATCTCAAAATAATACAGTCATTATTGGAAAGGGTTCAAATGCACAAAAATACTGGAAAACCAAAGAATTTGTGGGACTGCAAAGATTTTTCTGAAGAACAGCAGGCAGTTTAACTGTTCAGGACAAACAAGGGGCTCATGAACAACTATCACTAAACAAAAAAAAAAAAAAACAGAGCTGTGGTAAGAACATAGTATTTAGAATAAAGGGGGTGTAAACTTTTGAACAGAGTAATTTTTTATAAATTCAGCTATTATTTTCTCTTGTGGACTATATGTAAACATCTTTTATGTGAAATACCTTATTCAGGTCATTACTAAATAAGGAATAACATGCATTTTGTATGATCCGGTAAAATTATTAACATTTTACAGATTCTGAAAGGGGGATGTAAACCTTTTTAACCTCAACTGTAAGTAGGAATGGTGATGGTGTGTCGAAAGAGTGTGGGGGACAGAATCACTTAATTCAGTTGCATCCTGGGGTGTTTTTTATAGCATTGACTACAGATGCAGTGAATTGTTATGTATTCCGTGAATCATGGTTGAATATGAAGAGTTCAGATGCAAAACCCCCTAAAAGCCATCTTGGTCAAAAATGAGATAATGGTACAGAGTGAATGCTCTCGACACATATAACACGTCCATCAAATACTTTTACTTTCTAGATTTACTTCAAACTCGTTAAAATCCCAGCCTCAGTCCAATCAGAAGTACCTTCTAGGTTACATCGGAGCCTGATAAAAATGCATTTTTTAAAGGAAGACGTCACCTGAACTCTTCATATGTACCCAAGACTATTTTCAGAAAATTCAATAGGCCAACAGACCTAAATACAAATTGAAAACACAGAATGTTTGCCTAAAAATAGCATATGAATGCTTTTTGGATTTTTCTCTTTGTGCATTAAAAAGTAGTTAGACTGTCAGTGTTAACAGCCTTGTGGGCTGCACCCTGACATATAACATGGTTGTGCTTTTGGCGACCTAAGTTTAAATCCTGTCTTTTCCAATCTGTTTCCATCCACATTGTTTTCTGTCCAATTTATACTTCACTCTGTCAAATGAAGTATTTGGGCTGTCAAAGCCATAGCCTGCAGTAGTTTTCGCGTATCGTGTAGCAGTGCTTAGTGCATACTCAGCGACCCAAGCTTGAATTTCGCGTCTTTAAGTCTTTCAGAATTTTTAAGTGGTTTCTCATTTCTCTCTCTCCTGTTACTTCCCATAGTTCCCAATAGAATTAATTCATACAATTGAACAAATTTGTGTCTTTGAGTGTCTCAGATTCATATATACTTCTTAGTATCAACAATGGTTTACAACAATAGTTTGCACTGCTGTATAGTTACAAGGCTGAAACTACATACACACACCCTCTTGTATCTGACCTCTTCATGAATAATTCATGACAACCTGATCCTCATAAATAAAACATCGTTGCGCAGAGTATTTGAAACCTGCTGAGTATCATCATTGTGCAGAGTATTTGAAACCTCCAAAAATGCTCTATGCATGATGTGTGTTTGTGTACCTGTCTCGCACAGCCAAAGTGATCTTCTCTGGATTGGCATTTTTTAGCTCCTTATGCGCATTATCACTACTCCAGCCAGCACATGATTTACCATTGATCTGCAGAATCTGATCACCAAAGCGCAGCCCTGCCAGTGCTGCAGGAGTATTAGCCTGCACTAATTGCACAAACACACCCTGAAACACATATTTGGAAATGTTATTTAGAGCTCACCATCATACTTTTGGGGCATAATGCTATGATGTGAATATGGATTTCATTATTTAAAACATAGAACACTTTAAATATATCTATATCTAAATATTTGATTAAGTATTCATAACATTATAGAAATACATTATCTATGACTTTGAGGCGGAGGCCAATCTTCCCATCCATGTCTTTGCACAGCACCACCTCCCGTACACCCTGTCGAATCTCTGCCCTCTTCACCCCCATGTCACTTCCTGTTATGGGGGCTGCCACCCAGCTCATTCCGGGCGTCCAGACGCTAACAGCCTAAAAAGCATTGGCAAATATACAATACAGCAAAAATTATTTTAGCAAATTACCCAAAATGCACTTCATGCGGTAACATCTCTATTAATTGGTTTTATTCAAGTCAAATTTAAAGTGATATTATTCAAAGTGACTGCAATCAAGCTGACATTATACTAATGAAAGTAATTTTCAAAGATAAAGTAAGGTAAAAAACATCTAAAGGGAGTGGTATGCAATATTTCAAAAGTAGAATAACTGTCTGTATCATTGTTTTCAGAGAAACAAGTACAGGTCCTTCTCAAAAAATTAGCATATTGTGATAAAGTTCATTATTTTCTGTAATGTACTGATAAACATTAGACTTTCATATATTTTAGATTCATTACACACAACTCGAAGTAGTTCAAGCCTTTTATTGTTTTAATATTGATGATTTTGGCATACAGCTCATGAAAACCCAAAATTCCTATCTCAAAAAATTAGCATATTTCATCCGACCAATAAAAGAAAAGTGTTTTTAATACAAAAAAAGTCAACCTTCAAATAATTATGTTCAGTTATGCACTCAATACTTGGTCGGGAATCCTTTTGCAGAAATGACTGCTTCAATGCGGCGTGGCATGGAGGCAATCAGCCTGTGGCACTGCTGAGGTGTTATGGAGGCCCAGGATGCTTCGATAGCGGCCTTAAGCTCATCCAGAGTGTTGGGTCTTGCGTCTCTCAACTTTCTCTTCACAATATCCCACAGATTCTCTATGGGGTTCAGGTCAGGAGAGTTGGCAGGCCAATTGAGCACAGTAATACCATGGTCAGTAAACCATTTACCAGTGGTTTTGGCACTGTGAGCAGGTGCCAGGTCGTGCTGAAAAATGAAATCTTCATCTCCATAAAGCTTTTCAGCAGATGGAAGCATGAAGTGCTCCAAAATCTCCTGATAGCTAGCTGCATTGACCCTGCCCTTGATAAAACACAGTGGACCAACACCAGCAGCTGACATGGCACCCCAGACCATCACTGACTGTGGGTACTTGACACTGGACTTCAGACATTTTGGCATTTCCCTCTCCCCAGTCTTCCTCCAGACTCTGGCACCTTGATTTCCGAATGACATGCAAAATTTGCTTTCATCCGAAAAAAGTACTTTGGACCACTGAGCAACAGTCCAGTGCTGCTTCTCTGTAGCCCAGGTCAGGCGCTTCTGCCGCTGTTTCTGGTTCAAAAGTGGCTTGACCTGGGGAATGCGGCACCTGTAGCCCATTTCCTGCACACGCCTGTACACGGTGGCTCTGGATGTTTCTACTCCAGACTCAGTCCACTGCTTCCGCAGGTCCCCCAAGGTCTGGAATCGGTCCTTCTCCACAATCTTCCTCAGGGTCCGGTCACCTCTTCTCGTTGTGCAGCGTTTTCTGCCACACTTTTTCCTTCCCACAGACCTCTTGCTTGAGGGTGTCAATGATGGCCTTCTGGACAGCAGTCAGGTCGGCAGTCTTACCCATGATTGCGGTTTTGAGTAATGAACCAGGCTGGGAGTTTTTAAAAGCCTCAGGAATCTTTTGCAGGTGTTTAGAGTTAATTAGTTGATTCAGATGATTAGGTTAATAGCTCGTTTAGAGAACCTTTTCATGATATGCTAATTTTTTGAGATAGGAATTTTGGGTTTTCATGAGCTGTATGCCAAAATCATCAATATTAAAACAATAAAAGGCTTGAACTACTTCGAGTTGTGTGTAATGAATCTAAAATATATGAAAGTCTAATGTTTATCAGTACATTACAGAAAATAATGAACTTTATCACAATATGCTAATTTTTTGAGAAGGACCTGTATGTGAACTTTTTTTTTAATTAATTATGTTGTGTTTAATATTCTTCTGGTCATAGAGCTTTTTAGATTGATGCCAATACTTTTAAGTTGGGTAGAATCTGCAATGTCTGACCCAGTTCGTTTGCTGCTTTCATGGCAGTAATACGCACCAACTGGCAACCTGGAGTGTCGAAATACCAGTGGGTAAATTGGCAGTGAACAGAATCACACAGACCAAAACAAAAACAGACATTCCGACATGGAACGCACATTTTAAAAGTAGAATAACTGTCTATAGCATTGGTTTCAGAGAAACAAATGTGAACTTGTGTGTATTTTTAATGAATCATGTTGTGTTATGCTATACAAATTTAATATAAGATTATGTAATATACTGACATTCTGGTGTGTTTTCTCTTTCCCTGGTCCTTTTGGTTGTATTTTAGTTTACCATAAATGCTTGTCAGTACTTTCTGCATTATACATTAACCATAATTCACAGACCATAAAATTAATTATGAAATGACATATGAAGTTGTACTTAAGTCCCAAGTGTGATGTGTCTTCTGTTTTCTAGGACTCTTAGTTGGAAGTTTTCTTGGGGTTTATTGATTTTTTTTCCATTTTGGTATATTTACATTTCCTGTTGCTTACTTCCTGTTTCCTTGGTTTCCTTGGTAAATTATTTCTAAAGTGGATAAGCTGATGAGCAGTTTTCAGACACAAACACACTCACCCCACTAGTCTGGTCAGGAACTGAAGAGGAAAGAGTTTGTTGAGCATCTGCACTGAGATTTAGACCCATGAACTCATTCAGCTCAGGGTACAACCTGCTAGAAGTAGCTAAAGAGAGAGACAGACAACATTAAACAATGGTCTAAGCTGCATGCACTGTAAAAAAAACAAAAAACACAATTTGTTGAGGCAACTTAAAATAATTTGTTACCCTGCTGCCTTAAAATTTTAAGTTCAGTCAACTCAAATAAGTTCATTCAAGTTGAAAGTGAAAGTGACAGCTTCGATATTCAAGTTGACTAAACTAAAAAATTGTTAAACTTAACAGCTGTGTTTGTTACTAGGCTGCCTTAAAATTTTAAGTTGAATCAACTTAAATAAGTTGTCACTTAGTAAAACGTAACATTTCAAGTTGACTAAACTTTTTTCAAGTTGACTGAATCTAAAATTTTAAGGCAACCAGGTAACAAATTATTTTAAGTTGACCCAACAAATAGTTTTTTACAGTGTAGATGCAAGTGATAAAAATCTGATAACTCAAATGTATTTGTTTCCATGAGCTTTCCAGGCCTGAAAATATAAGTTTTTACATTTCTATAATATTTCCTGATTTTTCAAGACTTTAAGAGCCTTATATATTCAGCAACACGAGACCAATTTTAACTATTTGCTTATTAGGAACTCATATACACCTAGGATGCCTTGAGGGTGAGTAAATACTTGACTAATTTTAATTTGTGGGTAAACTAACCCTTTAATGCCTTATTACAGTATACATGACCATATTTTAGATCCCTTAATCCTACCCTATCCCTAAACTTAACAACAATCTTACTCCTAATAAGCAGCAAATTAGGAGTTTATTGAGGCTTAAGTCATAGTTAATTCGATTTGGTCACCAAAATAAAGTGTGACCATATATTCCACAGCCTCTTGCAAGGTACCCATGGCACCATTTGAAGATCAGCTATAGGGTTTAAGCCTCTTTTCTGTCATATATTATGTAATCATACATACAGCACAGTATCTGATTTTTACCTATTTCTTCAGATTTTGAATCATAGTAAGGCTCAGTCTGGTTCCTGGACGGTTCCGGAAGAGGTAAAGCCTTTAATGGGCTTGCAGTGGGGGTGTTATGTGCCTACAGAAAAGTGGGAGAAAATTACATTTTGGATAATTAGATATATCTTTTTTTTTTTTTTTTTGATAATTAGCTGCATAAATACAAACAAACAAATAAATAAATGCCCAACCTGCATAAACTTATCCACCTTCATGTCTTCCAGAGAAGGATACAGTGACATGGTTG
This sequence comes from Cirrhinus molitorella, assembly GCA_033026305.1. Lineage (NCBI taxonomy): Eukaryota > Metazoa > Chordata > Actinopteri > Cypriniformes > Cyprinidae > Cirrhinus > Cirrhinus molitorella. The sequence continues at coordinate 41,831,505 of CM065118.1, read as the reverse complement.
TTATCCTGTTTGGAGCACACTGGATGAATTTCATGGAGAAATGTTAATGTTTAGTTCAACAGAAATGCAATTTAATTTACTATCTAAAGACATGCAACACGTCATAGAAACGTAGCACAAACTCAATATTACTATTATTTTGTTTCTTTCTTTATTTTTATTATTATTATTTTAAAACATTTTCTTATCGCTGTATTTGGGTACACGCAGACGCATATTGCTTCACAATTTTGTCGAGGTCAAACATTTTCACTTTAAAAAGATATAAAATGATAAATAGGCTACTGGTCGTTCGCGCAAGGAATGTTGGTTTCTTCAGTGTACAGGCTGAGTATGCGCGTAAACGGAATATAGAATAAAAGACAGCATAATTTAAGAGATTATATAGCGATAATTAATATTTATACATAGGAGCTGTGAATGTGACAAGTCAACGTTATCTCATTTTCTGATGCTTTGTAAAAATGCGGCCAGGATGATGCGCACTCACCTTGACGCTGCAGAAGCCTAGGCACACCAACAATGTAGGCTGTTAAACAGCTTTAGTGCTCGTCGGTACGGTTTATTCGATAGTAAACGCACTGTATGACAGTTGTATTTAGTTCACTGGATTTTAAAGGTAATGAATGTAATATCCACGGATGTTGTGGATGAGGGAAATGAAATGCAGCCTATACTCGAGCGCAAGTCAGCACATCTCCCCTGAGTGAGCGCCCTCGTTCGACCAAAATAGCAATGCTCGCAGTACATGGAAAAAAATCACATTCGACTGTGCATTCCTGCTGGACTGCAAGAGTTTTAAATAATACAATTTGTGATAATGATGATGATGATGATAGGCAACGAAAAAAGTGCTGCAATACACTACATAATAATAATAAATAAAATACACAATAAATAAACAACATATACAGGATCTTATGAGCAAGTTTAGTGAACCTTATGATCTTTTGACAAGTCCTAAATAAATGGTCTGTTATAATAATAAAATGCTTAATTTAGAAATGATTAATTGATCATTAATAAATTATGAAACATTATACATATGCTTATAAATCAGGAACAAAACATTTATAGCTGCATTTATAAACAGCTTACTACTGTCTATTAATGTGGGGATAATGCTTTAGAAATGATGAATTGACCATTTACTAATGCTTAGTCAGCATGCAGTGCAGTGTTATCAACGTCTTAAACTTCCTGAAAAAGTAGCGTACATTGGCTGTTTGTGGTCATTTATGTAGTCATTTACATTTTATGTGTAAACATTTTATTTATGTGTAAATATTACCATCATTTGTATGATGGAAGACAAACCAGATACACAGACACTTTGTTATAGATAATAATAACAGGTTCAACCATCTTTTCCCACACTTTTTGTCTAGAATGCATAAAGAATGCATTTTAATGTAGGCTAGTTAGAGTCAAATATACAAATATTCATCACACAGAATCGTATGGAAGCTGTATTGTTGCTGTTTTTTCTTCTTCTTCTTTTTCTTTTTTTTTTTATTTCATTTAATTTTATTTTTTTTCTAATAGTGTTACTTAGTTATTAAATTCATTTGGGCGAAATGCTACATTTTCATTGATTTCAATCCATCATACAAAGTCCAATAACAACAAATCGAATTATAATTTAACGTACAGAAACTATAAAGAATGCCATTTCATTTGTCATCTAGAGAAAGATCTTCATGTTCCTTCTTGCATCTTTTACTTTCCATCTCCTTCCATTTACTATCTTAACTGTTCTGCGGTGGTGTTGGTTTTTCTTCTGTACCTGACAAAGACATCTCCTGATGGTGGCAGTATACCCAGGCCAGCACGAGTACTGTCTGGAACCAGAGTGGCATCAGGGTCACTGAGCTGTAGGTCATAATGCCACAGTGTCAATGCGAGGAACTGTTTTATCTCATGTACTGCAAAAAAAACGGCCAGGGCACTCACTAACACCAGAACCAAATGGCAACAAGAAATGCTTTAGTCGTCGCTCATTTTTGAAGAAATTATTCTTTCGTTGACCATTGTCATCCAGGAAGCGGTCATATTTGAACTCCTGTGAAACAAGGAACATTTACATTGCTTTCTGTTTTTAAAAAGTCACTGTGATGTCTAAAACATTGCAATATCAATTACTCCTGTACAATGTTTCTTTATAAGTACATTAAATAGATATTTTTTTAACAATCACATGCTGTATCAGTAATGTGCAATAGGGACAATCCATTAGAAACATTTATAAGAACATTTGCATATTTTTATTTATACTCTTATATACATTTTAGTTAAGTGCAAGCTTTAAAATGTTTTTCATACATCCATACAATAAACATAATTAACCTAGACTAAACAAAAAAAAGTATAATTAACAGTTTGAACACATACTGTAGGGTTGGGGTAGATTTCAGGATCCAAGTGTATAAGTTGGGGGTAAAGAGCAATGTAATCTCCTTTTCTTATAGCAGCTGTCTGACCTGAATCCAGTGTCAGTGTAAAGTCATCACTGGCAACACGTATCATAATAGAGGCACTGGACAGGCGAAGAGCTTCCTGAATAATACTTTCTGAAAATGAAAAAAACAAACAAACAAACAAAAAAAGTACTTAAGTTAGATATCACATAAACATATAATAAAAAAATATATATAATATTACCATATTAATTATTAATTATTGTCGATCTGAAAAAAATTATGACTGCAGTCTTTTAATGTATCAATAGTGTCACGAATCATCCCACTGCGGCTCCCTCCATTTACCACCAGAGGGCGCCATGACTGAAACTCTGAACTCATCACAGACTCCATTTCCCATAACCCCTTTCATGACCTATCACCTGCACAGGTGTCAGCCATTTCCCCTCATCACACACACACTATAAAAGCCATGCTCACTCACAGCTATTTGCAAAGTCTTGTATTCCCCTGGTTGCAATTCTGAGCGTTTATGTTTGTTTTCCTGTTGTTGACCTTGCTTTGTTTCCCGTAGTTTGATTGATCTCTGCCTACCTACCAACCCGCGGCTGTCTCTGGATTATCCCTTTGTTTTGCTTGCTGCCTGCCTCGACCCATTGCTCGGACATTGACCACTCTTTAGCCCTGACTGCACTGTTCTTGTTTGTTCCTGTATGACCCTGCCTGCTGTACGCCGTTATACTGAAATAAAGCTGCAAATGGATCCCCATCCTTACGACTCCATGTTACAAATAGTTGGTTGTTTCACCATTTTTATTTTGTCCTATTTGTATTGAGTGATTAACTTTATGTATTAGTAAAAAAAACTCACTTTTTATCTTTATTTTACAGTACATGGTTTAACCACAGTGGGCGTCATTGTGTCTCAACAAATTTTGTGATGTATTGACAAAAATCTTAGTATCTCATTTTAGGCTGGTCTTTGAAACAAAAATTGATCTCTAGTGGACATTACATGTGTCACGCCCCTGGACTGTGTTTGTTTTGTTCCCCATGTGCTCTGTGACCTAGTTTCTGTTGATTGGTAATTTAGTTCAGGTGTTTGTGATTATCTCCCCTTTATAAGTTCCTCCCTGTTCTATGGTTTTTGTCCGGTCTTTGACCTCACGTTATGTGTATGTGTATTCTCCTCCTGTGCTTGTACTCTACCTTGTGGATTATTAAAAGACTTAATTATCTTCATCTTCATGAGCCTGCGTGTTCCATGCACACCCGAGTGTGACAGAAGACCGGACCTTTAAAAACAGTTAAACGTCGTGTTTCCCCGTAATTTCTTTTCCGTTTTGATTCAGTTTTTATTTTCTGTTTTTTCCCCCGTCATGGATCCTGTGTACAGCCCAGAATTTCTCCTCCTAATGCTGGAGCAGGGGGAGAAAACGCTCGAGGACCATACGAGACAGTTCATTTTCATCGCAAACTATGCTAGCTATCCGGACGGCGCGCTCTGCACGTTCTACAACACCAGCCAGAACCCCGCGTGCAGAGCGTTGTCGTCCAAAGATGGTCCTCGAGCTGACTTCGCCGCCTATGTGGAGTGGACACTGGCGAGAAACGGGTCCTCCCTCACCATCCGCCCTGAGGAAAATCTCGCCAGTGCCACTCCGGACCCAGTGACAGCGAGAGCGCGGAGTGGAGCTCCGCCCACTGCACCAAGGCTGAGGTTGAGCTGATTATATATCTGGGGCTGCTTGAAATGGAAAAGGAACTAATAGACTGGGAAACTGAACTGGAGTTGTATCCTGCCCCTTTATTCCCTCCTTCGTCTCCGCTGGTTCCGTCCAGCCCTCCTTCCTCTCCGCTGGTCCCGTCCAGCCCAGAAGTGGTTCCCGAAACTCCAGTGCACGCTTCACAAGAGCAAACTCCAGTGCACGCTTCACAAGAGCAACCTCCAGTGCACGCTTCACTAGAGCACCCTCCAGTGCCAGCGCCTCATCGGCGCCCTCCAGTGTCTACTCCTCAAGAACACCTTCCATTGCCAGCTCCTCGTCGGTGCCCTCCAGTGCCCGCTCCTCAAGAGCGCCCTCCAGTGCCCGCTCCTCAAGAGCGCCCTCCAGTGCCCGCTCCACACGAGCGCCCTCCTGCGTTCAACCCAGAAGATGCTCACAAAAACCCGCCCGCCCACCCTTTCCTGTCTACTCCGCTGCTGGTTCCTGTCAGCCCCATGGCTCACCCTCAGCCCAACATTTGTGTGCTGGATTTGCCACGGGTCTGCCAGTCTCCATCGGCGTCATGGCTGGAGGATCCCTCATCTCTGCCTCCAGCCTCTGAGTCCCGGACTCCGCCCCGGCCCTTCGACCCATCGGCTCCACCATGGCTTCTAGCTCCCTCCTCTCCACCATGGCCCATCAGTCCACCAGCTCCGCCGGGCTCCCTCGTCCCTCCGGCTCTGCCTTGGTCTGTCGTCGACCATCCGCCGCCCTGGGATTCCACTCCTCCGGCTACGCCTCGTCCTTCCATCCCTCCGGCTCTGTCAGGCTCCTCCTTCCCTCCGGCTCCTCCTCAGTCCTCGGTCGCTCCGGTTCCACTGCCGCCTTCTGGATCCCCGTCTCCGCATCGGTCGCCGGTGCCATCTGTTCCGCCGCCGTCGGCCGGCCCCCTAGAGTCCACCGGGGGCCATCATCATGGCTGTGGCCTGGGTCCCACCTGGCTCTTCCTCCTGCTCCGGATCCCTCTTGTCTCCTCCCTGGACTCTGTTTTTTGTCCTCCTCCTGGGTAGCCGTCCTCCTCCTGAGCCTCCTCCCAAGTTTCCATCTCTTTCTGTTTGTGGCGCGAGGACGCGCCATCCGGGAGGGGGGGAGTACTGTCACGCCCCTGGACTGTGTTTGTTTTGTTCCCCATGTGCTCTGTGACCTAGTTTCTGTTGATTGGTAATTTAGTTCAGGTGTTTGTGATTATCTCCCCTTTATAAGTTCCTGCCTGTTCTATGGTTTTTGTCCGGTCTTCGACCTCACGTTATGTGTATGTGTATTTTCCTCCTGTGCTTGTACTCTACCTTGTGGATTATTAAAAGACTTAATTATCTTCATCTTCGTGAGCCTGCGTGTTCCATGCACACCCGAGTGTGACAACATGTATGTGTACATATATAAATATTTTGCATATTCTTGTTCCTTAGACTTAATACTTAAGTCCAAATGAAGTGATTAGAAGTTTTTTTTTTTTTTTTTTTTTTTCAAATGGGGGCTAGAATGTATCAGAAAGTTCAATTTTGTAAAATCCCCCTCACTTTCAGGTTAATTATCTATAGTGGACCCGATAGGAGCCTGAAATGTTCACAGATTTAAGTCCAGATTTATAGTTCTGCTGTAAAAGACTCATTGGTTACTAGCTTGTAGAATTCTGGGGATAAGCCTACTGTATTCTTGGTTTTGAGGAATTAACATAAATGAATACAAATTATGTTTACAGTTGACATACAGTAACTAATGTTTGTCAATGTCTACAACAGTAGTTTGGAATTATTTTGAAAACATTTTAAGTAGTTTTTGAAGTTTGCCCTGCACTCTCTTTAGTTACCATGGCAATTAATTTTATCATCACACCTACTGGTCTTTTAGTTCGTTATCTGTGTATACTTATTGTCACAATCTCTAGCTGGAGTGCCCATGAGCTACTCTAGAGGGCACTCCATCTCATTCCTTTACTACTCCACCCTGGACTGCATTTCCCAGAAACCCCAGCCTGGGAAACAATTACAGTCTCCTACCATTGTCAATCAGGAGGACTATAAAAGAGGCAAACTTGCTCACCCTAAGGACTGAGTATTGAAAGTATGTTTATTCCTAGCCATCCTAGTTCCATGTCTTCCTTGTGTTTTTGACCCTGGATTGTTTCCTTGTTTCTGATCGTTTGCCCTGTTTGTGCAATTACTCTTTTGCCTCTGCCTTGGATTATACTGTTTGCTGGTGTTTGACCCTGCTTGTTTGACCAGATTTGTATAATAAAGTCTTGCATTTGGATCCTCAACTCTGTTGTCATGACTGCCACGCTAGACTTATGTTTCTTTGTTTCCTCAGTTCATTGTTGGTTGTTGCTTGTGTTAAACTGCACACAAATTGCACACTGTTACTTGAGACCTAAAAACCTTTGTGTTGGAACCTTTTGATTCTTCTACATATTTGTAACCTTTGTGACAGATATACAGTGATCATGATAATTAGAGTTAAACATTACCTTACAGAGGTATCTAAAAAGTCACCTACCTAATACAGCCATAGAGTCCAACTGCTCTCTAGAAAGGTAGATTGTTTGGTCCTGGTTGCTTGTTAGTTGACCTGATAAAACTTTGTTGACCTCTGTGCGAGCAGCAGTGAAAGCATCAACAGACCTGAGGGTCAGAACACACAAACATACATGTACACACATACGCACACACGCATGAATTTACTTAGAAAGGTGCTTATGTCATTATCACTGTGAATGAATTATCAAATAGGCCTATAACAAGGCTCAAAAAACAGACAACAATACTTTTGTCTTCCATAGAAGACGTTATAGTTTAGTTGATTTCTCTGTAACCATAGATACATGCCGGACAGACATTTTTGGTCTGTATGTCCTGAACAGAGCACATTCAGGGCTTTTCAGAGATATATACCAAATATTTAAAGGTTGGATCATGAAAACTCCTCTTCCTTTGTCTTTAATTATGACAGACACTGAGTATAGCATTGAGTATTAATTGAGAAGGGCTTCAATTTCAATTTCACCAATTTCATAAATGTCCACTGTAGTGGACACCAAGACATACATCACGCTTAGCAGGCATTTAAGGCAGACAATAAGTGAACAGGCAAATAAATTGTATATCAAAGTTTCTATGAAATATGAGATGTTATATACAAATTGTGCTAAGTTATAACTCTCATTTTTATATTTCTTTTTTCATTACAAGCCTTCCAAAGAACTAATGTATTTGTAAGTTAGAGACAATTAATAGACACATTCATTGCAAAATGTTTTTTTTTTTATTATTTCCAGTTTTAAATTAGAAAATAGAAACACTGATCTCAAACCTTTCAGTATGACATAGAGTGTCACATAATGCTTTAAAGTTTAAAAGGCAAACTATTCCCTTTTACTTATTTAGCACTAGTAACAATATATGGAATCAATGGTATTTATTTATTTGTCTATTTTTTTGTGATATTTTGCTTGTAGTCATTGTCAGTAATTAGTGATGTTACATACTTGGGATATACAATTTGACATTGATTTTATCAGTGTCTAGATTACCTATGTAATGTGCCAACTTACCTCAATGTGTAGTACAGGCTCCAGAAGGCTGCTGGAAGTGTATTAGCCTGTGATGCCCAAAGCATGCACACGTGTGTCCTTGCTTTTCCAATTTCATCCAAATGCATGCGGTTAAATGCATCCATTCTGCGCTGAATCAGATCTGAGATGCATTTCCGGTGATGAAGCTTATCATGTAGCAGTTCCTCTGCTAAAGCTTCCCTTGCTCGCCATGCTTGTGCACACAGACCAATGGGAACCCCAGCAGCCAGTATAGGGAAAGCACGATCAAACGTCAAAAAATCTTGCACTGCTTTCTGCATGCATATTCTTTCATCGGCATGAAGGAACCTTGCGTCCTTTCCAAACAGAGTGAGGAAGCCTGCCTCAAACATGATGCGGTTTGTGAAGCTCTGAAGACCCTCTTCAAGCCAGTTGTGCTCATATGGTAGACCTCGTTCCAAAACCATCTGCAGATTGCCTAGCATGGTCTCAGTTAGCTGCTGCAGTGACGGGCCTTGAAGTGTCTGTCGAAAAATGCTGTGAACTTCCCTATAACTCTCACTGAACAGTAAAGAGCTAAAGTCAGCATGACCAAAGACCTGTGTGTGTGTGTGTAAAAGAGAAAGACAAACATATAATAAATAGAGGTGGAGAATCAGGATCAAACCTAGTAATTATCCATGTTTTACATTACTGCATTTAGATTAATTTTATTCAAAGTGACTGAAATGAGGAACATCACAACACTTTGTCATAAGATCCAACAGTTTGAGAGTTCTCTTTCAAACATTCACTCATCATCCTCAATCCACTGGGGTCTGTGATTGTTGGGAGATATTACAGAGGTTGAGTCTCCTGAACTCTTGATGACCAGAACTACCAGTTTAGCAGAAACCCTTTACTTTTTTTATCCGGGTGCTTGAAGATAGTGTTCTAAGGAGCCTTGGATTTTCTCAAGTGTAACCTAGGGTTACAAGCTTGGGGTTGCAGTGAAACCTGTGGTTTTTAGCTATGGGATAGTTGCAAAGAGCATATGTTTTCACTAAGAAAGGTGAGATTACACTACATTTGAATGCACCTAGGCTTTGCCAAAAAGTTTTGACTATCCAGAGTGCTAGAGCTCATTAACAGGCTCCTTATGTGTTTTAAGTGGCACATGTTTGCAAACTCAGTTATCTCTAGAGTAATGCTTCCCACATCTGTCCTCCCCCACCAAACAGAACAGGTTTGGGAAGCACTGTTCTAGAGAGTGTTCATATAAAGTCTCTTTCATTGAAAATGTTTTTACTCCTTGTTTTTGTACGGGCCAAGGGTGTAAATAAGTTGTATGACTTGCTCAGACATGTTATCTTTATCAAGCAATGTCTAAACTTATATTAGGTAACAAGGGTATGGTGCTGCAAAACACGGCTTTTGCTCTTAAGGTCAGTGATTTGTTTTAGACATGTACTGACTTGAAATTACATGCCTTTCTAAAATGACACTTTCTATTTTTTTCTTCTTTTTTTTTTCAAAGTGACCTGTCAAATTAAAAAGTGTACACAATAATTAAGTACATTATAAATCAATATACTTTAATAATGTTTTGTTGAGCTTTCAAGAAGCACATTTATTTTGATGTGTTGACTAACATATTAAAGCACATGCAAAATACTTAATTATAGTTTTAACTGTATAGTGTTATCAGATATTACATTTAGGCCTGATTTCACAGACAGGTCTTAGACTAAGCCAGGATTAGGTCTTAGTTCAGTTAGGACATTTTTATAAGCATGCCTTCATGACTGGTGTCCATCTTGGGACAAAACAAAGACAGTGATATATTTTAAGATCAGTCAGTGCAGGTTTCTTTCAGTTGAAACAGCTCAGACTTACAGTTTAGTCTGGGACTAGGCTTAAGCCTTGTCTATGATAACCGGGGGTTAAAGTTGATATGTTTTAAATGTGCCAAATTGCTTACTTTTTTTGATACATTATTACAAATATGTAATTACAAGTCTATTTAAACATGACATACACATTTCAATAAACATTATTTTAAAGTATATTTAATCATATTTCAAAGGCAATATAAGTAATTATGAATTTACATATCAAGTAATTAAATTTAATATAAATGTTAACTATAACAGTTTACATTTCCATTGAAATGCAGTTAACATACATTTAAACATTACATTCATTTTTCACATAAGTATACCCTTTTTAAGTATATTATATCTGTAAATCTGTTTCGAAATTGAGATTTATACATCATCTGAAAGTTGAATAAATAAGCTTTACATTGATGTATGGTCTGTTAGGATAGGATAATATTTGGCAGAGATACAACTATTTGATATTCTGGAATCTGTGGGTTCAAAATATTGAGAAAATTGCCTTTAAAGTTGTCCAAATTAAGTTCTTAGCAAAGCATATACTTATCAAAAATTAAGTCTTGATATATTTACGGTAGAAAATTTACAAAATAACTTAATGGAACATGATCTTCACTTAATATCCTAATGATTTTTGGCATAAAAGAAAAATCCCATACTATGTATTTTTGGCTATTGCTACAAATATACCCCAGCGACTTAAGACTGGTTTTGTGGTCCAGGGTCACATATAGCATATTTATAGTTTAATAAGGGCTCACTTTTTAGAATAATAATTATTCACTTGACGTGCTACTCAGTTTAAAGGTATAGTAGGCTGATCTCATTTCAATGCTTTCCCATTGGATAGAGGCTTTTGGGTTGGTTTATAAATCTATGGGTCTTCATCCATTCATATTTATGCAGCAGCAAACCAAGCATCTCTGCATGCAGTAATAGATTTTACAGTTTAGATGTCACTGTGACTATAGATCATGTAGTTCATTAAGCTGGTTCTTTGGAAAATGAGAGGTTATTGCTCATTCTTTTCCAGGAGATGACAATAAACATTTAAAGAAAAGCCTTTGGAGATCAGAACACAGCACTCTCTTGATCCAGGCTTGTTTTATAATGCCCCACCCCCTTGTATTGAGTCACTTACCCGGTGTGAAAAACCAACAGCAAACTTCTGAAAGTCAAGATTTTTGCTTTGTCGCACCACAGCAGAGAAAGAAAAGGGGTCTGTTACAAAAGTGAAGTACTTCCTAGCAATCTTACATGTGAATACATGCCCATATTTTTTCTGAGTCTCTCTTAAGAAACCTAAAGGGTTTGCAGCATAATCCAATGTGACACCAATGAATGGCAGCCAACCAGTAACCAGTGGAGGCTCTCCTGTTTGCCTGTAAATACACACAATGACAGAGAGCATAGTTTATAATGACAGTGAGTATAGCCATTTAAAATTCATATAATAGGACATCTGAAATAATATTTTAAAATAAACTTGTTACATTTACTGTAGGCTATAAGGTAAATATTCTCTGTTTTTATAAGACTACCCGTATCTGGAGAAGCAAAATATCATACAGTCTTTCTATTGCCATTTACAGTGTTTCTGGTTTCTAAATAAAACTAAATAGTGCATATGTGTCTCCACATTCCTTGGTTCCCAATCCTATAAAGCCACATATATCATGTTTGATATATATATTGCTAAGGTCTCTACATTATTAAAATTATCTTTGTAATTATCTTTTTCTTTGTTTTTTTTTTTTTGTTTGTTTTTGTTTTCTGAAACACCTTTTGTATACTATCTTATTATCGTTTAGAGCATAATCCATGCTCTCCTTTATATAGAAGGATTTTATTTCCAAAATATCTGCTTCCACGTTACACATATCTTGTTGATATCTTGGGTTTAATAAAATAATGGCAATAATAACTTTTTATTGATCATGATATTTCAAAATTAAAATTTAGCAGATTAAACAAACATATTAGGGCCTACTTTGTTACACATTATGTATTGAATGATGTGTTCAAATGTTAAAACATATGCACAGCCAGCTTACTTTTTAAAATGCCTTTAATTTTTACTATACAGTACATTGTAAGCCATTAGTTGCAATAATAAGTTGTTCAAATAATCGTAGTTAATAATAGCATAATATATACTTCATTGATATTATAGTAGGCTGTTTGTAAAAGCTCCTATGGTAATTCTACCATAGGTGATCTTAAACTTCTTTTGCTAATACACATGTGCGAGGCAAATATCACAGATAAGGCTTGTTGCGCACGGAAGTTATTTAAGGTGTCTCAACTGTACCCCTGTACCTGCTCTACCCTACCTTATCCTTTTCACTTGTTATACGTGCAGTATGTCACGTTAAGAAAGATCTGCGTTATACTAACAAGTCAAGAGAGAACATTGCGAGTTTATCTCACCTTTTCCGTGAGTGGCTGCATATCCACACTATCCAAATTGTAAGAAGAATCGTCGTAACAATGACAAGAAAGGTAGCCATTTCGGGTAACCTGCGTTTTGCTTTTCACCCTCAACTACATTTTGATAGCTTGTGCCCGGACCTTGCCTTTAGACGCGCCCCGCAGAACGCTTGACGCAACACAGTGAACACACACACACACACACACACACACACACACGTGTTGATATGGTTTACAGGACTCTCTATACGCGCAATGGTTGTTATAACTAAAAAAACTGTATTTTCAATCCTCTTACCTTAACCATCGCCCTAAACCTACCCATTACAGAAAACGTTCTGCTATTTTAGATTTAAAAAAAAAAAAAACGTTTAGTATGTTTAAAGCCATTTTGTTGAATGAGGACATAAGTGTCTCATAAACGATACAGGCTAAAACAATTGATGTATTGTTCAAAATTAAATTTCAATTTAGACACTTTATGTGAGACCTGTGAACTTGAGGGGAACTGACTTAACTGACAATCACCTCAGATTATAGCTACCTAAGAATATTCCTCATTTGGCTTGATCGTTTCAGATCTGATGCAATGGCACTGATGCATTTTAATATGTTGGTTAAGTGCCCAAATATGTTTCAGAGCCAGTGTATAAAGAAATACCTGTTACAAGACTAAGTAAAAAATAAATAATCACAAATGTCAGATTGCTGGATACAAAAATAAACACAATGTGCTGTAGCAATCTCATTGAGTAAATTCAGAGGCAGTTAGTGGTCAGGATTTAGACATTTCCTGACAACCATTCCGAACAAGTTGCAACAGAGCAGTTTTATGTTGTTGAATGCAACAAAAAATATGTATGTCAAAAACAAATTATCAATAGTTTAAACAGCAACATGGAGTCCAGAAATGTTTGTGATACTTTTTTGCTTTAATAATCCAAACCGGGACAGGCAGATTAATGGCTGAATGAAAAATGGGCTTTAATTTGGATACTTGAAACACCATATGAATTCTCCTGTACGCCAGAGGAAGTGTGACCTGGACGGCCACTGGACTACTAATTTTGGTGACAGTAAATGAGCCAATAAATTTAGGGGGCAAGCTTATTACTGACGGAGCAAGCGTTTTCAATTAATTCCTGTGGAAGTTGATCTTAAATGCTCTCGTGGTGCAACCAATCGCTGTGAAAAGTAGGCAAGGCTAGATTTTGATGTATGTTTTCATGTGTTTGCGGAACTGGTGGATTACTGAGCTGAAATCTCATATCATTGAAAAAGTCATGCAAAAGTAAAGGCACTTTGCATGCTTTCATTATATGCTATGGCGCCCTTGATGGCACCAATAAAGTGTTTAGTTCGCAAACCGCTGTTAAAAGAAGAAGATGAAACACAAACAGCGTTAAAGGTCCACTTTAACAGCCCCGCCCACTTTTTAAAATAGCCAATAGCGTTCCATTAATATCTGCTCGGGCCAAAGCCTCATTTGACAGCTTATAACAGCCACAGTCTAATAGATTACCCCCTAGATTCAATATGAAACTCTTACTAAAACAAAATAGTGATCATAATCATGCTGAGGCTGTGTAGTTTAATACATGGCGACTCACGCATATGATCTGCTCCTTGCGATCGCGTTATATGACTGTTAAAGTTAACTTACATTTTCTTAATCTGTGCTTTACAAACTGACATATTGCATGACTTTGTGTCATGTAAGGTCATCGTAAAATCTAGAGAAATGTTCGAGGTGGTCAGCAGGTGTCACAATACGGTGTGTATAAAACGTGCAGGCTCACGGAGATCACAATAAACAATCTTTTAATATTCCACAAAGAAGGATTCCAAACAGGAGGATCACAAACACACGTACAAATTGACGAGACCGGACAAAAACCACTGAACAGGACGGAACTTATAAAGAGGAGATAATGACACACAGACAGGTGAAGGCATTTAACTAATAATGACATAATGAGGGGGATGAACAGGAACATAACCAAATATGGGCAAACAGGAGGTGGAAGGAACCAAACTAAAACAGGACTAAACCAAAACAGAGGATGACAACACAAAAGAGTTCATATTGTTACAGCAGGGTACAGTTGAAACACAATGTATCAATTGTACCCGTCCAAGAATCCTATTGCAGTACATGCAGTTTAGTTGCACGATGCCTCACTACGACCTCACTCGTACGATTTTGTACGATTTGCCTAGACCCCAGTGACGGGTATGTGTAGGGGCTGGGTTAGGTGAAGGGCATTCGTACAAATTCATATGAATTGGGAACTCGTAAAATACGTACGATTTAGCCCAAAACGTATGAATTTGTAGGAGTGAGGTTGTACGAATTTGTACGAATTAGCCACCTCGTAAAATACGTACGAATTGCAGTGAGATCGGCTGGAGTGTCCATGAACTCCATTAGAGGGCACTCTAGTCCGGACTCTGACTATCATTTTCTGCACTCCATTTCCCAGGTGTCCCTTGCCCCTCAAGTGATCTTGTCATGTGTTACCCCTGTCTGTGTGTCATGTTTTGATTTGTTCCTTGGTTGCATGTGTCTTGTTCTCATTGGTTGGTTTTGTCATGTGTTCTCCTTGTCTACTATATAAGTTGCTCACTCTCACTTTTAGTTGGCTGATTGTTGTTAGCCTGTAGCGTGTTCCCAGTTATCTTGCCTTGCCTTTGTGTTTCGAATCTCGACTGTTCTCTGCTTTTGTGATCAATCGCTGCCTGCCCTGACCCTCGCTTGTTTTTTTCAGATTACTCTATTGGATTACCTTGTATGTTGCTGTTTGCTGTTGCTGACCCTGCCTGTTTCTACTACATTTCTGAATAAAGCCCTACAACTGGATCTACACCTCCATTGTCTTGACTACAACGTTACAGCCGCAGCTAGTGTAGGGGGCGGGACGCTACATATTCTAGAGAGCATTTGATTGGACAGCAGGTTTGATGAGAAGCTGAAGTGCAGCGTGATGTCATATTGGCAGATGTGATGAGACTGTAAGTTTTGAATGCTCATATCTTATAAACACAAATTTTGTCATTGTTTTGAAACACACTAGCTTATAGATAACCTGAAGGCTAACATATTCATACCAAAAGCCAAAAAACTTTAATTCTGATTTTATGGGGACTTTAACACTTCCCATTTACTTTGAATGGAGTGACGCCAAGTGTTGCCAAACTGATTGTGGGTCCGTCGCGTCACATTGGGGCTGTTGCTTGCGGCATAAGTTGAAAAACTTTCAATTTTTAAGTGCCAATGCAGGCCAACAAGAGAGCTTTATGCAAATATACTAGTGCAGACGCTAGCCAATCATGTTCGCGCAACACCAGAGAATAGCGGTAAGTCAAAATGGAGGAAAAGCTTATTATTGTGGTCAGTAATCACCCGGTGCGTTATGATCAATCTTTATATACTTGTACTGGAGGGACCAAGCCTGGAAGGAGGTGAGGCAGTTGGTGAATCTGGTGTGTGTTGTGGTAGTATTGTATTCATTTACTTCGTTTGTCTGTGATTGACAGCTAGCATAGGAAAGCATATAATTGCAAAGAATAGCTTGTTTTTACTACAGAGATCATTGCAGGATAGCATATAGCATATGTAGTAGGGGTGTGACGAGACACTTATCCCACGAGACGAGACATGAGACTGGGTTCACGAGAACGAGAATGAGACGAGACAAGATTTTTGAACTTTTTTAAAGAAATCATTAATAATGAAATATATAGGGGAAAGATTTTATTTTTTTCAACTGAAAAACAAAAAAATATAGGTGCATTTTGGTATGAACTTGTACTTTATGAAATTAAACTTCTTTTTTAGTGAATTATATGCAGTAATAAACATGTAAAACTTATGCTACATGATTCTGGATAAATGAAAAAACATTAAAAAAAATAAATACAAAAATGGAGATCACGATTCTCTCGTGATTTTGAAGAAAAAAGATTAGATTAGAAATCTAAACAAAATAAATTACTAGTGATTCTGACAACATTCATTGCTTAAGTCTTTTTTTAAAAATATATTCGATCAAATTAATTAATAAAGATTAAGTTTGAGTGGCTAGTGAATTTTACCACGTATCTGTCAGTCGGCTGGTAAGACAATCCTTGCATGTATATGCAGAAAATAAAAATCTGTGCCAGAACATGTCTGATGAGACATATTTAAATCCAATATATATTTATTAAATAAACAAGTCTTTAAACACTGGTTGTATTTCAGGAAATGGCTTAATTTATTTAATTCTTTATTTATTTTATTCTGTATTAATGTTAATAATTTTTTTTATTCATTTTTTGGCAGGGTCATCTGTGACACAGCCTTGGCGTTTTATGGTGGTGATGGGTTTTCTCACACCATTCCTCACCGACTGTGAGACGTCCAGCAACATCCGCAGACGAACTCTGCCCCCTTCACCCAGCACCTCTTCTGTCCATCAGTTCTGCATCAGTCCAGAGCCAGGGGAGGACAGTCAGGTCAGAAAATGCAGCCAGGTTTTTACCCAGCAAGCCCATCCAAGCAGAGGCAGAGGAGATGAGGCAGCCATTGAGACAGGCAGTCAGATGGAGGCAGGCAGGGAGACAGAACCGGGCAGGCAGATGGAGCAGGCGGAAACCATGAAGGTTGCTAACAGGGATAGGAAGAGAAAGAGACAGCATATGTTTTTGAGAAAGGACGGTTGGCAACAACTGAGCCACTGACACAGCTCACCATACTGTCACGCCCATCTCCACCACCACCAGCACCAGAGGATGAAGACGAGTTCTTCTTTCAAAGCCTCTTGCACTCGATTCACCGTCTTCCTGTATCAAGCAGAGCAAGGTTGTGTTTTGAAACTCATCAGCTTCTTTTCCAGGCTGAACAGGAGGCTGCTGAGAGTCTCAGATGATTTTTTTTTTTTGTAATTTTTCTCTTTTTGCTCTACATATAACTTTTTAAACTCACGTCAGTACATTGTCAGTTTTTTTTTTTTTTTTTTTTTTTTTACACTCATATCACTAAATTTTTGTAATTTTTCTCTTTTTTTTACACTCACCATTGCACACATCATTACATAAATAAAAATACTGCAATATTAATATCATGGTTGTGCTGCATTTTTAATTCATATGTTCATATAGAGCAGGGTTGCCCAAACTCAGTCCTTAAGGGTCAGTGTCTTGCAGTTTAGCTCCAACTTGCCCCACTACACCTGCCGGGAAGTTTCTAGAAAGGGTTTAGAAGATCATAGCCCAAGTTGCTTTAAATTCAGTGTTAAGTTTCCACAGTCTGTGATGATTTGGGGTGCAATGTCATCTGCTGGTGTTGGTCCACTGTGTTTTTTGAAAACCAAAGTCACTTCACCCGTTTACCAAGAAACTGTAGAGCACTTCATTCTTCCTTCTGCTGACCAGCTTTTTAAAGATGCTGATTTCATTTTCCAGCAGGATTTGGCACCTGACCACACAGCCAAAAGCACTAAAAGTTGGTTAAATTACCATGGTGTTGGTGTGCTTGACTGGCCAGCAAACTCACCAGACCTGAACCCCATAGAGAATCTATGGGGTGTTGTCAAGAGGAAAATGAGAAACAATAGACCAAAAAATGCAGATGAGCTGAAGGCTACTGTCAAGAAACCTGGACTTCCATACCACCTCAGCAGTGCCACAGACTGATCACCTCCATGCCACGCCAAACCGAGGCAGTAATTAAAGCAAATGGAGCCACTACCCAGTATTGAGTACATATACAGTAAATGAACATACTTTCCAGAAGGCCAACAATTCACTAAAAAAAATAGTTTTTTTTTTTTTTTTGGTCTTATGAAGTATTCTAATTTGTTATGATAGAAAATTGGTGGGGTTTTGTTAAATGTGAGCCAAAATCACCACAATTAAGAGAACCAAAAACTTAAACTACTTCAGTCTGTGTGCACTGAATTTATTTAATACACGAGTTTCACAACAACTTTTCCATGACATTGTAATTTATTGAGATACACCATGGAGTAAAAAATAAAAAGGTAATTGCAACTTTATGTCTCAAAAATTGACTTTTTATTCCTCAGAACTGTGTGATGTAAACTTACAATTGCAAAAGTAAAAAAAAAAATAAATAAAATAAATAAAAATTGTGAAGATAAATTGCAATTACCATTATTTTCGAAGTAGGCACAATACAGTAAATTCTGTACTGGTGCATCTGTCAGGGCCTCAGGAGCTGAAGATGGCTCAATGGCAGGTTGAGCCATCTTCAGCTCCTGCTTGGTGCGGACAAAAAGGCGAACCACCAGAACCGTTGTTTAACAAGAAACATGGTACGATTTACCCCAGGATGACAGGCTACCTTGGAACAATGACCCCATTGGATGACTTCGGACCTTAAACACTCTGGCACAAACAAATGACCCGATGGGCATCTGGGCGGGGACGTTACGCTTTGGGAGACTGTGTGGACCGTTGACTCGATTTCCCATGTGACCGCAGAATTAAAAACCTTCTGTGGCACAATGGCCTCAGTAAAAGATGGCCACTACAAATTATCAAAAATACAGGACAAAGCATCCGGCTTGATGTTTTCAGAACCCAGATGGTAAGAAATAGAAAAATCAAAACAACCAAAAAAAGAGCACACCGGGCCTGCCTAGAGTTTATTCTTTTAGCAGACTTGATATATTCAAGATTCTTGTGGTCAGTCAAAACAATAAAGGGAACCCCCGAACCCTCCAACCAATGATGCCACTCTTCCAAGGCAAGCTGGACAGCCAGAAGCTCTCTGTTACCAATATCATAATTACGCTCAGCGGGAGATAAATGGTGAGAAAAATATGCACAGGGATGCATCCTGCAGTCCATAGAAGGGCGCTGTGATAAGACCATCAACCACCACATCGTTGACGAGTGCTTGGAAGACTGCGGGAGCGTTCAAAAGGCCAAAAGGAAGAACAAGATATTCAAAGTGCCTCCTTTGCTGTTCAGCCCTCGATAGTCAATACAGGGATGGAGAGAGCTGTCTTTCTTTTTTATGAAAAAGAAACCCGCACCAGCCGGGGAAGAAGAGGGGCTGATGTTCTTGGCTGCTAGAGCATCAGAAATGTAATTCTCCATAGCTTCTCTTTCAGGGGTGGAAAGTGAATTTAATTTGCCTTAAGGCGGAGATTGGTAATAAGTCTATTGCACAGTCATAGGGATGATGCAGGGGTAGAGAAGCTTGAGACTTACTGAACACTCCCTTCAGATCAAGGTACTCACATGGTACGTTAGAAAGATCCTAAAAAAACACAGAACAAGACACAGGAGAACACACAGACAACAGAAAGCATGACAATATTCGCTCCAGGCAAAAACAGAATTCATGCGCCAGTTTACATGAGGTAACCACAGGTATCTTGAGGCTGTGAGTGAGATTAATGTCTAAAAAATTACCTCAGCTCCCGAGCCCACTAAAGCCTCACAGTCATAAGCCAGTAAATGCAATTTCAACCTAACAGGAAGATGCTCCACGCGTGTGTTGCTGTTAGAAAGTCTCTCAACTCCACTGCACTCACTGGATCTATTCTGGTCGGTTCGTTCTGTCACAATGAAGAGTCTCAAGATCCAAATGCAAGTGCAATGAGAGTTTATTAAGTGACAGCAAAGAAAAAAACAACAACAGCCGACGGGAACTCCAGCCGAGATGAAACAACACGCTCACATAAAACGTGGAGAGGATTCCACACAGCCAGGAAATCCAAACATAGTAGTATATTATAATCCAAAACACACTTGGAATTTGCAAAACAGCACCTGAAGGACCCCCAGACTCTGAGATTATCTGTTCTGATGAACCTCAATTCTAAGCATCATGTTTGAAGAAAACCAGCTCTGCTCATTACCTGCAGAATACATCCCAAAAGTAATGTGTGCTGGTAGCCGTCTCATGCTGTTGGACTGTTTTTCAGCGGCAGGGACTGAGGGACTCATCAGAGTAAAAGAAAAGCTAAATGCACCAAAATATTAAGATGAAAACCTAGTCCAGAGCATTCAGAACCTCAGACTGGGCCGAAGGTTCACCTTCCAACATGACAATGACCCTAAGCACACAGCCAGGGCAACACAAGAGTGGCTTAGGGGCAACTCTGTGAATGTCCTAGAGTGGCCCAGCGAGAGCCCTGACTTGAACCCTATCGAACATCTCTGGAGAGACCTGAAAATGGCTGTCCATTGACAGTCCTCATCCAACCTGACTGAGCTTGAGAGGATTTGTAAAGAAGAATGACAGAAAATACCCCAATCCAGGTGTGTAAAGCGTGTTGTGTCATACCCAAAAAGGCTGCCAAAGGTGTTTCAACTAAGTACTGAGTAAAGTGTTTGAATATTTATGTAAATGTGCTATTTCAGTTTTTTCTTTTTAATTAATATACAGACATTCCTAAAATTCTGTTTTCACTTTGTAATTATGAGGTACGGAGTGTAGATTAATGAGAAAAAAAAAAGTAATTTAAACAACTGGCTGCATCATAACAAAATAAAAAAAAAAAAAAAAAAAAAAAAAATGGATCGGGGTCTAAATACTCTATATGTTGCAATATGTTGTAATCTCATTGGGTAAGTTAGGCAGTTAGTGGTCAGGCTTTAGACATTTCCTGAGAACTTTTACAACAGCTTAAATAAACACTGTTTCTAAAATAGCAGTCTTATGTGGCTAACTGCAACAAATTACTTTCAAACACAAATTATCAATGACACTGAGGAAGGACTGCATAAAAAAGGAAAATCTGGGAATAATTGTTATGCTTTTTGCTTAGATGTCTGTAACCTTTTGCTGATGTGTTGTTCTTGAAATCTTACTATACTTTCTCAGATTTATTTGCTACAAATTAAAGCTAATTTAAATTCTCCTAAACTGTGTAAACTAATATCAAGTACAAAGAGTGCTGACTGCAAGTAATGCCAAAGCCTGCAGTCTTAAGAAAAATATTTCAAAACTGTACGGGGGTCTTCAGCTTGTAACAATAGTGGAAACCCTTTTTGGTGCAGAATTTTAGGTCCAAATAGAATAATGCTTTGAAAGTGTTATATAGTACCTTTACTTTAGAAATATTTTACTTTACAGGTAATGAATCTAGAATATATGAAAGTTTCAGTTTTTGAAATAAGTTTAAAAAAAAATTGCTTTTTCATGATATTCTAATTTTTTGAGACGCACCTGTACATGATTTTGTGAGATTACTGTAAGGTTTTATCTTTGTTTGCGGTGAACCAGAGATGTAAATTATTTATCCTATGTCATGTAACTCCTACTCGGTACATGTTTTTGGACACATACCCTTTTTTTTGCTAAAACACAGACTTGACATTCAATGTAAAAGTTATTGCAACCAAAAGTAACTTAAATTGGAGTTATATAACTTTGAGCATAAACAACTCTGAATTAGCCTGAACAGAGGCCTGTGTGTGAACCCTCTAAAATGGTCACTCATTTAAATTTGAATAAGGTATACAAATGTAATGCATCCTCTATAGATGTTTTTGAGTATAAAGGTGGCATGCTACTAAACCCAACAAAACTAAATTCGCAACTTTCAGCAATTCCGAAGATGGTGGAAGAGAATACTGACATTTGATATTGCTTGCCTAATTGAAATGTTGTTGGCAACACAGTGTGTACCACTTTGCTCAACAAAATTAATCTTTGACTACTTAAAAACCACCACAGAAACCACCAACACTAGGCAAAACAATATGAGAAAGAAGAAATATGCAATTACTTAAGGGAAATTGTACTTATTTTTTGCATAAATATTCTTGTAACAAATAGCTTTAATTTATAATTGTACTATAAAAGTAATCACTTTTCTGTCATGCGAATATGCTAATTAGAATATTACATGGCCAAAACATGTATCAGGCACCAGTATTCCTGATCTAGGAGGAACACAAAGGAGTAATGATCATTTTAAGGACCTGACGGCCGCCATTTTGAAAATGGGGCCTTTCTTGGAGTCAAACTTTGGTAAACTTTTAGTATGTTTTTAAGTACATCTGATACTATTGTAAACCACTGAGAAACCTTTTGTTACAATTTTTTTTGGGGTCAAGCCATATTTGCAGCGGACTAAATACAAACAACATTGACTGGTCATTCTTAAGCCACTCAATTGAACTGGAATGGCTCAAACCAAAAGAGACCTTTTCAGAACCTGCTGTTTCAAGTAGGCCAGGGATCCTCAAATCTGACTCACAAGGCGGCCAACAATTCACTAAAAATGTTTATTTATTTATTTATTTATTTATTTATTTATTTTTTTTTTATTGGTCTTATGAAGTATTATGAAGTATTCTAATTTGTAGAGATAGTGAATTGGTGGGTTTTTGTTAAATGTGAGCCAAAATCATCACAATTAAAAAAAACAAAAAAAAAACAAAAAAAAAAAAAAACAAGACTTAAACTACTTTACACAGACTTTAGCCTGTGTGCATTAAATTCATTTAATACACAAGTTTCACAATTTGAGTTGAATTACTGAAATAAATTAACTTTAACTTTCTAATTTATTGAGATGCACCTGTATATATATATTAGTTATGTGGTGACTGCATCCATTTGATATGTATAACTTTTTTCCTAAAGACTTTTTATAATAGCTAAAAAGTATTACAAGTGAAACAGATGTATTGTTCTGGATTTATAGTGAGGGCCCCGTGTGGGCCTAGTGAGGGCTTCCTGTGGCTAAGTGAGGGCTACCCATACAAAGCCAGTGCTAAGGGACCAACGTTTTGCCAATGAGCAAAGTCTCAGAGGCCCTGCGCTGGCAGCCCCTGGGGGCCCTTAGGCTAGCCCTAAGTATGCCCATAAAGGGCCAGTGCAGGCTTATTAGCAGGGTTCTTATATTTTTATGCTTGTTGTGTTCTGAATACTGTTAAATTTATTTATAAATTAATTTAAAATAAATTTATTGATTTATTCTGAAATGATGGGAAATAAAATAAAGGAAACAAACAGGACGCTGCTTTCTTAAGTGCACATCAGAGAAATGAAACAAAATTCTGCATATAGGTTGCTAAGTTTTTTTTTTGTTTGTTTTGTTAATTCATTATTTATTATTTATTCATTAAAAATATATATATTTTATTTTCTTTTATATATATATATATATATATATAACTTTATAATATGGTGGCTGAGAGAGCTCAGCGCGCTGCAACTTAAGAAACCATATGCAAATAGAAAAAGCACCAGCAAACTAAGAAAACATCTTCATCAGTTTGACAGCACATTTGCCGCAAATTCTTGCAACACAACCAAATACAGAAACATGCTGCAAAAACAGAAACACGCTACAAATAGTCACAACACAACCAAACACAAAAACGCACTGCAAGCACAAACCACAATGGACGGAAACCATTTTTTGGTTTTATTATAGTAATATGCTTGTTTTCTACTAAAAGAGATGAAAAGTAATCAGATTTATCATTTTTAATGCTTTTCTGTAAAATAGGCATACCATTGTGTTGGACTGTTTTCCTTAATTTTCCTTAAGCGTAAAAGAGCAAGCATATCTAAAGTGCTAGAAAAGATAGAGTCCATAGTTTCTATTACATCATCAAGTGTTTCTGAGCTATTGGATATGCAAAGGAATTCAGATAAGTCAGGAAGATTAATTACAAAGCAGTCTTTTGTGGTAGTAGTGATGGTTCTACCATACTTGTAACAAGGAGTTGAATTTACAGTTTTAGCTATCTGGAGTATACACAAGATTAGATAATGATGCGAGATATCATTGCTTTGCTGCAGAGTTTCAACACCATTAATATCAATTCCATGCGACCGTCACTATTCAAGGTGCAATAGGTGATTGTCCTCAGAAACATATTTTGTTATGCTGTTTGAAAGTTGACAGCAATCATTAAGTTAAGTGGTCTAAATGTATTTGTATGTATTTCTATATTCTGTGAAATGCATAGGACCAATAAATGTTCAGTCCGAGCGTTTTTACTGACTTTCCCTGCCTGTCAAAATATGAATACCTGTGCGCCCTGTTCGTGCAGACAGATATGTTATCGGTGCGTCATGTAAGCTGTGCAGACAGAGCAAGAATGGTAGGCAAACTTCAACAACCTGATCTTCCTTCCTGGTATTGTAATACTAGCTGTATTATAAAGTGTTCTCATAGGTTAATGATATATGATGTTGTAACTAGAGCATTTACGGTAGTTTTGTGGCAGACTGACAATAGCGCATGTGTGTGTGTCTGTACGTTCTGGAGAGGACTCGCTCTACCGACATCTGTCTCTCTTTATTTTATTTATTTCCTTTCTGTTTGTGACCTGAGTTGGATGCATGCTTGTGTAAATTTTTCCTTGCTCGATCAGTATGTATGTGGATGAGTATGACGACGCATAAGGCGTTTTATTAAACTCTGGGAAAATACGCCATTTTCTCGTCTCCCGTGTACTGATGAGTGCCACTAGGGGGCACTAATGTTTTAATTAATGCAAGGCATTTGTGTTTGCAAATAAAAACTATGCTCATTGCATGTGAAACGGTGTTCCTGTGTCGGTGATCTGTACTACAGATAAATTAAACATTGTGCATTATTGGCACCACACAGGTTTTCTGTCTGAGCTGTTGAACATTTCAAGTCGATGTTAAAATGTATTGTAGTAATGCTGTCTCTGGTCTGTTTGCAGGGAGGGTGGGAGGTCTGCCCTAAAAACTTTTGAAGTGAAGAAGTGAAGACTATTTATGCTTCGTAAAACTTTTACAAAGGAGATTTAAAGGCTCAGCTATCTTCTAAACAGAAAAATTAAACAAACAACAGAGTGATACAGAACATAAACATATCAGATTGCCTCTGCAATATTTGATTTTCTATTTCAGCCCATTGTGAGTGTTTAGTTTGAAATGTAGAATTTATTTGACATTTGCCACACTTTGCACTTCTTTGTGACTCACTGTTTGCACTAAATTTTCGCTCAGCCATTAAACTGAAACAAAAAAAAAAACCCTTCTTACTACACCAAAATATTTTTGGTCATTTTGCTTATTTTCTTCATTTTGTTTTTAGTTTTTTTTTTTAGTTTTGTTGCTTATTTTGTTGAGATATATTCATTTTGTTGCTTATTTTTTCATTAATATTTACTTTCTTTCTATTTTTTTTTTTTTTTTTACATTTTGTTGCTCTTTTGTTATTACAAAGGTTTATTTTTAATTTTATATAAAGTGTACAGTTGTACAGCTTCATTTTTTGCATCTTCATATATATATATATATATATATATATATATATATATATATGTAACGAACTGGACAAACAAGGTAGGATCCATGTGCAAAGCTTTATTAACAGAAGCAGTGGTGAAACAGGCAGGGTCAACAGGAACGATCAGGAACCAGGAAACAACGGAGTCGGGAACGGGGAAAACAAACACGGAAAGACGCTTGGAAATGACCAGGGGTTAGCTAAATCAAGACTTCGCGGGAATTTGGTGAACGAACCGGGCTATTTAAGCAGTGAGGGCAAGATGGCCGACTAGGGTGAGGGGTGAAGGGTAACAGGAAGTTCGTGAGAAAGGGGTTATGGGAAATGTAGTGAGTGATAGTCCATAGCACATGTGAAGGCTCCCTCTAGGGGAGAGTAGAGGGAGCCACAGCGGTACAGATCTATTAAAACAACAACAGAGTAATACAGAACTATGTTATAATATATATATATATATATATATATATATATATATTATAACATAGTTCTGTATTACTCTGTTGTTGTAACATTGTGTTTGTTTCCTTTTTCTGAGCCTTTTAAATCTCCTTTAAAAAAAGTTTTATGTTGTCTTCACTTTAGATGAGCTCACAAAAACAGTTAACTGACAACCACTACCTGAATTAATCATAAATTACAGTACTTTATTAACACATTTTTACTATATTTCTAAATAATATGTATAAATGTACATTTAAATAGTTCATTAATCATTTACTTACACATTCTAAATGATCTTATGAACCACTGATGGTTTGTATAGCTGGTTTGTAAATAATGTAATAATTTAGAAACAATAACTTGATCATGAATAAAGTATGAAAATGCAATTATCAAACACATTACAGAAAGCTTAAAAATCAAGAACAATGTATTTATAGTTT
This sequence comes from Cirrhinus molitorella, assembly GCA_033026305.1. NCBI lineage: Eukaryota > Metazoa > Chordata > Actinopteri > Cypriniformes > Cyprinidae > Cirrhinus > Cirrhinus molitorella. The sequence goes on along the minus strand of CM065118.1, from coordinate 41,805,349 downwards.
ATAAACTGCTTACTACTGTCTATTAATGTAGAGATAATGATTTAAAAATGATGAATTGACTATTTACCAATGCTTAACTAATGGTTCATAGTGTGCAGTTATTACCCCAAAAAATATAATAGGTCAGGGTTTCTCAACTAGTGGGCCTCAGTGATCCTCCGGCGGGGCCGCGAGATAGCTTAAAATTAATTGAAATATTATCCTAAAATTCATTCATGTTTTGTCTCGCTCCCGCCCACAAAAGCCTGCATAAAAATAACCTATGTAGATTTTTTTTCACTACATTGATGAAATGTACATAAATAGTTCTGTAACATCTCGTAACAATTTATATGTTTTTTATTTTATGTTTAGATATTTCTATTTTGCGATTCTTGCATTCAAAAGTATAGCTTTAATTTAAAGTTTGTTTGAATTTTGAGATTTTTTTAAGAACATGCATGTAATGGCACTCCTTTACCCAAGTTTGATAATGTACCATACGTTTTAAGCAACCATTCTGACGCGACGAACTCATCCAAGCCGTTATATTCCTTTTTGATTCCTGTTTATTCGTACTTCAAAGCAGGAACAATCTTTTAACTTTATATAACACAATATGGATCGACGGTCAAAAACTGTATCGCTCCGTCTCTTGCGTGTTACACCACTAACTCGGATATGACGTTGAAATCCGTCATCAGTTAGCAAGGACATAATAAGAGCATATAAAATACAATATAAACAATTCTTAATGACTATGAACAATACAAATGCAGCAAATAATAATTTTAACAATACCAATACTTCAGCATTCTCATATTTGCATAACGTCTATTATGGCTCTAACAATGCAGTCGAAGAATAAAAAGGCAAAACAAATGTTTTGGTTAATAAAAAAGGTTTTAAAATAAACACCTTTAAAGGAAATGTCAGGCACAGGGGGGGGGCCTTGCAAAATTGATTGGAGAAGGAGGGGGGCCCAGGTGTAAAAAAGGTTGAGAACCCCTGTAATAGGCTATTTGTTTAGGCCAGAGGTCTTCAACCCTGCTCCTGGGGACCCACTTGCCTGGAAAGTTTATTTGCAACCGGCTTCAGCACACCTGCCTGCAATTTTCAAGCAGTCTTGAGGAGCTTGATTGCCCGCTTCAGGTGTGTTTGATTAGGGTTGTAGTTAAACTGTTTAGGATAGTGGGTCCCCAGGAACAGGGCTGAAGACCTCTGGTTTAGGCTATTTTAATAGTAAACGATGGTTAATTTTTTTAAGGAAAGTTGTAAAAGTAGCCAGCTTACATAATGTTTCACACTTACAGTACACTGTAAAACGTCATTCTGTATGTTTCATTAGGTTTAATGTCTAAATTTTATTTAACTAAATTAATTGTTATTTTTTAATAAAAAATAATTAAAAATGACTGGAATAAAATCTACTCAATTCTGTTTTTAAGCTGTTGTTTGGCTATCATTTTTTTAATAATTCCAAATAGAGAGAATATTCAATGAATCCAACATGAGGAAAATAATGCTGCATTCACAACATATTGTAATTGCTGTAATTTCGAGATTACAACAGGTGACGTTCTACTCGGAGCAGTTCACATCCTCGGGCTTGAAATTTTGCTATTTTAGGGCAACACTATTAATGCCTAAACAGAGCCTACATCGATCAGATGGTACAGCGATCATGTGGTACAAGTCGTAGCTCTCAGAAGACTCCCAGTTCACCAGTTGTAATTATCAGTTCTACAAGGAAGTGAATGCTTTTTACAAGCTGCAATCTTGCAATTACAAGAATTCCAATATGGCATCAACACACCTTTAGCTGTTTTCAATTTACAAGCACTTCCTGTTACAATGCGCCTGTTAATCAGCTCATGAGCACGAGGCATGCACGCACTGAAGTTTCCTGTCGACAAGTGGAGGCAAAACTAATCGCTGCTCTTTTTCAGTTAATTTCAGGTGGTACAGTGGTCATGTGGTAAGTCGTAGCTACCAGAAGACTCCCAGTTCACAAGTTGTTATTACCAGTTCTGTGTGGATGTGAACGCTTTTTACAATTTGGAATCTCGTAATTACGGGATTTGGTGTGATATGGCGTGAATGGACCTTTAATGCTCTTGAAAAATAAAGATGCTAATTAGTTAATGTAGCCAATATGTTTTTGTACATTACTATCTTAACTAATGCAAAACAAGCAACAGTGTTTAATGGCTAGGAATGCTTAGTTTGTGGCCTAATATCCACATCACGTATTAGCTCTGTACGTTTGAACTATGGTGTTGCTCATAAAGTATGAAAAATCATGTTTTACAGCGATTAACTTCAACGTTTACACTTACATTGAACAACGTCCATGCTGTTTCCATCACCCCAATGCACTTCTTCATTTCATTCCCTCACTTTGGCATGTTACGAATAATAATCCATGAACATAAGTGCGTTTTGTTGCACATTATAGTAGGCTTGAAAACTGAACATCAAATTATTTTATACAACTGTGAGGTCCTGACCCGGTGTTGTGCCGAATTCTGACCTACCAGTACTAGGGGGTGCATAAACACCGGTGATCTGCCAGGACATTCCACGCTAATATACAGTAAACACTGGAACACTAGCAAAAGTGAAAGCATGTATGTAATTTATTTAAATAAAATCACTTGAATCTAATCATTCCTCATAGATACACATCCTGTTAGGAGCTAACAAGCTTTTGTAGGAGGCCCTGAACCTAGTTCTTTGTTATTTTGTGTTTTAGAAAAAACAATAAATGATCGCTATAAATGTTAGATATTTTGGTATACCGAGTTATTAACATTCCACATTTCTATTAACGTTATTTTTTGCAGAACTGCAGAAGAGAATGTAAGAAGATCAACAATGAAAAGTTGATAAAGGATATTAGCAAAGATGAACAAAACATTTGCACATCGCCAACACAAAATCATTAATTAATGTCCATGTGTGCAAGACATAAAGGACAGCCCCGTTTCAACCTTCTCAAGTGAGTTACTAATGTTTAGAGAGCAAAATGAACATAATGTATCTGAAAACCCCCTCTCAAATCATATAAAATTATTTTTTCTCTCATTTAATATTTCAGGTGAATGTAGAATTTCAAAGAATAACAACTGTGCAGCTGGAACCTACATTGGTCTTCTCTCAGTCTTCACACTTCCAAGCTGCTGGCAACTGTTTTGTGCCAAAGGAGCTCCTCGAGCTCCTTGGAGAAAGACTGAAAACTCAGATGGAACTAGTCTACTGAAAGTACATTTTTTTAATGAAGCATGCAAGCCATTTGGCTACTTGTTGTTTTATAAGGTTGAGATTAATTGTTTATTCTTGTATTTTTCTTCATGATCAGCAGGTAATACTTCCCCTTCAATTTCAATTATACTAACAACTTCAGTAACAAATTATTATAACAAACTTGAGTTAATTTCATGGACTTTCACAGAAAATATTCAATAAGTAATGTTTATTCATATATAAGGTAACACTTTAGAATAGGTAACACTTATTCACTACTAAATATGACTTTTCCCTCAGTAAATTCATAATTGGGTGATTATTAATAGTTAGTAAGGTAGATGTTAAGTTTAGGTATTGGGTAGGATTAGGGATGTATAAGGTCATGCAGAATAAGGCATTAATATGTGCTTAACTAGTACTAATAAATGGCTAAAATTCTAGCAATATGCATGCTAATAAGCAACTAGTTAGTAGTAATAAGTTACCTATTCTAAAGTGTTACCATATATAAGTTCAGTTTCAATTATAGTATCAACTTCAGTTTCAAATGTAAATCAGCTGTACAGAGAATACACCAATTAACCTCTCTGTGGAGGACATAACATTATTATTATTATTTTTTTTTTTTTTTCTAGGATGAGCGGTGTTCTGTTGATATGACAAGAGAGGTGGTCATCTGCGTTATTGAATTCCTTGGGAAACATGCCGGAGACCTCATCAAATAATTCAAGGTATGAAATCTTAATTTCTATATACCAGACGTGTGAATGCATATCACAACAGTTAATGCAATTGAATACAACAGTTAATGCGACTGAAGCGTAACATTTATGATAACCTTTGATAAAGAAAGTATGAGGGTTGTGTATCAAAATGATGTTCAGTTGAGTGCAGAGCAACGTTCAAGCATGCAAACATGCAATTCCAAGTTCTTGTGTGGTCTTGAGCTATCAGCCTATAATTTAAAGGCTATTTTTATAATGTATATAAAAACACAAGAATATATTTGTAAATATTTATGGAACATGGAATCATACACATTTAAAAGTATGTGATAGACTTTTCATGAAGACCCTAAAGAATCGTATCAAGTTGTGGAAATTGGGCATCCAATGACCCCTTTTAAAGGTCCTTAATGGAAACCTTTGATGCCAATACTGAACCTTTATTTGTAGGTGTGTGGTTGTTTATTGCATGGAAAAAAAAAGAAAAAAAAAAAAAACAATGGAAAAGGAGAATTGCTAAAATAAATCACCCTGCTGCATTATTTCCACCGAATTAGTTAATCTTTTTATTCAATTAGCATGAATTAAACTATCTCTATCCACTAGATGGCGTCAGAGCACATGCCTCAAGCATGTCTGAAATCAGTTTTGTGAAATCAGTTTTGCTGCCTGCATAGTCAATGCCGGATGTGGCAGCAAGGCAACAAATCTGCTGCCATAGGTTTTTGAATGCAGCCAGGGTGTTTTTATGCCTTCATTGATCATTTACATGTATGGCCCTATTTTAGTTCAGTTGCTGACTTTTATTGATGTTAAATTGACAAACTAAGTTGAAATTGTTTAAATTAATTTGAGTAGTAATGGGAAAACATATGATGACTTGAATTATTGATCATACCTTTATGTATGTGTGTGTGTATATATATATATATATATATATATATATATATACACACAATGTATTTACAGTAGTTATACATTTGCTGAGCTGTTTAGTGTGACTGTCAAGATTCCTTGCTCCTTTTGAGTGTATATTGCAGTACTCTAAATAGCTAGACATTTTAGATTAAATATTGACCTTTTCCATTCATTACTCATAAATTCAGCATTTACAACCCCTGAATCAATGCTGACCTCTGAATCTGTGTGTGCAATTTCATAACCAATGCCATATACCAGATTATTCCACAATGCATTTTTATTATAAAACTCTCAAATTAATTGTCTGCTTTATTAAGAGAGAAGAAAATACAAAATGACAGAACATGGCAGTAGTACTACCTTATTATCCCAATAGGAGGGTATTGAAGAGTTTAGTGCATGTGGTTCATCTGCTTTTACTGATGATAGCAACCAAAGAGCATGACGAACATATCAAAATCAACACCAGATGCTCTAAACCAATAAAGACCTCTGTGGTACATTAACTTTATTGCACACACAACCAAAAGCAATTTAAGTTTATCAGCTGGAGTGATATGCCCCCATATGAAGAAATCCTTCATTTGCAGCAATTTCTTTAGATGTGTTAGTTTGCCATAAACATAATAGTTGCATACATTTAGACACTAAGGGTGAAAAGCTGCTGTTCACATATAACAAACAAACACAATTTAAGAAGACATGTATTATATCATGTCTCCCCTCAGGCTTAAGAAATACAAATGTGTGTGTGTATGTGTATGTGTATGTGTGTGTGTGTGTGTGTGTGTGTGTGTGAGAGAGAGAGAGAGAGAGAGAGAGAGAGATTGGATTTCTTGTGATAACTCTGAATCACCCAATACTTATACCCCTACACACACATAAAACACCTCCAAACACTCAACATCAGCATGATTCAGGGTTGCCAAGCAACCTTTTGGAATTCTCTCCCGCTCTCTCTCCCTTTTTCATTCTAATTTTCAACACACACATATGCTCAAAGTCATTTAACAACATTAATTCCAGAAATCTGCACCTCTCCATCTTCATTCCTCTTGAGCTACCTATGAATTGCTTTGTGATATGATAAATACAGTCCAAAGTGATTGCTGTGTCTGTTTCCAAACAAGACTGGATTAAAAACTGAATTTTTAATGTTTAAAGTTGAGTTGTCTCATACATTTAGTGAATATAAGCCTGTGTAATCTTAACAGTTTAATAAAAAATGACAAGGATTGGTACCGGCATGCAATTGTGACTTAAGCTACACACATTCAGTTTCAAAATTCTTGATTTTATAGATGTTACAAGAGTTCTACCTGTGACAAAAATGTTAAATAAACATACATGGACACATGTATGTATGCTACTGGTAGGCATTACTTGAATGTTGATGTGTACTTGTTAGGGACAAACATAAGTATGTATTTCATGTATTGCAATCAGCTACTCTAGTTCTGTAGTCAAGCCATTGACCAGAAAGTCTGCAATTTCTGTGGGTTTCCCAATGTCAGAATTATTGGTAACACTTTATACTACTACACCCTATTGGTTAAGCATTAGTAAATAGTCAATTCATCATTTATAAATCATTATCTCTACATTAATAGACAGTAGTAAGCAGTCTATAAATGCAGCAACAAATGCTTTGTTCTTGATTTTTAAACATATCTATAATGTGTTTAATAATTGTATTTTCATACTTTATTAATGACCAATTTATCATTACTAAATTAAGTATTACATTATTTACAAATCAGTTATTTAGTTGTCATCAGTGGTTCATAAGATCATTTAGAAAGTGTAAGTAAATGATTAATGAACTTAATGAATGGATGAATTTAAATGTACATTTATACATATTATTTAGAAATATAGTAATAGCGTGCTAAAAATGCTTTATTAACATATTCCTACTGTAATTCATGATTAATTCAGGTAGTTATAACACATTTAGTAGTTGTCAGTTAAATGTTTTTGTGAGCTTATCTAAAGTGAAGACTAGTTATACCTTGTAAAGCTTTTACAAATGAGATTTAAAGGCTCAGGTATCTTCTAAAGAGAAAAAGGAAGCAAACAACACAGAGTAATGACATTGCAGAGCTTTATTTTATAACAAGTGTAGTTTTACAGTTTTGTTTTTTGCATATGGAAATAAATATTTCTATAGTATATTAATAATTTAGTTACACTTTCTAAATGATCTACATCAAATCAAGAGAAATTCATAAAAACCAAAATAACCTACATAAGCTCAAAACACCATATAGATGGACTCATAGTGCTGCTGAAACATATATTGAAGTATTGAAGTCAAATGAAATAGTCAATTCCATAACACAGTTTAACAATTCAACATATGATATTAATCAGAAAGGAATAAATTTAACAATTAAACATATTAATGACAACTATAGCAAAAAAGGCTAATTTAAACCAAACTACTACATATAAACACAAAAATAGAGCTAAACAAAAACCGGTAACGCTTTAAATTACAGCCCGCAAAGAACTATGTAAGTATGCTGAACTTACAGCGTACTTATAAAGAACGTACGTGTAGGTATAAGGGAACAATATGTTAAGTTCGGGTAATAAGGGGGTAATAAAACTGACAATTAACCCGCAAAGACCTATGTAAGTAAACTGAAGTTACACCGTAACTTTGTTGTAATTACAGTATACCTATTTAATACATCCATGTAGGTATAAGGGAATAGCATGCGATATTTGGGAAATAACGGGGGTAATAACCTGTGAAATTTTTTTTTATTATACTGTAGCCTATCATTTATAACTAGGCTATTTAAAACTAAGGGCTACTATAATTAGGCTACATCGTATGGTACAGTGTACTGTATATGGCCTAAACACACTGTAAGAAATATCCGTATATTAACAGTTGTATGACCGTATATTTTACCAGAAATTTTCCGTTTCCGTGATTCACACGTATTTTTCCGTCTATTTACATTTTCGCGTTGCATTATGGGATCTTCATCTCTGCTCCGTCAACTTGGTGGCCGTCATTACAGCACAACATTTTATTCAACTGTTTGAGCGGTAAGTGTTTTTATAAAACATTTAACACTGCAACTTAATAATGTGACTGTTTAAATGAGATATTGGCTTGGTTGGTTATGTGAAATACGATACGGAGTTCACGTGAATAATCGAAGGATCTAGTTCACGTAAAGTTAGTGAGTGCTGTTGGGAGATTAAAAAGGACAGATGATTTTTTTCATACGTTTACAAACTAAGAAGCTTTCTGTGAATGAATTTTTGTAAAGTTACTTATGCCAACAGCCCCAATGTTTGTGGCAGTTGGTGAGTGTCCGTGAATTTACAGTTTTATTGCAAGTATTTTTTTTTTAGGCGGGAACTTGGCGAACTTGAACCTCCCCCTCTGTGCCTCTCCTCAAACTTCACGTTGGGCTTAAAAGGTAATTATTCAATGGAAATTTAAAATGTTATATACATAGATATGTGTACCGTAACCGTTTAAGTTCGTAACTATTGTCTAGTAGTTTTGGTCGAGTCAAGTTTGCTGTGTTAACTAACGTTAATGGTGTCGTTTGAGGCGTGTAAAGGCTTTTAAATATTTAAAATGAATTTTAAATATAACGTTACCTATTCGTCATTTGTGTTGCTGTGTGTATACTGAATTGTGTCATTTTGATTGAGAACGGTCACGTTTGTAATGACGCTAAACAGCTGTATGCAGGTCAACGAGGCTGTAAAAAAACTTTTTACTTAATCAGTTTAGCTTAAGGTTGTGCTTTTTATATTGTGACCGAGTGAGCTCAGTGCTTTGCAAATAAAAAAGCATCTGCAAATTAAGAAAAGTACGCGTAGTACGGAGCCCGGGAAGTCACCTGTAGGAGAAAAAAAATAATAATCCGTGGCGACGGTTTTGCAATTCGTCCCCTCAGTTTATAAACCGTACTCACGAATTCTTAAACTGTTCCCTCGGTTTAACAAATGGTGCCCATTTGTACGGATTAATAAACCGTACCCACAAATTTCCAATCCGTGGGGTCAGATTTAGCAAACTGTACTTTCGGTTTTTCAATTCGTACCCACAAATTCATAATCCGTGCGCACGTTTTCACAATCCGTTCTCACGGGTTTATAAACTGTACTCACGGATTCATTAGCTTATTGAAGAACAGCAAGATCCTGGCGAATCATATTGTATATTGTTTTATTGCATATTATTATGCGGAATAGGCCTACATCAAATTGTCTTTAGTGATTCTCTATCAGTTGTAGCGGGTATGTGGTGGAATATAATAATATTAATAAGAAAAATATGCGTCAAAATTTTTTTTTATTTTTGATTATTATTATTGTATAATAAACCTGGCATTGGCTAAAATATTTTTAAATGTAAATGTAACCTAAATGCAATAGTAATAACAATAATAATAATAATTATTATTATTATTCATAGGCTAAATAAATGAGTGCACGTGTAAAATATTTATAATAAAATAATTAATGAATGCTTATTTTAAATGACCTTTTATATTTTGTTTAGGCCTATTCATTCTTAATGTTAAGTTATTTAGGTGATTTTATTATACTAAGCTTTTCACCCCAGAGTTTCACTGTAAATGTTATTATTAAATAACTATTATTAAGGCCTATTATAACATTACATTCAGTTAAAGAGCAAACGAATGACAACATAACCTAGGCTACATTATTTGTTTTGTATTTTGGTGCTTTAAAGTATGACGCTCTGCACTCACAAAATAGTCTTCTTTTTAGCATTTATTTTACATTAGGTTAATCACCAATAGAATAAAACACAATTGATTAATAATTGATTGGTGGCTAAAATAAAATGTTAAGAGTTCAATAAGCGGTTCAGTTGTAAACTTTATTTTTCAAAATAGAAAAAGCAACACAATTAATGTATGGGTTTTGATGTCAATTTGATGTAATTTATTTGCTCTCTAACTGAATGCAGTGTTATAATAGCCAAAGACTATAGAAATAAAATACCTTGAAAGGGACTGTAATAGGCCTTTAAAAATAAGCTTTCATTAATTGTTTTATGATAAACATTTTACAAGTGCACTCGTTTATTTAGCCTATAAAAATAATATTATTATCATTAAATTTAGGTTACATATACATTTAAGAATATTTTTATCCTAAACGACATACAAATTAGTCAAAAGCCCGTAATAAAACAATGCCAGGTTTATTATAGGCTACAATAATAATAAAGTGCTAAGATGTTCACACATAAACAATTTTTTGATGCACATCTTTCTTAATAAATCGTTGTATTCCACCACATACCGCTACAACTGATAGAGAATCATTAAGACAATTTGATGTCAATTTGATTTCATATAATCTGTACAATGTCTTCTTTCATTAATTACAGCCATTTAATATATTGTTTTTGTCTTACAGCCAATACAGCATGACTGCTGAAGAGATGAATTCTGTCATGCCCATGAGCAGGACCCTGACCTTCCTACATCAATATAACAGTTGCCGTTCTCTCTGAATATATAGTATGTTATGTCTTAGTTATGTCTAAAATGTACAATAATTTTATTCATCTGCACTCTATTACTAAACTGTGTTGTATTTTACTTTGACCCACATTGGTAATTTTTAAGTTTACATGTTCATATTATGAATGTTAATGAAGTTCCATGTTGTTGTTGTTGTTGTTGTTGTTTTTATTTTATTATATTTTTAATAGGTTTTAGTTAAAACTCAATCATCTAAAACAATGAAATCTGTTTTTGAGGCATGATCAATAATTAATAAAAAAGAACAGTTTTTCTCACAGAAGATTTGTTTGTTTGTTTGTTTAAAAATTTACTATAGGTACACACTTCAGATAAATGTAAATGTTTTGTTTTAGAAATGTTTATTTTTATTAATTGCAGGACAAAGTCTGTAATTTAGATGCCAGTATGTTTTATGGATTTAGTTAATATTTGCAGTTTGTACGTGTACAATATCCTATAACAGACCCTATTATATAATGGTAAATGTCCTGTTTTTTTATTGTAGGTATACCATTAAATCACAAAAAAGAGGGTTTTTTTTTTACTATAGATGCACCATTAAAACACAGAAAAAGTCCTGTTTTTTTACTGTGGGCAGGCTGTCAATTAACAGAAAATGTTTGTTTTTTAATTACGGTACAAAGTCCGGGTAATGAGCTGCCAGTACTTTTTCCCGTTTTTTTACGGAATTTTTTTTTACAGTGCAACAGTCTTATGTTGTGAATATGATTTAAAAAGACGATGTACTTTTCATAATTTTATATAAATGTTTTTTACAGGCCTAGATAGACTATTTCTTATAGCGTAGCTACATATTTAATATTAAAGGATACATGATGGAGATTTCACAACAAAACTAGACATCCAGTGAAATGAGTTGAGTTTATAATTTATCATTCACATGTCTCCTTACCTTATGAAAGCTTATTGATTACCCTCTTGTATCCTTTAATATTAAATATGTAGCTACGCTATAAGAAATAGTCTATCTAGGCCTGTAAAAAACATTAATATAAAATTATGAAAAGTACATCGTCTTTTTAAATCATATTCACAACATAAGACTGTTGTTTAGGCCATATACAGTACACTGTACCATATGATGTAGCCTAATTTTAGTAGCCCTTAGTTTTAAATAGCCTAGTTATAAATGATAGGCTACAGTATAAAAAAAAAATTTCACAGGTTATTACCCCCGTTATTTCCCAAATATCGCATGCTATTCCCTTATACCTACATGGATGTACTAAATAGGTATACTGTAATTACAACAAAGTTACGGTGTAACTTCAGTTTACTTACATAGGTCTTTGCGGGTTAATTGTCAGTTTTATTACCCCCTTATTACCCGAACGTAACATATTGTTCCCTTATACCTACACGTACGTTCTTTATAATTACACAGTAAGTACACCGTAAATGCTTTATACTTACATAGTTCTTTGCAGGTTAATTATCAGTCTTATTACTCCCTTATTACCCGAACTTAACATATTGTTCCCTTATACCTACACGTACGTTCTTTATAAGTACGCTGTAAGTTCAGCATACTTACATAGTTCTTTGCGGGCTGTAATTTAAAGCGTTACCCAAAAACCTTCTGAAAAATGGTTTAACCATGACTGTAAAACAATAAGACAAGAGCTATGATTAATTTCAAATCAAAAACACAAAGATCCAGTCAACTCAGAATTACGCTTAAAGCACTCAGAAATTTTGAAACAATACAAAAACACACTGAGACAGAAGAAATTGAATTATTGTAACAGCACACTTCAGAAGATAGAAAACACAATTGATCAGGGACACTTCTGGAGCACTTGGAACAGTCTTAATAACACAAAGCCACAAGAACCAGCAATACAAAATGGTCAAATTTGGAAAGATTATTTTGAGAAGCTCTACACACATCAGACTGACCATCTGAACAATCCTAACCAGTTAAAAGTCCTTGAAAAATTGAAGGCTCTTGTATCAAAAACAACCAAAATCCACTAGATTATCTAATAACCCAACAAGAACTTAGTGAAAAACTGAAATCCCTCAAATGTAAGAAATCCTGTGGCCCTGACAACATCAAAAATGAGATGCTTAAAAACAGCACTCCTGAATTTCAGACTGCATTACTCAAACTTTTTAATTTGATTTTGAGTTCAGGCATTTTCCCTGAGGTCTGGAACACAGGACTCATCTCTCCTATCTTTAAAAGTGGAGACAAATCAGATCCTAATAACTACAGAGGGATATGTGTAACCAGTAATTTAGGAAAAGTATTTTGCTCTATAATCAACTCTCGAATCTCATCTTTCTTAAATCTACACAATGTCGTCAGCAAATCTCAAATTGGCTTCCTCCCTAAACATCGAACCACTGACCATATTCACACACTACACACATTAATAAATCAACATGTACACCAAAAGAAAGATGGAAAAATATTTGCATGCTTTATAGATTTTAAGAAGGCTTTTGACTCCATTTGGCATAATGGATTGTTTTATAAAATCATTCAAAGTGGCATAGGGGGTAAAATATATGACTTAATTAAAAACATGTATAACCAAAATAAATGTGCAGTAAAAATTGGACAACAAAAGACAGACTATTTTTCTCAACAGCAAGGAGTGAGACAGGGCTGCTGCCTCAGCCCAACTTTATTCAACTTATATATCAATGAATTGGCAGATCTACTGGACCAATCAAACAGTCCTGGACTAAAATTATTTGACACAGAAATCAAATATTTACTGTACACAGACGACTTGTTAATTTTATCTAAAACACCAGAAGATCTCCAGAACCAACTTAACATTTTAACTAAATTCTGCCATGACTGGACCTTAGAAGTCAAAATCCAAAAAACTAAAATTATGATATTTCAGAAAAAAAACAGAAATCTAGAACATAAACACATATTTACTTTAAACAACACCACACTTCAACATGTTTTACAATATAATTATCTTGGCCTAGTTTTAACTCCCACTGGAAATTTCAATTTGGCAATAAAAACATTACTTGTAAAAGCACGCAGGGCACTGCATGCCATGCGAATGAAATTTTTTAAAATAAACATCCCCATCAGAATTTGGACAAAGATTTTCGATAGTGTCATACTGCCTATTGCCCTGTATGGAAGCGAGATCTGGGGCCCAACAAGTAACTACAGCCATAAGGATTGGCACAAACACCCTTTAGAAGTTATGCATGTGGAGTTCTGCAGAAGTATCCTTCAGGTCCACAGAAACACGCCTAATAACGCCTGCAGAGCAGAGCTAGGCCGTCTCCCCCTAAATCTAATCATTAAAAAAAGAGTTCTAAAGTTCTGGATCCACTTAAACTCTAGTTCTGAAGATTCTCTTCATTTTAAAGCACAAAACACAAAAAATGAGTGCTCAAAAAAGTCATCTTTGTCTAATGGTGTCAGATCTGACTAACAAAGCACTCAATATCACCAAACCTAAGCAACATGGAAGAATCAAAGAAATTATGAATGAAGAGAAGAAGACATACATACAACATTGGAAAGAACAAACCAAAGACCAAAGCCGTCTCCAATGTTACCTGAAACGCAACAGAGAGTACAGTCTGGCTGACTATCTGGTCTCAGTCAGAAATATAACACACAGACGTTTACTAATGAAGTACAGACTGAGTGACCACCAGCTGGCTATAGAAAGAGGAAGACATAAAAAGACATGGTTACCTAAAGTAGAGCGAATTTGTAATGAATGTAGATCTGGAGCAGTTGAGACAGAGGAGCACTTCCTCCTCCACTGTGACAAATACACATCCTTAAGAGACTCACTGTACAGTCAAATACAGCTTATTATTCCTGAGTTCCAGTCACTCTATGAAAGTGACAAATTAAGAATATTACTAGGTGAAGGACCTACTTCCTCTTTGGTAGCACATTATATTTATAAATGCCACAAACTAAGAAGTAAAGAGTGAACACATCTGTGTTAGTAGAACCATTACTATTTATGTAAATATATTCATATGGATGTATTTTACATGCATTTTGTTTTGTTTATTTATGGGTGTGTGTAATGTGTTTTTGCTATGTTTTTTGTTTATTCTGATGTACAGTGCTTTGGCAATATGTACCCAAGTATGTCATGCCAATAAAATCTGAATTGAATTGAATTGAATTATGAACCTTTGACAACTCCTAATAACTGGCCTGTTAATAATATAAGAGTTAATTTAGAAATGATTAATTGATCATTCATACATTATGAAAAAAAAAAAATTCTTAAAAACATTACAGATATGCTTATTAATCAGGAACAAAACATTTATAGCTGCATTTATAAACTGCTTACTACTGTCTATTAATGTAGGGTTAAAAATGTATAAATGATGAATTGACTATTTACTAATGCTTAACTAATGGTTCATAGTGTCTAGCTATTATGAAGTGTTACCAAATTATTCAAGTTCACCCTCAAAATTCCCACACTGTACAACAAAAAGCAGAAAATGTTTTTGCTTAGTTGTAGTTTAGATGTGGTTTGTATGTGGATGTTCACTGGCATATGCAAGATGGGACATAGGCAAATCATAATTAGAGGTTACATAAGAGCCCAACAGACATTTATCACTTATTTTTAAGGCTTTCAAATTATTACAAATTATTACATAATAATAATACATATTAAATATTGTAGTGCACAATATATTCTAGGGCAGGGATCCTCAGATCTGGCTCGCAAGATCCACTTTCCTGCAGAGTTTAGCTCCAACCCTGATCAAACTCACCTACCTGTGATTTTCTAATGATCCTAAAGGCATTGATTAGTATTCTCATGTGTGTTTGATTAGGGTTAGAGCTAAACTGTGGAAAAGTTGATCTCACAAGCCAGATTTTGAAGATCCCTGTACTAGGGCATTCCACCGCCAGTTTTACTGTGGGGCCCCTCTCTGACTGTCAAAGCGGAGAAAGGGTTGCTGTTCAGTACAATAAAAACACAACTTTGTCAACCAACACTGACATTTCTCTTCAACCGCATCAGCAATATAAAACCTATATTATGCCACCAAAATATTAAAAACAATATACCATATACAGAGAGAAGCAGTATATAAAAATTATATATTATAAATACTCTTTTGTGCCCTAGGCATTACATATCATCTTCCAGAAGGCAGTAGAACAAACTGATCATAAATGAGTAGTATCTTTAGAATACACTATGCTTTCCGACATATTTTTACACCCCACTAGATTTCTCTGTGGCCTGCCATTGACTTTGCTAGCTATATTAGTAAGCCCTGACTGAGTATATTCTGTTTACACTTAATGTTTCCATACCAGGATGTTATATGTGCCAAGATATTTAAAAGGTTCCTCAATCTTGATACAATGTTTGTTATGGGCACAACTGTAAACACTGATTACCAATTCCTTGGCTACAGAACACAATCCTTAGGAATCCCTCTATTAACTATATATTTATCTAACAGCTGACCATTCTACCTTACTCTCAGTGTCTGAAGCCATAAAATTCTTTAATCCACAGTACCAGGTGTCCATTGACACCCATACATTTTAACTGTTGTAACAATATATAGACCCTCATTGAGGGAAATACCTTCAAATGTGTGCAAATGTTAAGGCTAATGGGCAGAAATAATTTTGTATTTGGTTTGAAAGCCCCTTAGGTATACTATAATTATCAAAACCGTATTTTTTTTTTACAAGGGAGGTACAGTTCCAGCTTTCAGATAAAGCTGAAATAGGCTTGTTAACACACTTCAACTGGTGACAAAAATTCTTTTGAACTTTTTTTTTCACATACTTTTGAAAATTCAGTGTTTAGTTGATCATGATAACTGCTCATTGTCACAGTTGTACACACAATGGCTTTCTTTGGCAGTTTCCAGCAGAACATGGAACACGTCTCCTAACAAAATCCTGTATAATCCAACCAATCTGTTGATGACTTCCATTTTTGTGCGCCATATGCATCAGACGTTCAACCAATGGTCCATGAGCGTGACGTCTGAGGCTGAGAAGAACAATTGTTTACAACTGACACAATAAATGCACATGGTTTGTTAATCAAATATGATCACCTGAATCTCTGTGAAATTGTCAGACTTTTCAAAACCTCTAAACATTATTTTATGTGATCTATCACATGCAGTATCTGTCAGACGTGCATGTATATTCCCTTATTATCAGACATGAAATGATTGAAATGTCTTGTCAGTTGGCAAATGGCTTGCCATTAGGATTGCAAATGGGTGGAACATTTCTGGAAAATTTCCAGAATTTTACCAGAACATTTCCACCCCTTTGCAATGCTACGTTTCATTGTAATGAAATCAGAATCTCAATCTAACCTAGCCCTAACTAACCCTAAGCCAACCAAGTTTGGATAGATGATAGATCTAGATAGATTTAGACCCCCATGGTGAATCAAGCCAAAAAGAAGACCACCTCTGTGAATTAGACAGATGTTAAATGTACAAGTCAGTAGTACAGTAGTCCTCAACAGGTCAGTCTTCGTAAAGAAGACGCATTAATGTTGCAGCTGGAATCATTGTTGTGGTTAGTCATTCTGTTGCAGTGCAGAGAGACAAAGCAGGGAGAGAGACTAGTTGCATGTGCACTTTAATAACAGACAAACACATATAATCCAGGCCGCAACACAAGCGAAAATTCCACACAACAGGCAACAACACGAACCTTGAAGACTTCCAACCAAAAACAGGAACACCAATAAAATCAAACAATGACATAAGAAAAAAAAAAAAAAAATGGAATTAAACTTCACCTGATCATACCACCAATAGCCTTGCTTTGCAAGTCTTTAACAGGGGCTTTTTCAGTAGACAACAGTGTCCCGTTGCATTGTGCAGGTATTTAAGATGGAGAAAATGCCTCAGCTGTAATGTCAGAGCCATCACCAAAA
Organism: Cirrhinus molitorella; assembly: GCA_033026305.1. Classification (NCBI taxonomy): domain Eukaryota; kingdom Metazoa; phylum Chordata; class Actinopteri; order Cypriniformes; family Cyprinidae; genus Cirrhinus; species Cirrhinus molitorella. The sequence goes on along the minus strand of CM065118.1, from coordinate 41,788,012 downwards.
GAAATGACAGAGTCTGAGACCAACAGCGAGCCAGCAAGGACCCCATCAGAACAGGTGTGTGTGTCAACTGTCTCATCCATCGCTGAGAAAGTACTCGCAGAATTCGAGGGTGTGGATGTCAAGTCAAGTCACCTTCATTTATATAGCACTTTTAACAATGCAGGTTGTGTCAAAGCAACTTTACAGTATTAAATAGGACAGTAGTGTGTCAATAATGCAAAACAACAGTAAACTATCAATTTTCAGTTAATGGCACTTCATCATTGAATGTGAGGCCTGCCCACCCTCCCACCACTGAGATCTTTCAATTTGGACCTGATTTTGCTTTCCCGGCTTCCCACCTGATACTGTTCATTTGTCTGACTTGCTGGTTTTGTGCATTTCTTCAGTCTTCTCAATTAACCTGATGTTTAATTAAGCTTAGTTAACCACCAAGTTCTCCAGTAATCTCTGTCCCTCGTCAGTCCCTCTGTTTTACCTCCTTTCAGAGGTGGGGCTTCATTTTGGGCCTGCCGGGAGTCTTTGTCTCCTGGACCGTGGCTCCGCCTCCGGCCTCAGATGGTCCTGCACGTATCACCATCCAGAATCATGCACCTGTGCACCTCTCACCCTCAATTCCAGCATGGACCATTGGCCTCGCCAGGCTCCCTCAGTCAGTCGGCTCCACCTTAGTCTGACTTTGCCATGCCTCTGCTCTCCAGCTCTCCAGCCCTTTAGCTACAGCTCGATCCTCCTTCTTCCCTGGTTGCTCCAGCTTGCCTTTTGGCTTCTGTAAGAATATAAACATCAGCAGACATGCATATATCTACACACATGAACGAATGAACATATGGGATAGAATAAAACACCCCCAACAAGCAGCTATTGCCTAGACATATGTACTGCTGCTGCTCCGAAGAGCCATGTAAACCACATGTATTACTATCTATGTGTGCCTGGCCAACCATGCTGACTGGCTTAACACTAATGGTCTATGACTATGTGTGCCGTGGCTACCTTGTCAACCCAAAGACTTTGGAGGATAACTAATCACTTCTGTTTCTGGGTAGTGTTATAGCCTATGGGGCTGGGAACGAACGACTAGTATCCGAAAACCTGAGAGATCAACTAATCAATGCTTTTTCCAGTACAGACTGTATATCTTTAGTTTATGGGGATGTGATGTGACAAAAGAACGAATGATACAGATTGGGAGAAATAATCATTTTGTTTTCTCATAATTTGGCCTTGCATTTTAGTTTTATTAACAGTCTTATTCAAAATGTTCTGTGGAATTTGGCTATTAACTTTTTAATTATATTCTGCTGAAGTGAACGAAATAAACAAATGATTTGGAAAAATTATTTGTTCATTTTGATGAACGAGATTCAAGTAATTGAGATTTGAGAGTCAGTAAAAAGATCTTTCCATCACTATCAACCACACACTCATCACAGCTAATGAAAACATTGACCTTAGAATAAACGTGAACATTGAGATTATGCAGCTAAATATGCCTACAACTGCTTATTTAATATAAACCTGTTCTCATGTCCGATACTGTTGGCGTGTCCTGAGGATGATTATGTGCTCTAGACTGCGTGCTGCTCCAGCAGTATAAACACAGATGCGTAAAAGCTACTGCTAATATGCTTAATATTTTGTTCCTGCATACAAATGCAAGACTGCTAAACAAGACACTTAGTTAAAACTTGTTTATGGTTGCTCGTTTCGAAAAAAATTACGCAGACAACGCACTATGCACAGCGATATGGAGTAAAAGAGCAGAAGCTTTCTGAAGTGCACTGCAACTGCTATGGCAAGCACTAGTATTGAACACTAAGTATTTGAATGCTGAGCAGCAAACTCATTGGCTGCTGATACAAAAAGGAATCAATAAGCTGCACCATGTGATAATGATGTCATTATGTCAGACTGAGTTAGGCCTGTCGGACTGCATCATCTAGAGTTTCATGACAGAACTTTGGATTTGCTGCAGAGAATAAACAGGAAGAATATAAACTGACTTCTACAGGTGCAGCTCAAAAAATTTGAATATTGTGAAAAAGTTTTTTTTTTATTGTAACTTATTTCAAAAACTGAAACTTTCATATATTCTAGATTTGTTACATGTAAAGTAAAATATTTCAAAACATTTTTTTTTATTTAATTTTGATGATTAGAGCTTACAGCTCATGAAAGTCAAAAATCCAGTATCTTAAAATATTAGAATATTTCCTAAGATCAATAAAAAATGACAGAAAACAGAAAAGTTCAAGTTCTTTAAAGTATGTTAATTTATGTACTCAATACTTGGTGGGCAGCACATATTACAGCAAATGACTTACTCCTAGCACAAATTACAGCATCAGTGAAATGTGGCATGGAAGTGGCATATCCCTTCGATTCTCAGTGGGGTTCAGGGGTCAGGCATGTTGGCTGGCCAATAAAGCACAGTACTATCATGGTCAGCAAACCACTTGCAACTTGGGCAGGTGCTAAAGTCCTGCTGGAAAAGGAAATCAGCATCTCCATGAAGCTTGTCAGCAGATGGAAGCATAAAGTGCTCCAAAAGTGCCCCTCGTAGATGGCTGCATTGACTTTGCACTTGATAAAACACAATGGACCAACACCAGCAGACGTCTTGGCACCCCAAATCATTACTGACTTCAGAAACTTCACACTGGACTTCAAGCAGCTTGGATTCTGTACCTCTCCAGAAAGGGATAGCAGCCACATTTAGTTGCTATTGTCCGAGTCACTGATGTTAATCAAGCAACAAAAGAAAGACAGACAATTAATTTATAGAAATAAATATGTCTGTTTGAAAGAATGAATAATACGGTAAACAAGTTACTATAAAGAATGCATATTTAGCCTATACAACCATTGGTATTTCATTGAAAAGAAGACCATGTTCTTTATGAGAAGTGGTTTTATTTCATTTTAATATTAAAGCATGTTGTGTATGACCACAGTTAAATTGTGTACTTATCAGGGTTAAACCTTAATATCTATATAATGAGTTTGGAAATTTTAGAGAAATGCTTAACAAATGCATTGCACTGTAACTAAACCCATTACATTTTAGCCAACTAAATTTACTGTACATTTAGTCTACAGTAAATTTAGTCTAAAAATCTTATGATATTTAGTCGACTAAAACTAGACTAAAACTAAAAACAATTCAGATGACTAAAACATGACTAAAACTAAATGGCATTTTAGTCAAAAGACTATGACTAAAACTAAATTAAAATTTGCTGTCAAAATTAACACTGCTCCCTAGTCTTCCTTCAGACCCTGGACCATGATTTCAACATGCAACTTGCAAATGCAAAATGTACTTTTATCTGAAAAGAGGACTTTGGACCACTGAGCAACAGTCCAGTTCTTTTTCTCCTTAGCCCAAGATGCTTCTGACGTTGTTTCTGTTTCAGAAGTGGCTTGGTAGTCCTTTTCCGGAAGACGTCTGTGTGCACTGACTCCAGCTTGATTCTACTCCTTGTGAAGCTCTACCAAGTGTTTGAATTGACTTTACTTGACAGTATTCTTAAGCTTGTGGTCATCCCTGTTGCTTGTATACATTGCCTACCCAATTTCTTCCTTCCAGTCAACTTTGCATTTAATATGATTTGATACATCACTCTGTAAACAGCCACCCCATTCAGTAATGACCTTCTGTGAATAACTCTCTTTGTGGAGGCTGTCAGTGATTGCCAAGTCAGCAGTCTTCCCCATTAGTGTGGTTTCAAACAAGAAGAGATGCACAGAATTTATACTGTAAGGATGGATGGTCATTTAATGAAACTCAAATGTTAAATATTCTAATATTCTGAGATACTGGATTTTTGACTTCCATGAGCTGTATGCTTTAATCATCAAAAAAATAAATGAATAAATAAATAAAATAAAAATAAATAAAAATAAATAAATAAATAAAACGTTTGAAATGTTTTACTTTACATGTAATGAATCTAGAATAAATGGAAGTTTAATTTTTTTTTAAAAATAAGTTAAAAAATTAACTTTTTCATAGTGGTTAATGATAAGTTATTTTAGTGTTTTTATGATGTTGTTTAGTAATTGTGTGAATCACACTGCACCTTATATTAGTATTACTTCAGCTTGTGGAAAAACTACTTGTGATGAGATTTTAGTACTTCACTGGATTGGTATTTTAGTTAATGCAATAAATACATAAATAGATTTTACTGTAAATTGCTAGTGTATTTTTATTTATTTTTCATTTATTTATTTTTTTAAGTTCTGACAACTACAGCTGCCAGTACAGTGCACCCAGAAAGTATTCACAGCGCTTCACTTTTTCCACATTTTGTTATTTTACAGCCTTATTCCAAAATGGATTAAATTTGTTATTTTCCTCCAAATTATACAAACAATACCCCATAATGACAACATGAAAGAAGTTTGACATCTTTGTAAATTTATTACAAATAAAAAACTAAGGAAATCACATGTACATAATTATTCACAGCCTTTGTCATGACACTCAAAATTGAGCTCAGGTGCATCCTGTTTCCACTGATCATCCTTGAGATGTTTCTATAACTTCATTGGCATCCACCGGTGATAAATTCAGCTGACTGGACAGAGATTTGGAAAGGCACACACCTGTCTATATAAGGTCCAACAGTTAACAATGTATGTCAGAGCACAAACCAAGCCATGCAATCCAAGGAATTGTCTGTAGACCTCCGAGACAGGATTATATTGAGGCACAAATCTGGGAAAGGATGCAGAAAAAATTCTGCAGCATTGAAGGTCCCAATGAGCAGAATGGCCTCCATCATCTGTAAATGGAAGAAGTTTCAAACCACCAGGACTGTTCCTAGAACTGGCCTCCTGGCCAAATTGAGTTTGAGAAGGGCCTTGTCTAAAGTGATGGCCAAGAACCTGATGGACACTCCAGTTGAGCTCCATGATCATATGTGGAGATAGGAAAAAACTACAGAAGGACAAACATCACTGCAACACTCCACCGATCTGGTGTTTATGGTGGTGTGGCCAAACACAGTCCTCTCCTCAGTGAAGACACATAAGCACTTAAAGGACCCTCAGAATCTGTGAAACAATATTCTCTGGTGTGATGAACCTTAATTCTAAGCATCATGTTTGAAGGAAACCAGCTCTGGTCATCACCTGCAGAGTACCATCCCAAAAGTAAAGTGTGTTCATAGCTGCCTCATGCTGTGGGTATGTTTTTCAGCGGTAGGGACTAAGGGACTCATTAGAATAGAAGAAAAGCTTGTAACAATCGGCCTTATCGGTCGACGTACAGGTTTTAAAATGGGGTAGATTTAACTGTGTGAGTTAAAATAGGTGTTTTAAAAGATGAGACAATGACAACAGATTCAATAAATAAAGGATGTATTTACAGGTTTACATGGAACTTAAAACTAGAAATCCTAGGCTGTTAAAAGTACAGAGTTCTTCAGATTCATACCATTAAAACAGTCCTTAAGAAATCCAGCGTGCTGTGAGTTCCAAGTTAAAAGTGTCCACCGGTGTATATACAATCCAAGTAAAGTGAGGTGCTGGATGGTAAATCCTTAAAAGAAAACTCCACAATCCAGCTTGTTTGGTCAATGACCCCATTTGTTTGTAATGCTGCTTGATTTATGCTGGTCTCTTCCTGATACCTGTCATATGACTGATCACATGACAGGCAGACACAAACTCATTTAAAGACATACACACATTAAAAGGTTAAGAGGAATAAAATGGCTAAGACAACATGTAAAACCATTAAAACTCAAATATACATAAAATTATATTATACAGAGCAGGTTAAAACATGTGTCCTTGTGTGACAGTGTCACAAGCTCAATGCACCAAAGTACTGAGATAGCATTCAGAACTTTATACTGGGCAGAAGAGGCACCTTCCAATAGGACAACAACCCTAAGCACACAGCAAAAGTGGCTTAACTCTGTAACTCTGTGAATATCCTTGAGTGGCCCAGCCATAGCCTGGTCTTGAACCCAATCAAATATTTCTGGAGAAACCTAAAAATGTGCGTCTGCTCCCATCCAACCTGACAGAGCTTGAGACGTGAAGAGATGAGGAGATGAATGACAGATGATAACCAAATGATATTGAGCAAAGCTTGTAGCATCATACTCAAAAAAGACTTGAGGCTGTAATTGGTACCAAAGGTGTTTCAACAAAGTATTGAGCAAAGGCTGTGAATACTTATCTACATTTGATTTTTTCATTTTTTATTTTTAATAAATTTGCAATCTTTCACACTGTCATTGTGAGGTATTGTTTGTAGAATTTGGAGGAAAATAATGAATTTAATTAATTTTGGAATAAGGCTGTAACATAACAAAATAGAGCAGGGTTGAAAAACTCTGACACATACCATGTAGTTTTCAAATAAGCCTGAAGGGCTTGATTAGCTGGATCAGGTGCATTTAATTAGAGTTGAAGCTAAACTCTGCAGGGCTATGGCCCTCCAGGAACTGAGGTTTTCACTCCTGGCCTAAAGGCATCAAGTAAACAGCCACTAGTTTATACACTGATAGATTTAAATAATCCATGCAAAATAATGATATACATAATAGTGATGTATTAGTGACAACTGCCAGCACCATTCATGTCGAACAGGTATAAATCTGACCATGGGAGTGATTAAGACTGCATTTAGCTCATGGTATATGGCCTTGAGAGAGCAAAATCCTCCTCATTGGGATAATCAAGAGAACTGCTTTCAACAGCACCTCTGTCTCCAGGAACCATAACTGACTGGACTCTTTTGGTTCCATTAAAAAATACAGTCCTTCTCTTTATGGATGATAAGATGCAAAAATTTCATATAGGAGGAAATGCATACTTGGTGTCCAGTTACCAAAGACTAGCAAAACATTTCAGTAGGTGTTCATTCCTGTATTTCATCTATAGCATCTATAGTGACTGTATTTCAAGTGGAATAAGTTAGAAATCATATTGACAGCAAATTATTAATATAAGTGATTAATACCTTAATTATAAGTGATTAGTTAATGATTAAATATTCATTTACAAAACATTTATAAACAAATAATAAGTGATATGCTAACACTTTGTGTATGTTTTGTTAATTCATTTACAAGTCATATACAAGTAATTAGTCAATGATTGACTAATCATTTACAAAACATGACTATGCAATCATAAATTATTAATTGATGTTAATATTTTTATCTGTTTTGTAGATTCATTTACAAGTGATTAGATAATGACTAACTTATCATTTACAAAACGTGACTATGTATGATTATTATGCAATATGCTACCGATTTACAAATCTGTAGTAACTTATCTTTAAAAAAAAAACAAAAAAAAAAACAAGAAATAATCAAACATCTTTAGTAAATGGTCAATAAGTTACTAGTTATTATATTATAAATAACTTATAAATCAAAATGTCAAGATTGTACTATTATCTCAAAAAACATAAGCCCACCGGCAACCGACATGCAAGCAAACAACTAAATAAAGGATTTCAAGAACAAAAAAAAAATTCATTGACTTCCTTCCTGTCACATGAGGCTCTTAACCTCCTACCCCTACTTCCAGGAAGCATGGTGAGGGCAAACCCTCCCAAAGAAAGTTAATTTTCATGTTACTAAAAAGCACCACTCAATTTCTTCAGCAAATGTTCATATATATTTATTTATTTTTTATTTATTTTAATTGAACTGTTTGATACACCATGCCCTGTTGGGGCAACTTAGCAACTCCTGTGTTTATTTCCCTGGTGAAAAACAAACAAACAAACAAACAAACAAACAAAAAAGCAAAAACCAGCCTAAGCTGGTTGGCTGATCTTAGCTGGTTTAAGCTGGAAGTAGCTGGTTTTAGCTGGTCTCCCATTCTTCAGCTGTGTCTTATTAATTTCCTCATGTAGTTCTGTACTTCAGCTCTGTTCTGGGGTGAGTTTCCTGTACAATGCCGCAACTCACTGATTAACCTCCATATTACGATGCATTGTTGTGGAAACGAACTAGCTAGTCACGACTGTTTCTTGAAACACAGCTGCATCTCTGTCGTTTGAACCACATTAGTTCAACAATATAATAATATATATAATAATATAATAATATGTTGTTAATGACGTCACATGCTGTGGTGAAGTAATAATTTATGCTATTTAACTGATTAGAGATCTATAAAATACAGCTTGAACCTGGCACCTGATGACTCATGTACTATTTTTGTTCCCTGTCATTTCGCTTTATTTGACGTTTGATTAATCGCAGATTCCCTTTTACGCCATATTCAAAAACGCCGCTTATAGAAGACACACAAAAATACATAGATTAAAATGCATTTATATTTAGATTTAATGAAATATATAGATTGTACTGCACGTTAGCTTGCTTGTTGTGCCCAAGAGCATAATTTATTGAGCCCATATATCTTACTAACAAGAAACTATGCTTCTAGGTAGAGCTGTAGTTCCAACCACGTAAGTTTGCGATGCTGTTTGCAAATGTTCGTTTGAACTATGGTTTTGGGAAACACAGAATCGTTGAACCAGGTTGGTAACGACAGAACTTGCGACCACAGTTGGCTAACGATGCTTTTGGGAAATGCACCCCTGTCACCTCATCAAGCCCACCCTGGCCGCTCCTTCGCCAAGCGTGCCAGGCCCCCTGATTGTCAAGCCCACTTCACTCTCACGCTTCTGCGCTCTCTGTAACCTTAGCCCAAAAGAGGAGGAGGAAGAAGCGGCAAATGATGGCTCCAGCCCCTGACCAGAGTCGAGAGATGGCTTGTGGAAGAAAAATTCATTTTGCCTGATTCTATGCATATGGAACATTGTGTAGTGTGTATTTCATTTAGACTTATTGTGAGGATGATATGAGATATGGCTTTGGGGCCTAAATATAAGGGAAGGAAGATTTCAGAAGTATGATATAGTAGAATGTGTTTATGACTTTCCTTTCTTGTGTGGAAAAGTACCAGCTTACCACCCAGCTAACACACGACGTAACAGTTACGTAATGTATTGGTAATTTTTGGTAATTTCATGACTTACCAATTGACAACGTAATTACGACGTCACATGCCCGTAATTTTATTACCATCAAATTATTAACTCACAACGTCTTCAGTACGTCCTCCTAACATCGTAATATTACCAAGGACATCCCAGATACATACTCTACGCTTATTATATTGGTAACATCGTGACTTACCGGCAACATAACTGCATCGTCACATGCACGTAATTTTATTACCACCAAATTACCAACTCACAAGGTCCGCAGTACGTCCTCCTAACGTTGTAAGGATGTCCCAGATACGTACTCTATTGGTAATATAGCCTACTGGTAATTTCATGACTTACTGCCAACGTAACTGCAACGTTGCATGCCCATAATTGTATGACCATCATTTACACGTTCTGTATGTGCTCTGATTAGCAGAATTTACTATCTAAAAAGTTTGATTAAACGTCAGACACAAGACTGAAAGTTCCCTTAAGATAAAATGTTCTATTCGCCAAGTCAGGATATGGATGATTGCTAAATATATAGTGCAAAACAATGAGATTGAATTTATGTGCAATAATATGTTGATTGTTTTATAAATACACAAATGTAGATTTGTCAAAGTTTCTCCTTGTTTTATGGCATTTAAAATGTAATTTATAATTTTGTTTCAATCCATAAAACATTTAAAAACTAAGAGTGCCTCAAAACTTGTTATAATTTGCGTTTTGTATTTTTTTGTATTTTTAATATTTTTTATTTTAGTATTATTTTGTTTACTATATATGCTGCTTGGATTTATTGTTAATGTGTTTAGCAATGGAAAGACGCTTGTTTGTTATTTGAAGGTTTAATAAAATTGTTTAAAAAAAAGCAGCGACGTGAGTCACGTGACAAAGCGCGCGCGCCTCCACAACTGACTCACACGCACAGTGTTTGCAAGCTGCAAGAAAGGAAAATACATTTTTCTGAGCGGTGAAACTTTTAATTTCTTAACGGGTTATTAAGATAACGCTGAAATAATGACACAGGCCAGGCTACACCATCTCATTTGCCGCAGACACTGAATAAGGACAGCGCGTTTGTCTGAGGCACATTTAGCTATAGCATTAACGTTATTTCAGCTGTGTGCCTGACAGAAGAATTCATTTTTCTGAGGTGAGTCTTACAATTTATAACAAACAAATGGGTTTATAAACGTATAAAACCGTTTTCTAACTCTAGAACGACACTAAAAACCTGTTTTATTGTTGTTATTATGTTTAGTACTGGTGGCGGTTAAGAGTTACCATGGCAACCGCAGGCACTTCAGCTGCTGAAGAGAGGACGCGTCCGACATTTCTCTCTGTTTCTCGTAATTATACCAAAAAAAAGTTCAACAACTGCATCAGAATGGTTAAGTAACATTACCCACAGCGTATTTTAGGTACTTTTGATAATATTTATACTTCTGTAATTATGGTGTATTTCCTTAATTATCTGAATGAAATGTCTGCTAGCAAATGTTACGCTAGCATAGCATATCCGTTTATAATGATGCTAAGCACGGAACGTCTTGAATTATTGAAATATTATTGAAATATTTCACTGTATATCTTGTGTTTTTATTAATAATCCGAGTGTATTTTATTTTCATATTTGTGTGTTTTTTCAAAATAAATAAACCAAATTCATTTCGAGTCTGTATTTGTCATTCATATCTGTTTGAACAGCCTTTAAGTTAGTCTGGGCATATGAGGACATAAATTAGGGTTGAACTACTGCATGTCCGCCCATAGAAAATAAATTATTATGGAAAATTACCAACTGATTACCATCACACAACTATTGATCCACGACGTTGCCACAACGTAGCAGTTACTTACTGGCAACGTCACAAAGTTATGTTGTAGCAACGTATCCGGGAATTTCACTTTTCCGGTTGTCACAACGCAATTACTGACGTTGTCACAACGAAGGTTTGGTCATCAAATAACGTTGCAGTTACGTAACAATCACGTATTATGGTTAGCTGGGCAGCTGGTAGGAGATGTAACCTTGAGGGCCAGAGTAAAGATATAAGGTGGGAGACTGGCCCTCCTTCCTTTGTCTTACACTCTGCAGCAACTTGTGTTCTGTATGACTGTCTGACCTTTCTTGCAAGAAATAAACCTTTTAAAAGACACTAATGTGTGAATTTGTCTTTTATGCGGTGAGAGTCATTGTTCAGAATATTTTTGCCACGACAGGCTCTAGCCCAGAGAGGGCTCCTGTTTCCATGTTCAGCCCAGAGAGGGCTCCTATTCCCACGCCCAGCCCAGAGAGAGATTCTGTTCTCAAGCCCAGAGAGGGCTCCTGTTCCCAAGTCCAGAATCAGCTCAGATGCTCTGCCATGATCCCCTGGATTGCCTGCTCTGCCATGGTGCCCAGATCTAGTAGTGCCAAACACAACGACATTAAAAAAGCAAACAAAAGGCGGAAATGCTGTAGGTGACGTCAGACGCCGGAGACTTGGCGGAAAAACTGAATGAACAGCGAGAACAGCGAGGAAAATTTGGAAACACTCCAGGAATACATTGACTGGTGCTTCGACGTTATAGTCATGAAGAAGAACCAAATTGCATGTTCTCCAGCCAAAAGCGAGACGCCGGCTTCCAAAAGAAGTCGCCCGACAGACTCGCCCGAAACAACATCGCCGACAGGTAAAAGCTTTACCGACATTCTGGATTCAATCGACAAGCGGTTGTCCAGCTTTGACGCGAGGTTGTCCCTTGTCGAGATCATGCACCGTGAATTCAAATCCCTGGGGGAATCACTGGAATTCAGCCAGCTGAAAACGCTTCACTACGGGACTCGGTTAAATCTCTAACTGAGAAGTGAAGAAAATAAAAAAATAAAAGAGACTGTCCTCGATCTCCAGGCCCGTAGCATGAGAGATAACCTGGTGTTTTCAGGCATTCCGGAATCTGCCGAGGAGGACGCAGAAACTACGATTAAAACCTTTATCAAGACATACCTGAAGCTTCCGGAAGACACCGTGGAAAACATCTGCTTCGAAAGAGTCCATCGGCTGGGAGTGAAGAAACCTGGAGCCCCGAGGCCGCGTCCTATTGTGGCCAAATTCGGATATTTTAAACAGAAGGAGCAAGTGAAAAGTCGCGGCAAGGAGCTGAAAGGAACAGACTTCAGCGTAAACGACCAGTTCCCCAAAGAGATCTTGGAGCGACGCAAAGTTCTGTTCCCAATCCGACGCAATTTCATCCAGAAGGGCTCCCGAGCTGTCATCGCCGTGGACCGGTTATACGTGGCGACGGCTCTACCGCGACCTCAGTACCACTCCCTGGTTATATTAACATCACTCCAGATAAGAATTCGTTATTATTATTATTATTTCCTCTTTCATCACTTGCTCCTACATTTACCTCTATTTATGTTAACTCGCTAATATAACACGATTTCATAACAAACACGATACCGTCAGTCTCCGCAGCGTTTAAATGTTGTTGCAATGTTTTCGTTTCTGTCAAGTTTTTACTTGCATCCCTCCCTACTTGTTTTTTGTATGTCTTTCTCCTTTCTAACTCTTCTCATAGCACCGATCGCCTGCTTTCCGACTCACACACACACAACACCCTATATCTTTATATATCTGCACGGCACGACCAAGCACATATACATTCAGCGTCAACGCAACCACTCCGACTTTACAGCGCACACAAACATGGCAAACATACTTGCACACAAACACATATAAGCCCGCGTATATCTCACTTAGTTGAGCATCACACGCAGCGTGCAGCATTAGCTACACACACACATCTATGGGCGCACTAAGGTTTATCACATGGAATGTGAATGGAGCTGGCTCCAGAGAGAAAAGGTTAAAAATATTTAGCCAGCTTAAAAAACTACAGGCAGACGTTGTTTTACTACAAGAGACTCATAGACCTGCCACAGCTATAGATGAATTTAAAACAACTGAGTTTCCTAATGTGTTCTCAGCCTGCTATAACTCTAGGCAAAGGGGGGTAGCAATTTTAATACATAAAAATATTAATTTCACAATTCTTAATACAGTTATAGATCCAGAAGGTAGATTTCTAATCATAAAATTATCTATATTTAACAAAACGTTATGTATTGTCAGTATATATGGTCCAAATGTTGATGACCCCTCTTTTTTTCATGCTTTTTTCACCGCACTCTCTGAACACCTAGATTGCGCACTTGTTCTTGGGGGAGACCTCAACTTTGGACTAAATAAAGAAATGGACAGGTTCAGTACAGCTGGAACTCAGCGCAATTGGGATTCCACAAATATAGTCAAACAGTACATGAGCGACTATGGACTTTGCGATGCATGGCGTTCTTTGCACCCCAACCGTAGGGAATATACTTTCTTCTCACATGTCCATCACTCTTACTCTCGGTTGGATTATTTCTTAGTCAGCAGCTCATTGCTGAGTGACATTTCAGACACAGAGATACACCCTATAGCTGTCAGCGATCATGCTCCTATATCTTTAACTTTAATAAATAAGAAAGCCACCCCGCCAAGTAAAAATTGGAGATTTAATACATCACTACTTAAAGATGAAGACTTTATTAAATATTTCAAGAAAGAATGGGCTTTATATTTAGAATACAATGACCTGCCTGGAACATCAGCATCTGTTCTCTGGGAAGCAGGCAAAGCTGTGATGAGAGGTAGAATAATCTCATTCTCATCACATAAAAAGAAAGAAGAAATTAAATGTATTCAGGAATTAGAAGAAACCATCAAATCCTTAGAAGAAGCCTATGTATCCTCCCAGGAACAGGGAATGCTGCACAAAATACATAAAGCAAAACTAGAATTAAATGAAATTAGTAATAAAAAAACTAAATTCTTAGCACAAAGACTTCGCTGGCAAGAATTTGAACATGGTAACAAATCAGGTCAATTCCTAGCTAACCAGTTCAAAATAAATAAAGAAAAAACAACTATATGTGCCATTAAAGACTTAACTGAGGACATAGTATATGACCCTGAAAGAATAAACAATACCTTCAGGGACTTTTACAAATCTTTATATTCACCACAGATTAACCCATCAAAAGACGAAATTGACCAGTTCCTTGATAATATAACTCTTCCGAAATTATCAGACAATCAGGCGATGGCATTGGATTCTCCACTGACATTAGATGAACTTCAGGAAGCTCTGAACAGTATGCCTAATAAAAAGGCTCCAGGTCCAGATGGCTTTCCAGCAGAATTCTATAAAGAATTTTGGCCTATTCTGGCGCCAACATTCTACAGAATGTTACAGGAAACCAAGGATAATGGTAGACTTCCACCAAATATGAATTCTGCCAACATCAGTCTATTGTTAAAACCAGGCAAATGTGAATCAGTTATACTATATCACACAAGCATACTTCGGGAGCCACCGTACTGACAACTACTTACCTGAAGCCTACCTTTTCTATTCCTGTAGCAGACAATAGTGTAAGCAAAAACACATACACACATAGTGCATACTGAGACTAAAAGCACCGGAGTGGGAACCAAGATCCTTTCACTCTTAAGTCTACCAAGGTTACACTGTTATTTTCCCCCCACAAAGCGGGACCGTCCGTCTTGTTACATTTGGCGCTACGAACAGGATAGAATTAGTGCATTTACTTTGTTGTGTGTGTCACCAGTCCCAGGTCTACAAGCTGAAGAATGGCAGAGCTTGAAGAACTAAGGAAGGAGATGGTGGAGATGCAGAGGCGGTTTGCAGAACAGGCAGGAGCACTGGAACAAGCTAGAACCGAACAAAGAGAAGCCCTGTCACTAGCAAGAACTGTTATTGAGCACCAAGCCACCACTCAATTGACCCCAGCTGCCATTTATATTCCCCGGGATAGAAAGCTTCCAGAATTCAGTTGTCGTTCAGCCAACGCAGGAGAGTTAAGTGTCGAAGAATGGGTTGCATCTATGAAATCTGCCTTTCAAGTAATGAGAGTACCTGTAGAAGACCGCGCAGAGTTTGTAAAGCAGCATCTCAGAGATGAAGCCAAAGCGACTGTGAGGTTCATGCTGGGCGACCGGGAAAAGTCTGCTGACGATATCTTTAAAGTCCTTCTGGAAACGTATGGAGATAAAGTGCCAGTTGGAACCAGACTGAGAGACTTCTATGAGCATAAACAAATGCAAGGAGAGACGATACGCTCGTATGCATATGATCTTCAAGAAAGACTCAACAGAGTCTAGCGACGGGAACCAAACAGTTCCAGGTTGCAGATGCCGAAAGTGTGCTAAAGGAACAACTTGTCCTGGGCCTTCGAGATGATTTCCTGAGACGTGAAATGAAAAGACGAATTAAAGAGGATGCAAGTTTGACTTTCGTTCAGGTTATGCAGGCTGCGATTACCTGGTCTGAAGAAGAGGAGACGCAGATAGCGAACAACCGAAAACCCAGCACTCGTGTCAGTGTAGTCAATGCAGATGCAGAACAAGTTTCTTCTACGTTAACTTTGGAAAAACTGCACGAAGCCATACAGAACATTGCAGCTCGTCAAGAAGAACTTTACCAGGCAGTACACAATAACAGTAGAGTGCGACTTCAACAAACCCGCCCAAAACAACAGCCCCTGAGAGACAGCGATGGCCGATACATCTGTTATTCATGCGGTGAACCGGGGCACACTAGCAGACACTGTTCACAATCTCAAACGGGTATGGGGTCTGGCCCTTCACGACGTCTCCCAGGAACAGCTGAAGCTAACTTTGGAGAAACTCCAACCAATACAACACAAGCCAGCTCTTTTTTTTATTACAGCCTTCTGTAATAAGGAGCCATATGGCCGAATGGACTAACGACGCAACTGAGACCTTGGAGAAAGGCGCATTTAGAGACTGTCTGACTATTGAAGTTAGCATAGCTGGTGTCAAGACAAACTGCTTGTTGGATACAGGCTCAGAAGTGTCCACTATCACAGAGTCACACTTTAGGAAGCATTTCGGAGAGCCAGAGTTAAAGTTGTCGTCGGCTCACTGGGTTAGGCTCACCGCAGCGAACGGGCTCGACATTCCTGTCCTAGGATGTTTGCAGGCTGATGTGGAGTGCATGGGGACGATTCTCCCAGAGAAGTGCATCTTTGTGTTGAAAGACACCAGCCCAGAAGCAGAGGAGATTAGAGGACTTTCCGGAATCATTGGAATGAATATTATCAGTGAGTTCAAGTCATTGTTCGTCACTGGAGAGGGTGTAAAGACTGCCAATAAATATGGACAACCTGCAGAAGCAAAGATAAGGAGAGTGCTAGCAAGCGTCCAGGAAACTCAATCTCCTGATGGCAAGATTGGGTTCGTCAAGGTTGGTGGGAAGCAGGCTATAACCATCCCTCCACTAAGTGAAAGGGTATTCAAAGGCCGTTGCAGAGTGCCACCTAAGGTCAGGTGCCAAGTATTAATTGAGCCCGTTGCTGGTGCGAGTCTACCCAAAGGACTCCTGGTGGCTAATGTGCTGACAAGAACTGAAGATGGTAAAGTTCCTGTACGCGTAATGAATTCAAGCGAGCGAGCCATCCGACTTAACCCAAGGTGCAGAGTGGCAGTATTGTCTAAGCCATAGGAAGTGTTAACTGAGAATACACTGGAGTTTGAAGAGGAGGAAGGGACACTTCATGTTAGACAAGTGGCACATGTTCAAGCAGTCAAAACCTCTGACAATCCACCTGTTCCAGTCCAGGTGAATTACCCCTGCACAGAAAGAAGAACTAAACCAGTTGTTAGCTAAGTACAGAGACATATTCTCCAAAAATGACAGCGACTATGGGTACACACAGGCTGTGACTCATGACATTCCCACTGGTGATGCTCCCGCAATAAAACAAAGGCACCGCCGGGTACCGCCACATGTTTTCCAAGAATTCAAAAAACACGTGCAGGACCTGGTGACAAGTGGCATCCTTAAGGAGAGTACGAGTCCTTGGGCGTCCCCAGCTGTGATTGTCATCAAAAAAGATGGCAGTGTACGCTTCTGTTGTGATTACAGAAGGTTAAATCAAGTCACATGCAAAGATGCATATCCTCTTCCTAGAGTAGAGGAATCTCTGGATGCACTAGGGAATTCTCAACTGTTTTCTACCCTAGATCTGACAGCTGGCTATTTCCAGGTAGCGGTGAGTGAGTCTGATCGTGGGAAGACAGCCGTCACCACCCCTTTCGGACTGTTCGAGTGGACGCGAATGCCGTTCGGGCTGTGCAATGCGCCAGCCACTTTCCAGCGCCTTATGGGCGTGGTGCTTGGGGATTTGACCTTTGAAATTCTTTTGATATACCTGGATGATATTATCGTATTTTCCAGGGACTTCAAGAGCCACTGTGAAAGGCTGGATCTTGTCTTTGATCGACTGAGGCGCCATGGCCTGAAGTTGAAACCAAGCAAATGCTTTCTCTTCAGATCTGAGGTCAAATTTTTGGGCCACGTAATCTCCTCTGAGGGAATCAAAGTCGACAGTGAAAAGGTTAGTGCCTTGGATTCCTGGCCTGTCCCTAAGAGCGTTAAAGACGTGAGACAGTTGATTGGATTCATGAGTTATTACCGACGGTTTGTACCAAAGTTTGCTCAAATCGCAAGACCGTTGCATGCGCTAATGGGCAGCAAAGACAAGAGGAGAGCCTCTGAATCATTCACGTGGAGTAGCGACTGCCAGGCCGCATTTGATACATTAAAACTCTGCCTGATGTCACCACCCATCCTCGCTTACCCTGACTTTGGTCTTCCGTTTATCCTCACAACAGATGGGAGTCACCAGGGGCTCGGAGCTGTGTTGAGTCAAAAGCAAGGAGGAGTAGAATGGGTCGTTGCATTTGCTAGCAGAGGTCTGAGAGGGTCGGAGAGAAATGACAAGTATTACAGTGCTTTCAAATTGGAACTGTTGGCCCTTAAATGGGCTGCAACTGAAAAATTCAAAGAGTATCTAATGTTCTCCAAGTTCACTGTAATCACCGACCATAATCCACTGCGTTATCTGGAGACCGCTAATCTCGGAGCAGTTGAGCAGCGCTGGGTGGCTCAGTTAGCGGAGTTTAATTTCGAGGTTCTGTATAAGCCTGGGAGACTAAACACCAATGCAGATGCCCTGTCGAGGCTCCCCTCCGAAGAAGTCTCAGAACAAGAGGACACAGAGAAGGATTTCATCCGACTGAACTCTGAGGAAGTACGTGCCTGCGCAGGGGTCGATGCGGGAAAAAACTGATGTTCGGTTGGCTGTACAAGCATCCGTCAAGAAAATGCTGAATGGTTATAGCTGGGATGAAATTAAGGAGTTGCAGAGAAATGATTCCCTGCTGGGTCCCATATACCATGCCGTATCCAAAAACGAAAGACCAAGCCAAGCAGGAAGGAAAAATATGCTGCCAGAGTTGAAAAAACTTTGCAAGGAGTTTGAACGTCTTCAGCTGCATCGTGGAGTGCTGTTTAGATGTATTCTTGACCCACGGGATGGAGAGAAGTTAAGGCAGTTAGTTGTTCCATTCCCCTTGCGCCGCTCAGTTTACGACAGCCAACATGACCATGGAGGTCATTTTGGTGAAAAGAGTACTTTGACATTGATGAGACGGAACTACTATTGGCCTAACATGTCTAGAGATGTCCAGGAGTGGATAGGACAGTGTAAAAGATGTAACCTTGCAAAAGATGTCTTTCCAAGAATCCGAGCCCCTATGACATGCAGCAATGTCACAGCTCCGCTAGAAGTTCTGGCAATGGACTATACCCAGCTGGAAATGTCCTCCGGGGGGTATGAGAATGTACTTGTTCTGACTGACATGTTTACCCGGTTTACAGTTGCCATCCCAACCAAAAACCAAACGGCGAATACCACCGCAAAAGCTCTCATCAAACATTGGTTTGTCTACTATGGGTGTCCGTCTCGTCTGCATTCAGATCAGGGAAGATGTTTTGAAGCACAAGTGATCAAGGAACTCTGTAAAGTGTATGGTATTGGGAAGAGTCGTACAAGTCCCTACCACCCGGAAGGAAACTCTCAATGTGAGAGGTTTAACCGCACCATGCATGATATGCTGAGAACACTGTCACCTGAGAAGAAGAAAGACTGGAAAACTCACTTACCAGAGCTAGTGATGGCATACAACAATCACGTCCACACGTCTACCGGCTATTCTCCTTTTTACTTGATGTTCGGAAGGGATGCGCGCCTTCCGTTAGATGTCCTGGGTGGAAAGGATTTGGAGGAGAGTGATGCAGAGAACTTGGATGATTGGGTGAAGAATCATCATAGCCGGCTAAAGACTGCTGTAGAAGTTGCAAACACAGTTGCACAGGAGGCCGCTAAGAGAAGAAAGAGAGTGTATGATCGTAAGTCCTCTGGAGCGCTTGTAAGACCTGGTGACCGTGTGTTGTTGCGCAATCACAAACATAGGGGCAGAAATAAGATTCAAGACAAGTGGGAACACACACCCTACATTGTAGTTAAGCAGAACCATCCAGACATACCTGTATTCACTGTCAAACCTGAAAAGGGGGGTCCCTCCAGAGTAGTACACAGAAATCAGCTTCGTCACTGCACCTTTCCCTTGTTGCCACATAGCACACCACATAAAGCCAGACACACACCTGTAAACCAGTCCGATTCTGAAACCGAATTCCCAGATCTTGTGTGTTTTCCAACCACTGCACCTAGACAGGGTAGAGATAAAGAGATGACACAGGAGGAAGCAAATGATGTACAACAGAGAGAGAGTGTAGTGCAAGCCCAGGAGGAAGCAGCACAAGATGTAATTCCAGAAAGGGAATATGGAATACAAGAATGTTCAGATGATGCTGACATTTCAGACATTGAGTGTGAAAGTGTTCCAGAGCTCAGACGCTCTCAAAGACAAAACCGTGGAAAGTTACCTGTGAGGTATAGAGATGATTACTCTGTGAATTGAAGTTGTGATGGGAAATATGTTTGATCTTGCTTTAAGTTAGAAAAGTTTGTGAAGTATGTGTGTTTTGTATAATGTTGCACTTTAAAATTGTACTTTGTTTATATTTTCCAGAGCCAGGCTGACTGGAGATGTCGATGGTATGGCAGGGTTTCGCAGGGGGGAATGTAACGGGGGCATTTTTCCTGGGGACTTTTATTTTGATGGGTTGCCCTGTTTTCAGCGGACGCAAAAAAAAAAAAGGAAGAGAGAGCGGTGTAACGAGAGAGAGACACGCCATGATAGCTGTGCGAGAAATCAGCGAGTTTTGCGGCAGAAGACGTGACAGACAACCGTGATACCTGAATTGTAGGGCTACTGTGTAGGGCTAAAAACATTTGTTATAGCAGAAGTTCGGCTGATTGCGTCAACGGACGGAGAGCGGTGTGAAACTGGCTGAGAGCACGGGAAAGAGAGTTGCTGGAGCCGTGAGTTTTGTCGTGCACACTGTTGTTTTGACGTCATTTGAACTTTATATATTTTTGAAAGCCCTGCTGCGTTTCCGAGTCCATGAACTGCTCTGTTAACTGTTCCTTTTCTGTGCATTATTAAAGTGCACTTGTTAGTGCGCAAGAACGCGTATGTGAGCCGGAAGCTGGTTTTGCACAGAGCGAATATTTTTGTTTTGTATTTTTGAGAGACTGACGGTCACTTCTGATCAGTTTTGCTCTTGAGAAGCATATATTTTTTTCAAGTCAGTGCGTGCTGAAGCTAAGCTGCACCATTTTGTTTTAGAGGATTACAGTTTTCTTTTTGTCATAGAGTTTTTTTTCACTGTTTTTATTACCCTGCCATCCTGACGACATCTCCTTACGGCCCTGTCCCAGTTGTTTGTCACGTTATGAAAAGTCATCTAACATCTAAATTCATCGCAAGCCATCTAAAGTCATCGCAAGCAATCTAAAGTCATCGCAAGCAATCTAAAATCATTGCAAGTCATCAGTAGCTACGGACTGGTACAAACGTTCTTTGCATACACACACATGAACTCCTTACTGAAGTAGACTGAATTGGACTGAAAGTTTGAACTACGAATTTGAGCTGTGTGAGCACCGAATCATAAGTTGAATCATAAGAGTTGTTTAAAGGAATTCATCAAGGTTATCAGAGTTCCACTGAAGTGAAAAAGGGTTATTTCAGAGTTCATCTCGAGTGAGTCAGTTGAGTGCGGGTCATTCTTGTGATTCAGAGTTTGCTAAAAAATCTGTGCTGTTTGAAAATTAATTTGGGTGCCCTGTTATTGAAATAATTTTTGGAAAACTTGATGTGAAGGGTTAAACAGAAGTGTTTGAAGTTTTAAGAGAGTTAAAAACTTCAGAGAATTTGTTATTAATTGTTTTATTTTATTTGATTCTATCATTCAGCTGAAGTGAATCCTTTTGAAAGAGATTCAGAATCCTGAAAGGGAAAATAATAAATTGGTGATTGTTAAAGAATCTCACAGTCGACAGTTATTTGTGCAGCTTACCTTGGAGTGGGGGCGTCTCACTTACACTGTTAGGTTTAGGAGGGTGGGAATGTGAATCAGTTATACTATATCACACAAGCATACTTCGGGAGCCACCGTACTGACAACTACTTACCTGAAGCCTACCTTTTCTATTCCTGTAGCAGACAATAGTGTAAGCAAAAACACATACACACATAGTGCATACTGAGACTAAAAGCACCGGAGTGGGAACCAAAATCCTTTCACTCTTAAGTCTTCCAAGGTTACACTGTTATTTTCCCCCCACAAAGCGGGACCGTCCGTCTCGTTACACAAAGACCCGGTATTGCCTGCTAGCTATCGTCCAATATCCCTTATTAATGTGGACATTAAAATAATCTGCAAAGCTCTCTCAAAAAGAATAGAGAACATAACCCCTCTCATAATTCATCCCGACCAAACTGGTTTCATAAAAGGGAGGCATTCCGCAACAAATACAAGTAGATTAATTAATTTAATAAACTATTCATGCAATAAAAACCTTCAAATTACAATATTGTCTCTAGATGCAGAAAAAGCTTTTGATAGGGTTAACTGGAACTTTCTATTTGCAGTTTTACACAAATTTGGTTTTGGAAACTCTTTCATAAACTGGTTAAAAATATTATATAACTCTCCAACAGCATGTGTCAGGACAAACGACCAAACATCGTCCAGCTTCTGTCTCAAGAGGGGCACCAGGCAAGGATGCCCTCTCTCCCCTTCACTGTTTGCAATTTTTATTGAACCACTAGCAGCAGCAATTAGACAGACTACAGTGATTAAAGGCATTAAATGCAAGAATGTAGAACATAAAGTCAGTCTTTACGCAGATGATGTGTTACTTTTCCTTCAGCATTCACAAACCACTCTCTCTGAGGTAATCACATTAATAAACTCTTTCGCAAAAGTCTCAGATTATTCAATAAACTGGTTAAAATCTACAGTTCTTCCAATTAATTGTTCTTTCCAGAACTCTTCCACTCCACTGCAATCTGGAAATATTAAATATTTAGGTATTAATGTTTCACCTAGGCTGGCAGATCTAATTATATTAAATCATATCCCACTTTTAAAGACGGTAGAAGAAGATCTAGCTAGATGGAAGTCTCTACCCATATCACTTATGGGAAGAGTCGCCTCAATAAAAATGATGGTTTTGCCAAGGATTAATTATTTGTTTGCAATGATCCCTAGCAAACCATCACCTGACTGGTTTAGATCTCTGGACTCCTCCATCTCTAAATTCCTTTGGAAAGGTAAACCACCGCGTATTAGCTTAAAAACGTTGCAAAAGACCAAAGATAAAGGAGGACTCGATCTGCCTAACTTTCACCATTATTTCTTAGCCAACAGGCTTCAACACAATTTAGGGTGGTTAAAACACACCCTCTTCGATGAAATTTGGCTAGATGTAGAACAGGCCTTATGCAATAATATAGAGATTTGGGATCTGCCATTCATTAGCTCGAACATCAAACGACACGTATGCTTCAAAAGCATCAGTATCAGCTCTTCTCTGACAGCATGGTGGGAGTTTCTAAAAATGACTGAGTCTTCACTAATCCCATGCAAACGTACTCCCATCTGTAACAACCCTGACATATTAATAAACAATAATGTGATAAACTTCACAGACTGGAGTAGAAAAGGTATTAAATACCTGGAACATATATTCGAAGGGACAGACTTTATTCCCTTTGACATATTAGTTAAACAATATGGGATCAATAAGAACAGATTTTTAGAATATCAACAAATTAAATCTATAATAAAAAAGAAATTTAAGCCTAATCATATTAAATTACAAATACCACCAAGTGTGGCAGATTTTCTTAGTCTCAAAACCCCCAAATTAGTGTCTAAAATATACAGGACACTTTCTAAAATAGATGAATCAGTATCGCTTCCTATTGCAAAATGGGAGGCAGATCTATCAGTCAGCTGGGACCATAATTTCTGGTCTCAGATATGTTCAAAAACCTTTGAACTGCTTAGGAATCCCGGTTTACAGTTAATACAGTATAAAATCCTGCATAGAGTACACTACACAGGTCATCGGATGTTCAGGATGGGTTTTACAGATTCTAACAACTGCTCACACTGTCAAGACAATACTCCTGACAATTATATCCACGCTTTATGGTTCTGTCCACCTGTTCAGAGGTTCTGGTATGGGATTTGTGAAGACTTAACAAAGTGTCTTAAATGTTCAATTCCAGCTTCTCCATCAGTCTGCCTGTTGGGTGACCTTGATGGTATCACTACAGAAGGTAACACAATCCTCATGGCTTTCACCGCCTTATGCATTGCCAAGAAGACGGTCCTCATGAACTAGAAAAAAAAAAATAATCTTAATATCAACGAATATAGAGATCGCTTGTTGGACTATATTAATCTTGACACAGCTTCTGCTGCCACATTAGATCATTCTCTCTGGGCTCCTTTGATCAGCTCCATCACCTAGTGTGGGTGGGGGTCCTGATTCTGTCCGGCTTTGATTTTTGTTGTTGGTGTGGAGGGCCAATTGGGCTTGGGGCGTCTGGGGGTTCTCTGGGGGGTGGGGTTCTTGGGGGATTCGGCGCTGGGGCTGCGGCCTGGATGGGGTACTGGTGGCTCTCGGGTGTTGTTTTTTCTGGCGACTGCACGCGGCGCTGCTGGGGAGGCCTGTGTCGGCGGACGTAGGTTGCCGGCCTGGCGGCTGTGCTGCTCCGGGGTAGGTTCGGGGGGGTTTGGGGTTCTGGGGGCGCTCTGCCTCCGGGCTGGGATTCCGGCTGGCCCTGGGGGGCTTGGGTCCTGGTGGGTGTGCTGCCGGGGGCGTGGGTGGATGCATGCGCTTGGGCCCGGCCTTGGTGCGGGGGCTTCCGATGCATCGGTGGGGCCGGGGGTGTCTTTAGCTGGTGGGGACGTCGTTACCATCTGTCAGTATTCACTCTGCATGGAGGGAGGGAGGGAGGGACCCAATAGGGGCGGAGGACTGGTTTAACCTGGGTGTCTATTGTCTTCGGTAGTCTGGGAGTTGACTGAATGATGGGGTGGGGGTAGTTTTTCCTCTGCTGTGGGGTCTGGTGGGCCACCCCGGGCTGCCGTGGGCCCTGGTCTGGATGGGCCTGGGCCCCCTGCCCGGGACGGGTTTGGGACAACGGGGGTGCCTATGGGGGTCAGCGGGGGAGCTGGCTCCAGCGGGGGGGGCACTTTGCCTCCTCCGATGTATTCCTCCCCATCCCTAATGCTTCCCCTCTCCCGCCCCATCACACCAACATACAGGTAGGGTTTTTGGGGTGCGGGTGTGTCGCTGGGATGCAGGGGAGTTGGGACTCCTCTGTCTCCTCGTGGCCTCTCGCATCCCAATCATACATCATTACTTAGACACTCTCATTACTTACTGTCACATGACACATACATATAGGGCCTTGGGGGTGGGCACTCTGAACGGCTGTTCATTCAGCCTTCCCTCTGGTGCCGATGCCCATTTCTCAATTTTAAGTTGCACATAGACATTGAGGGCTCTTGGGAGGGGCCGAGCTGACACGAGCTGACGTGTCTTAGTGTCTTGCCCCTCCCCTGTTTTAAAGCACTTTAGAACAACATACACCAACACTACATTTGAGCGGGTGAGGTGAAGCACGGGGTCTTCCTTTTTTTTTTTTCCCTTACACCCCTGTTCTCTGTTCTCTGGGTGGGGGGGGTGGCCGCTTGCCGCTTGCCGCCGTGGCTCCCTGGGGCGTCTGCATTGTGGCTGCCGGATGACCTCCTCCGGGCTCTCCTCTGCCTTTTTCTGGGTGGGGGCCGGGGTTATCCCTGCGGTGGTTCTCCTGGGGTTCCCGCGCCCTGGGGGCCTCCGGATGTTTGGGAGCCCGGGTCTCCTTCGTGCCTGCTTCATGCCTTGCGGGGTGGGGCTGTGGTTCCCCACTCACACTATCAAGCATTTACATGGAGGAACCTTATGAATACAAGCGCGTTCACACACACAGGTGTGCACACAGGTGTACACTCAAGCATTCACATTGGTGTAAAAACAGGTGCTCACAGACACTCACTGTCCTAAAATGCTGTTGCTTCAAACATATTTTGTAATATTAGTTATGTGTGATGCGCAATACCATTTAACATTTAGTATTTACTGTGATTCATACGGACATTGGATGTTGTTGTAGTTTTTCTGCTGTTGTGTCTTTTGTTGTTTTCTCTCTTTGTCAGCAGGTATGGAAGCAGATTATCTGTTTTTGTTCTCTCTCTTTTTCTCTATCCTCTTTTTTTTCGTTTTTTTCTCTCTTTTCTTTTCTTCCTTCTTTCTCCTCTCCTGGTTTTCTCTTTACCCCCGGTCTTGTCGGTCATAGTATGGTTAAATAAATAAAAATAAAAAAATAAAAATAAAAAAAAAAGGCTGTGAATGATGATAGCATAGCTACACATACACACTGTTATGTGTCATCTGTGTTACTGACAGGCCGGAAAAAAAAAAAAAGCAAACAAAAGCTCACAACACAACGACATTAAAAAAAGCAAACATAAACTCACAACACAACGACATTAACAAAAGCAAACATTAGCTCACAACACAACGGAAATGCTCCAGACCACTAGGGGGCAGTTGGTCTGCAGAAATTGTGCGTATGTCACTAGTATTTGCGGTCACTGCCGGGCGGTCTGAACCTATGGTCTGAACTGCTGTGTTAGTTTTAATTCCGTATTTTTTATTTGTATTATTTGTTTATTATTGAACATTAACAATTTACACACTCAAGTGGGGAATACAAATATGCATATAAAAAACATACACTTCCCAATAATTTTATTTCCAAGTACACATAAATATCCATAAATCTACACATAACAACAAACAAAACAAAATATTTGTATAACATTTTTGGAGGTTGCAAGGAAAATAAATAAATAAATAAAACTATAAAATATTCCCATTCTTAGAAGGAAAAAGACTCATAGTTTCATACAAATACCAAGGGGTTCATCATCTTGGAATAAGTGTTTTAAAGATTCTATGTATTTTTTTACATTCATTTTTATAGCAGGTTTACAGTTATTCCGCTTACTCCAAATGATGTTTACCATCAATGACATCTTTATCGAAAAACCATCTACCATCACCTGAAACAAATTAAATGACGGGATATCTGTACTAATATCAATATTTAGCCAACTGTAGATATCCTTCCAAAATGTGACTAGACAAGAAAAAAGATCTACCTCAAAAAGGAATCTTCTCTGTAAAATTGCAGCAGCCGGATAGTTAATTATTCTAAACAATCCTTCATTTTAGGTAGAATTGGCCACTTAATATAATTACAAAATGTATTTTTAAAAACCTTTTTATTTTTGAAGGTGTATTAAATCTGAAAATAACTTACTTTTTAATACACTCCCTACTTTGTTTTTACACTTTTTGCCTGGAGAAGTGCCCCCGACGTGACTCTCTGCAGTTTCTGTGCGTTCAAGTTTTCTCTGTGTTAGTGCCGTTTTGAACTTAATATTTGAACTCATTCGTTTACTGGATCCTTTGACAGAAAAGTTTACAGGGGTTTTTATCGGTTTAAGAAATTTTCTGCTGTTATATCGTGAATTAATGGCGTTCAAAATCGACACTCAGAGTCTGTGTTTCAAATCACACACTACACCCTCATTCACTATTCCCTTCATGAGTTTACTAATACAGTCCACCTGACAGAAACAGTGAAAACTAATGAGTGAATTCAGACACTGATGAACAGCTGCTGTTAATGAGCAGATTTACTGATTGAAAGAAAAACAAGACAAACACAAGGACTACAACTGACTTCAGTCACAGATTTAAATGAAATCAACTGAATATTTAAACAACACACAGTCTTACCAGCTTTACGCATTTCTAATCAGACTGACTTTATTTCTGTCAGACATCTACAGATGATCTTATTGAGAATGAAGGTTTAGATGATGATGTTTTAGTTTTGCTTGACATTACCATTGTGGAGATCAGTGTTTGCTTTAGTTGGGCTCCTGACATTTGGCTTTTGAACATTACTTTGCTGTAACTGTATCTTTCATTGATTTAGTTATGGTAGAATGGTTATGGTTGGGTGTGTGATGTTGGCTGCAAGCATTCTTGCTGCAAGCATCATGTTGTACTCTGACTTTGACCTTTGCTGGTCATTTGAAATACTATTAACAGTGTTAACTAATTAATGGCATTTTATTTTTCCCCAGAGCGTTATATTATGAGCTTTACCAGTGTGGTGACAATCAGAAATGCAGGATTTAATAACAGTGCAGGTTTAAAGCAATTTAAACTACTGTTCCAAAAACACTCAAAACTAGACATCAAGAGTCAGCATATGAATCTCAACAATGGTGACAATCAAAAGCATCATGCTGCAATGCACATTACAACGCTCATTCATGACTCCCAGCATGCATTGCGGCATGAATAAATTATGCTGCTGAATTGTCTAATTATTTTCTTGTATTCCTACTATGTGTTTTTTCTTTTGCGTTGCATTTTAGTATTGTGTTTTGTAATATTCAGAAAATATCAGTTTATTTATTTTGAGGATTATCACCATCATTGAGATTCATACGTTGATTCTTGGTGTGTGTGTTCAAATCACAATAGAGATTTATTTTATTTTATTTTTTTCTTAAGTTTTGTTTTTATGGTCTTTCACAACAGTTCTCATGTTATTTTGCTTTTATTATCACTATTCAATAAAAGAGAAGATGCTGATAAGAACTAGTGAATCAAGAGTAAGGTTGTTAAAACAAACTCATAAACAGCAAAATCAGACTTTCCTTTTCTTTGGCTCTTTAAACCATGTGTTATTAAATCACATTGTTACAGCAGCCAACAAAAAGTTAATGTTAAAATGTTAAGGTCCAAGAGCCCGACTAAAGTAAACACTGATTTCCATCATGATAGTGGCAATAAGATAATAAGACAATAGAGTCAATAAGATCTTCTGTAGACTTCTGACAGAAATAAAGTCAGTCTAGTAATAAGTGAAGCTGGTAATGCTGTTTTAGGAGTTGTTTATTGAGATCTTGAGAGATTCCATTACTTCTTTTATTTCAGCTGATTTCATCTTTCATAAAGTCTGTGGCTGAAGTCAGTAGTAGTTCTTGTGTTTCTCTTTCATTCAGTGATTCTGCTTGTTAACAGCAGGTGTTCATCATTAATGCTCAACCGTCAATTAATCACAGAATTATCTCATTAATTTCAGTGTTACTCAAACACTCTGTAGTGTGGACACATTATTTGTTCACTTAAAACTGAGGATTTTGCTGTGGAATTTAAAAGGTTAAAGATGTAAGATGGAAAAAAAAAACAGCATTAAATGTAATTTAACAGTAATAAACTGTAATTAATTTACGGCAAAGCGCTGTAGAAAAACAGTATTTTGCTGGCAACCGAGCTGCCAGTAGATTACCGTTAATTCAAGGAAAAAACAGTGATATACTGTAAACTGTAACAGTCAGATTTAGCCTACAAAACAAGTTAATTTCACTAAAATATTATTGAATGTTAATAGAAAAACAGTTATGCAAAGTCTTTAACTGGTAAGGAGAGTACATGTTTAACTGTACTGTATTGATATGTTTTTGCACAAGAGAGATCTGTTAGTTTAATTTAGTTTTGTGTGTCACCATTGTGCTGGAGAGTAGAGCCTGTGCTTCAGTCAATGATGAGCACTGATGTTTTGCTGCTTTTTTTTTTTAAAAAGACAGTAACTGTGTGTTTGCTGATGCAGTGATAGTCTCTTTGCTAAGCACTTTAGTACGTGTGTTAATGATGATCAACAAAGATTTCAGTAAAAGTGTTTGTTGTTTTAAATTAAGAAATATTTATTTTTAATGGACTCAAATGAAGTAAATTCACTGTACTAACACCATATAAACTCTACTTCTTTAAAAACTCATGGTTTGAAGCAATCGGTTTCCAAAATGAAATGAGTTACCACATGGTTTAATAACAGTAACATACTGTAACAATGAAGAGCTGTAACTTAACGGTAGAGACCTGTAAATTAACAGTACAATGCTGGCACCACAGCTGCCAGTAGATTCCCGTTATTTTACACTAAAATTTTTTACAGTGTGGTTAAGCATGGGTCGAAACTACGATAAATAGGAATAAAAAAGAATAGGCTACAATAAGTTAGTTATTGCAGGGCTAGTCAGTTGGCGGCCCCCAGGTCATATTTATCTAGCTCTCTAACTGATTTTTTATTTTAAAAATCACTCGCTGTCTAATATTAAAGTGCCATCTGTGAAACAGCGTTCAGCGGTGACTTTAACAATGCTCCATAGCGCGAGCAGCAAGCAGTTTGTGTTTCCGAGTTAATGCTACTATTTTTGTCGGAGGTTTGTTGATGTTGATAAACATACTGTATTTCATGTGCTATGATTATGTTTGTTTAATCAGTGATTAATCAGCGCAATACAATGCAATCAACCTATTATTTATTTATTTATTTGTTAGTTTATTTATTGGTTGGTTGATTGACTGATTGATTGATTGATTGATTGATTTTTTTAAATTAATAAATCAATCAACCAGTGGCGCTGACGTTATTGTATGACTCGATCCCAAGCTCCACTGCGATTTTCCACTCGGTAAGTAGAACAGTTAATTAAAATAGATGGGAACAATCCTTAAATTTACGGAACAAAACTGTTCAATCAGGTCAGGAAGTTGTGTTTAGAACCTTTAGAAATGCAAGGTAGCAGTTTTGTGATGCAGTAAATGACAACAGACTAAAAAAATATAACTTGCTGCACCAAATATGTAGTAGGCTAGCTAAGCTAATTCAAAGTTTGTTTATTTAAATTTGTTACATTTGTTAGTTTGTTTAAATTCAAGTTTATTTTTTCACCTGTAATTATGCAAGGGAATATCATAGGAGATTGTATGATTTTTAGTTATGATATGTTTTGTTACCCATGTTACAGTAGCTCACAAAACTTTAGCCATTTAGAAATGTTAAGATGAAGAACAGTGTTGCCAGATTGGTGTGTTTTTCAGTAATTGTTCAAAATCCACACAAAATTATATAGTAAAAACACAAATCTTACCAATAATAAACAATACAAATTAATTCTTAGCTGAAACAACATAATAAAGCAAATTAAGCGTTCTTCTCTAAAGAAGGCTACATTGTAACTATGTTGTAAACTATTTTCCATGTCTGTCATTTGGCACAACAGAAATATCAAAATTCCACCTGTCCAAGCCCATTTTATCCCATTTTATAGTACAAATCAAAACTAATCAAAAACTGCCCAATCTGCCAGCACTGATGAAGAAAATACTGGTAAAAATGTTTAATTCTGAATATTTTTTTCTAGTATCAGGTCCTTCAAATTTGGCAAATTCCAATATTCTCCTTTATTTTAAACCAACTTCACACACAGACATACACACTTGCACAAACCAAAGGCACTTTTAAGAGCCACGTCTGTCTTGTTAATTAACCTTTACTTGTATAAAGGTGTTAATAAACCTTTACTTTACTAGTAACTAAAAAAGAACAGTAGAGGGTACTTGATTCTTTACGTTAGGTTTACTCTTGACTTAGTATAGCTACTCACTGACTCCTAGAGTGCATTGTGGCATGAATAAATTATGCAATTGCTTTGTTTTACTGTTGTTTTTATTTGCCAATTTTATTTGCTGTCTTGTGTCAATAGTAGCACAACAAAAAAGCGAATAAAATGGTTATTGTTACAGTTAATAAAAATAAAAAAAAAATAAAATTGAGTTGTTACCATTGTTGTGATTCACGTGCTGAATGTTGAAGTCTGTGTGTGACTGTGTGTTTATTACCCCAAAAATTAAATGGTTACGTCAATGTAAGTTAAAAGCTTTTCTTCAACATTCAAGATGATTTTGGGAAAGGAGCGAATGCAACTAGTGAAAGAAAGATCACTACAGACACAGAGAAAATGAGTGACAAGTCTCTTAAGAATCGCTCCACCTCAAAACCCTTCTTTTTCTGCTGTTATGTTGCACATTAGGAACATATTAGTGCACTGCTGTCTCTCACTGGTTTATTAATGTCATTGGTTCCTTTGTGGCTACTTAAATATTTTAAGTAAATGTCACTCAAAGCAGTAAGTAAATTGTTTTATTTGTCTTGAATAAAGTATTGCTTACTTTAGCTATTAGTTGCTATAAAGTATAGCAACTAAGTAAAGATAACTAAATATTTCTAAGTAAGGTAAGCTATTGGATTTTAACTATTTACTATTTTAACAGAGTGTTTTCTGCAAGATCTCCAGCATCCACTGAGTGATACCTCAGATGATGAGGCATTTCCTCTTGGAACCTCAAGAGATTCTCTCCTAGCTTCCTCGAACTGGAGCACACGACAAAGTCTCTTTTCAGAGAGGTGGAGGGCAGAGAGACCCCTCTGGTGAACACCACTGCAGCACAAGAAAATGTGACAATACACATCTGCCAACAGTGTGGGAGCAATCCAGCTGCTGTCCGGTGTTGTGACTGTCGACCACGCCGCTTCATCTGTGCTGAATGTGACGTTAGCATGTACACCAGACATACCATGACTGCTGGATTCTACCAGCCATTGCCTCCAACAATTTTTGTTGTAGATAAGGCTCTTTCCCATTGTGGTAAGTTCTGGTTTATGACTGTACACATAAATATCATTCTGAGAATCGTTAGGCCTCATAAGCTTTACTATTTAAATAATGCCTTTTTGTTTCATATTGTTTGATTCTGAATTTATGAGGACACTTTGTGTCAGTCAGCTTTTTGAGCAACTCTTATATACTTTTTCAGCAATGTTCTTCATGACCATTGAACCATTACAATGTTATATTACTCAGTCAATACAAATTATCTTAATTCACATGTTTGATATTTGTTCAGTGCGGCTTGTACCTGTGGAGATTCCTGACAAAATTTGGGGTTGTTCACCAGAGTCATTGAGGGTCAGCCCAGGGAAGACTGTTGCTCTGATCACAGTGAATGGTATGAATGTAAAGATAAAAATCTAACCATGCTCTACTTCCACAGGAGAGCACAGGTCTGTATGTAAAATCTACACATGACTTTTGAGTAATGTTTAAAAGTGTTTAAATAATTCAAACCCTGATTAATCACATGAGGTTTACATTAAAGTGGATGTGTTTTTGATTTTTCCAGGATGATATGATCTAAGCATGCCTGAGTTGAACTGTGAGGCATGCCAAGCCACTTGGGCTGCTGGAGTGGTCGACCTAAATCAAACCTAAATTCATTTATTGTACAGTATTGTTAATCTTTTTGTATTGTGGGTTGAAAAGCTGTTTGATGCTAATGTATTTATTGTACATTATTAGCTGTTGGTTTCCTTATTTTAATATACTGGCAAGATCTCCACAGACAGTTTTCAGAAAAGTTTTTTAGAGTGGGAGACTGTGCGATATGAGGTGGACAAAATCTGCAAAGAAGAGCCTTTCATCTGTCCTGTGTGCACCCCAGATATGCTGGAAGTTTCAGTAGATGGAAACCGCAAGCATTACCGTTTCAAGAATGCAGCTAAACTGTGCATAATGTCATCCCCTGTGCCTGCAAGAAAAGCTGGTCAGTAGGCAAATCACTTTTTTTTTTTTTGGTATGGATATGACCTGCAAATATTGGCCCTTCCTCCAAAGAGTTGCAAAAAGCTGCCCAGATCTCCAGCACCTTCTTAACATGAACCCCTTTCTTTCGGTATTCCATGCCAAAGCCCATGATTTTAAATGCGAGGTAGGTGAAATTTGCTATGTGATTATCAAAATAGAACATCTGCAGATGAATGTAAATTCATTATTTTTTTTATTTTTTTATTGGTCTTATTACTAATCAGGTGAAATAGTGTGGGGCATATCAAGATGGGGCTGGTTTAACACTAGGGAAGGAGGTGTCACAGTGCAATCCTTTCCTCTCTAGGATTGCGGTGACCACAAAACACATGTCCAAAGCGGGTAAAATGACCACACACAGTACTGCACTAGTTACATCTTTACTTAATAAGTAGGGGGAATATGGTTAAAATATTTTCTGTATTTGCAGGATGCACAGACATGCTGACTCTCATGCGCTGGAATCATCAAAAGTTCAACAATTTGGCAACCACACTGACCTGTCGATATCAGAAGGTAATAACATCAGTAGAATTTGTTTTAGATAATCAGTAATGTATGTTTTTAGTGCTGTGCATTAAACATTTGCTTTTTGTATTAGTACTATCTTTGATTGCTTGTCATTGCAGACCACAAAAGCTCTGCAAAGCCAGTTGGAAAACCTAGAGTCCATGAAAGTTGAACTGGCAGTGACAGAGAGCCAACTGGAAGACTGGGTCAATGATGTAAAGGAGTGGGCAGATGGTAAGGAAATGACTAGTATTTTTATAGTTCTAGTAGTACATTTAGTTGTAAATAATTGTAATTGTTACTGTTATTTTGCCCCACATATTTCTTCTCAGCAACAACAACAACAACACCCACAAATGATGTTGATGCCTTGGCCAGCAGAATTGAGGTGTTGGTGGTGAGTATCAAGAGGCGTTCCCAGTGCCTCTATAAAGATACAGATGGCAACAAAGGTCGTGCCAGGATCCGCCGCAATTTGCAACCCCATATGATGTAAGATTTTCTCATGCATTCGACTCTGTCGATATAAGGACAAAAAGAAAGGCATTCGACATCATCATGCCAGTAAGCTGACTTCAGGAGGAGCAGAAGATTCTTGTTGCAGAGATGGACCACCATTGGAAATATCTTTCAACTCATGCTGAGACCCTCAGAGAGCTGTCCTGCTTGTTTGCCAGTGAGACACTGAAAAGTATGTATTTGTAATATATGACACAATCATAAGCATAGCATGGTTGCCCCTGACCAAAGATTTTCCTGGAAAATGGACTTACGAAAGAGTCATTTCCAGTTCCAGGGCTGAGAAAGAATGTTATAAGTAAGTTCTTTGAGCCATCACAACTGTCAGACTATTGTTATTTTACTGTTAGAAAGAGTCTGATTTTATACTAAAGTGTATATTGCTTTAACTACATAGAGGACATTTCCTGACTAATCATTAAAGTAAAAAGTAGCCTAGTAATGAAAACATATTTGATTGTACCATTACTTAAGTGACTGTAGCTGTATAAGCTATCATTACACGTTGCCCAAATCTGTCTCCAATTGATAGCTGAAAGTTGGCAATCTTGCTTTTTTGAAGTTGTCCTTGAAACTCTTTCAGTGTTCAGATTTTGAATTTCCTGCCCCACATATGTAATTGCTATCTAATAACTACAGGGGCCTGCCGTGGCATCCATTAGATCTGACTGAGTGTCACCAGTTTGTGGTGGAGTTTGTTTGTTTGTTTTTTCTGCAACTGCACAACCAATCCAATTTAGTTCAAATATGACTTTTCCAACAGACTAACATTTTTGAGTTACTATAAGGGGGTAGCCCTAATAAACATACACAACAATGATGACTGTTTCTAAAGTTTCTAAGGGAGGCTTAATGTTATTTTGTTTTTCTTTCAAGATTCGCAATGTGGCCTAAGTGAAGAGGGTTTGAAAGGTCTGCAGAGCATCATCCATAGAAAGCAACATAAAATCAGAGATATGAGGGTGCAAGCAAGAGACTGTTACCTGCAAGTTTTGTCTGGAGCAGAGAACATCAACTTCAAACAAATTGTCAGCTGATGACTATGACAGTGACATCGAAATTTCTGATGAGGAACTGTAATCAACAAAACTGTGACCCCTCTTTCAAAGAAAAAATAACTTTTTACTGAACTTGACAGCACATGAAGAGCTTAAACAATATGTCACAATCAGTTGAATAATGGGGAAAATAATTAGCAGATTAACTCATATTGAAAATAATCATTAAATACCTTTGTCTACAAAATATTTGAAAATGAGCCTCAACCAACAACAAAACTAAATAATTATGATATAATAATCAAACTAAATATGATTAACAGGGGGACATTTTTTTTGGCCTTCAGCCCTGGGATGAGGGAAAACAACTGTGGCCACATGCCTGTGTCCTAGTGTAGGGTGCTGTATAACAACTGAAACCTGTTTAGAGACATAATGAATAAGCAGATTATAGGGACATAGACAAGCAAGACAAAGAAAACCATTATGATAAGGAGGAATCATTATTTCCCAATGCTAAATGCAAGTTCATCCATTGTCATTTTGCTAAAGGAGAAAAAGAAGTAACGAAAGAATAAAATATATACAGAAATAATCAATATGTTGCCTGGTTTTCAGAGTCTCACGGTACCATCAAAACCTAACACAGGCATGTTGTAAATATATAAAAAAAAAAGTTCAGGTGTAAATTATAACACCACAATTTGTTGTCCATGGTAAAGAGAGTACATATGCACAGGTTTTATTGCCCTTTTATCCCCAGCCTCCTGGTAGAGGAAAAAAAACTGCACATTTCAAATGGCTGTAACTTAAATTCCAATTAGCATATCAAAGAGAAAATCAACAGGACAACTACTTATGCTATGTTTAATAAATAATGTTTTCTCACATAGACAGAAAGTTTGTAAAAAAAAAAAAAAAGTGTTTTAAAAAGTGTTCTTATTAAAATACCAAAATTCAACCTGGCTTTCAAATATATCATATTTGAATATATATCATCATCATGTTTGCACAATAAACATATTTAGATATTCCTTTGTTAATTGAAGATAGTATTTACTTCATTTAATTACTAAAAGATGTTTAAACTACATTACCCATAAGCCTGTGTCACTCTATCGATGGGACGGGAAAAACATGGCACTGTAAATTGTAGTTCATTGAAGTGTGCACTGTTAAATTGCTGTAAAAAAAAGGACCAAATTTTGACAGTAACATGCTGTTTTCCATTAAAACAGTGCATTCTGGGTAATAATTGTCATTTTCGAGAAAGTAGCCAGCTGCTATATTGTGAATTAACAGCGTTCAAAATCGACACTCAGAGTCTGTGTTTCAAATCACACCCTACACCCTCATTCACTATTCCCTTCATGAGTCCCTTTATGAGTTACTAATACAGTCCACCTGACAGAGACAGTGAAAACTAATGAGTGAATTCAGACACTGATGAACAGCTGCTGTTAATGAGCAGATTTACTGATTGAAAGAAAAACAAGACAAACACAAGGACTACAACTTTCATTTACAGCCTTAGATGAAATCAGCTGAATATTTAAACAACACACAGTCTTACCAGCTTCACGCATTTCAAATCAGACTGACTTTATTTCTGTCAGACATCTACAGATGATCTTATTAAGAATGAACAGAGGTTTAGATGATGATGTTTTAGTTTTGCTTGATATTACCATTGTGGGGTTCAGTGTTTGCTTTAGTTGGGCTCCTGACCTTTGGCTTTTGAACATTACTTTGCTGTAACTGTATTTTCCAATGATTTTGTTATGGTAAAACGATAATGGTTCAGTGTGTGATGTTAGCTGCAAGCATCATATTGTAGTCTGATTTTGACCTTTGCTGGATTCATTTGAAATGTTATTATTATTGTATATTATTATTGTAAATATTTGTTAGTGTGTGACTCATTAGTGACATTTTTCCCCAGGGTATATTATATTATGAGCTTTACCAGTGTGGTGTCAATCAAAAATTTAGGACAAAAATTTAATAACAGTGCAGATGTAAAACAATTTGAACTACTGTTTCCAAAAACACTCAAAAAGAGACATCAAGAATTAGCATATGGATCTCAACAATGGTGACAATCAAAAGCTTCATGCTGCAATGCATGCTGGGTACCAGCACAGTACAACACTCATTCATGACTCCCAGCACTCATTGCGGCATGAATAAATTATGCTGCTGAATTGTCCATTTATTTTCTTGAATTCTTACTTTGTGTGAATTCAATGTTTTGTGTTTTTTTTTTGCATTTTAGTATTGTGTTTTGTGATATTCAGAAAATATCAGTTTATTTTGAGGATTATCACCATCGGTGAGGTTCATACGTTGATTCTTGATGTGTGTGTTCAAATCACATCACAGATTTTTTTTTTTTTGGATAAGTTTTGTTTTTATGGTCTTTCACAACAGTTTCCTTCTGGTTATTTTGCTTTTATTATCGCTATTCAATAAAAGAGCAGATGTTGATTAAAATCAATTAATTGCAAGATTGTTAAACCAAACTCATTAAACCAAACTCATAAACAGCAAAATCAGACTTTCCTTTTCTTTGCCTTTTTATACCATGTGTTATTAAATAACATTGTTACAGCAGCCAACAAAAAGTTAATGCTAAAATGTTAAGGTCCAAGGGCCCGACTAAAGTAAACACTGATCTCCATCATGGTTGTGACCAAAAAAAAAAAAAAAAAATCTCAGTAAGATCTTCTGTAGACTTCTGACAGAAATAAAGTCAGTCTAGTAATAAGTGAAACTGGTAATGCTGTTTTAGGAGTTGTTTATTGAGATCTTGAGAGATTGCATTACTTATTTTATTTCAGTTGATTTCATCTAAGTCTAGGGTTAGGGTTAGGGTTAGGCATCTTAGCCAACAAAAAAGTTAACTTCACTAAAATATTATTGAATGTTAATAGAAAAACAGTTATGCAAAGTCTTTAACTGGTAAGGAGAGTACATATTTAACTGTACTGTATTGAGAGATCTGTTAGTTTAATTTAGTTTTGTGGGTCACCATTGTGCTGGAGAGTAGAGCCTGTGCTTCAGTCAATGATGAGCCACAAACACTGATGTTTTGCTGCTTTATTTAAAGACAGTAACTGCGTGCTTGCTGATGCAGTGATGGTTACTTTAGTGCATGTGTGCTAATGATGATCAACAAAGATTTCAATAAAAGTCATGTCATGGTTGGTTTTCTTATTACACTTTAAGTGTTTGCTGTTTTAAATTAAGAAATATCTCTTTTTAATGGACTCAAATGAAATAAATTCACTGTACTAACACCATATAAGCACTACTTCTTTGAAAACTCATGGTTTGAAGCAATCAGTTTCCAAAATGAAATGAGTTACCACATGGTTTAATAACAGTAACATACTGTAACAATGAAGAGCTGTAACTTAATGTTAGAAAGCTGTAAATTAACAGTACAATGCTGGCAACCACAGCTGCCAGTAGATTACTGTTATTTCACAGTACAATTTATGTTGTAGGGTTAGGGTTAGGATGTCGGGAAAGGGGTAATTTCTTGCAACACAGCAATACCTCATTGTTCAGTGACAGTATTACTTAAGTCATAATAACAGTAAAACACAGTTTGCAACATAAAGCACCTTGTATTTTTGCCTAAAAGTTAGTCCAGCCACAGCTTGTCACATTCGACGTCACACTTACTTGTCCAAATATGGTAATTACGGGATTTTCCGGCAAAAGGTGGGTTATAACAGTTAAATATTTATTTCTTCTCATTAAACATAAAATTGTACAGTTATGGATTCCTATCTGGTGCTAACTTGATATAGATTAGATTATTGATTATTGATTATTGATTGATTGAATTGCTTTTTTTCCAAAGCAATGGCCTATTGATTTCCATGGTACGAACCAGAGAGTAACTAATTGTGACAGCTGTATACTGTATGAGGAATAAATAATAAACTATTTTAAAACATTTAACTTCTGCTTATAAATAGTTTATTATTTATTCCTCATACAGTATACAGCTGTCACGTATTTTTTTAATTACATTTGAGTATATTTATTTTTCACTAGGGTCACTACAACTACTGTAATGCAATACTGTTCTAGGTCAGTATACAGCTGTCACAATTAGTTACCCTCTGGTTCATACCATGGAAATCAATAGGCCCTTGCTTTGGAAAAACAGATTCACTAAATGTCTGCATTATATATATACACAGTATCCTCTTTCACCTAGATACTCTAAATTAAATACATGAAAATAGCAGTTCATTATAAAATGGTATGCAAATAAAGGCAATCAGTTTTAGTGAAATTTAATGCATCATTCTTATTAATAAACTTTTTTAGTTTTCAGGCTAGATCATTCTCCTATTTGTATCCAAAATAATGGAATATTCTAACAAGAATTTGAAATTCAGTCACACTCACTAGTCACACTAGTCTTAGTCCAGAATACTGACCATGTCCTAGCAAAACATTGCATCAGTTTTCTACAGGCTACTTCAGAGGATGATTTCTTGCCAGGATCAACTACATGACCAGGGAGCTTTCTCTTGCCACAGACATCAATAAAATGAACTTCCATGCTGCTTGCAAGAGACCATTTTAACTTTGCCTACATCATATTGGTCATGGAATTGACTACTTAGCACTGCAATGGAATTAAATAGTTAATAAAACATGACTTACCACACAGTGCAAGGCAACCAGTGGACTTTCAATTCTGCTTTTCCCTACACACACACACACACACACACACACACACACACACTATTTTAGCTGTTCAAGCAATCAATGGATTATTATCTTTAAAGGCCAGAAGCAGTCACTGAGACAAGCAAGCAGCCTAATAAAATACATTTTACCTCATTCATTCTTTCCTCAGCTATTTTATCAAACAGGAAGATCTTCTGCCTACTACATTTCCGGCAACCTTAATGATCAAAAGACAAGGAAAGTTTATTAAGCAACAAATGTCATGCGTTGTAGTTGAATCTCAAGTTAATAGTTATCATTTCACTTGTGAGGTAACCTGTGGTTCTGTCCACTTGTGTCCAAGTGACTTTATCCCTGCTTTTTGTTAATCAGGCAAAATATACTGGGCTGGGTATCCCAAAGCCCTCCTAGCTTAAGATAGTGATTGACATTAACCACAGCCCTTAGACACTGGCCACTTAAACACAGCTAAATAACTAAATAACAAAATACTGTTAATTGGCTACCAATAACCTGATGACCCGAATAGATCTAATTTGCCTGAAGCCAACTTTGCCTGAGAGCAAATGTATTACAGGGATACTCCACCCCAAAATGAAAATTTGTTGAGTAAACACTTACCCCCATGTTGTTCAAAACCCCTAAAATCTTCGTTGGTCCTTGGAACACAATTCAAGATATTTAGATGAAAACCGGGACCCTTCTAACTATCCCATTGATTGCCTGGTAAATTACACTGTCAAGGTCCATAAAAGTATGAAAGATGTTGTCAAAATACTCCATCTGCCATCAGATGTGCAATCAGGGTTATATGAAGCGTCGAGAGCCATTTTTGTGCAGAAAACATGTCGACTTTATTCAACTCTTCCTTCTCCTCTGTGACACTTCCTGCAAGCACGTTCACGAGTTCTCTAGCAGAGCACGGCGCAAGCACGGCTCAGATGACGCACGACTCAAACAACGTAACGTGCTGACGTTGACGCCAGTGTACAGACAGAGATCCGGGAATGTGCTGTGTTTACAAACAGAGAACACGCACGCTGTTCAAAGTACAGTCTTCGTAATGATGTCGGAAGATTTTCACCTCAAACAGCTAGTAGCCATAGCTTCAGTCACTCAGGATCACTTACTGGGAAGCAATGAAAACTTATGCGTTCATGTCTCCGCGTTGGTACTGAAGATTTGAGTACAATCTTTGGTTTCTGTTGATTCTGGCACCCTGGAAATACTTCTACATTATTTCGAAGACTAGCCCCATATTCATTGCTCAAACTGACTAAAATCCAAGTTTTTGCATTCAGTGTGCGTGTTCTCTGTTTGTAAACACAGCGCGTTCGCGGATCTCTGTCTGTACACTGGCGTCAACGTCAGCATGTCATGTCGTTTGCGTCGTCTGAGGCGTACTTGCGCCATGCTCTACTAGTGAACTCGTGAACGCGCTTGCAGGAAAAGTTGAATAAAGTCGATATTTTGTTTTTTTTCTGCACAAAAACGGTTCTTGTCGCTTCAGATTGCATGCCTTACGGCAGATGGAGTATTTTTGACATCGTCTTTCATACTTTTATGGACCTTGACAGTGTAATTTACCAGGCAGTCAATGGAACAGTTAGAAGGGTCTCGGTTTTCATCTAAAATATCTTAAATTGTTTTCCAAGGACCAACTAAGCTTTTAGGGGTTTGGAACGACATGGGGGTAAGTGTTTACTTAACAAATTTTCATTTTGGGGTGGAGTATCCCTTTAATAGTGTATTAAGGTATATCACTGCAAAACAAAACTGACCCTTTCTTCTCTTCTTCACATATGCCCCCTCCTGACACAAGGACTTGGGGATAGAAGAGGCAGTAGCTGGAGAACAAAACTGTGGAAGGAAGAGATCTGTGGTGATAAGAGATGGAAAAGAGACAGAGGTGAAAGATGGTGCTGGTGAACTGATTGAGGTTTTCATCCTTTTCTTCCTCTGTCGCAAAGACTTAGAACATGGCAGTGGAGGTGGAGGTGAAGGAGTAAAGT
Source organism: Cirrhinus molitorella (assembly GCA_033026305.1). Classification (NCBI taxonomy): domain Eukaryota; kingdom Metazoa; phylum Chordata; class Actinopteri; order Cypriniformes; family Cyprinidae; genus Cirrhinus; species Cirrhinus molitorella. The sequence goes on along the minus strand of CM065118.1, from coordinate 41,746,241 downwards.
GTGGAGGAAGAACATCTGTAAAAGTAGTAGAGGAAGAAGGAGAGAGAGAAGTTGGAGAAGACAGAGGAACAAGGTTAAGTATGTCTATAGTCTCAGACTCCTTTGTGAGGCTCTTCGGCTGCTCCATGGTGAGGCACTCTGACTGTTTCAAGGTGAGGCTCTCCGGTTGCTCCATGTTGAAGCTCTCTGGCTGCTCCACAGTGAGGCTCTCTGGTGTGCTCCGCAGTGAGGCTCTCCGGCTGCTCCACGGTGACACTCTCCGGTTGCTCTAAGGTGAGGCTCTCCGGCTGCAAAATGGAACTGTTGCACTGCTCCGGACTGGGGCTGTTGTGCAGCTCTGCTATGGGGATGTCATGGGGGGCGCTCTTCTCTCTAGAAATATGGCATATAGTCTTAGAGTTTGCACTTGACTAACTGGGGCCCAGGTCAGGAAGCAGGCAGACTGGTTAAACCAAATGTCTGCTAGCTGCCTCACGTCACCAAAATCAGCTAATTTTCAGCACAAAGAAAACTTTTTACCTAGATACCATACTATAGAGACTATGTCTGTTCCCTAGAAAAACTAGAAAACTAGAAAATCCAAAAAACATCCAAACCAATCTAATAGTAACAATTTAACTGATGTTCAACAAATAAAACAACCACATAATACAGAGGAACAAATGATAAAGCTTGCCTTATTGAATATCAGGTCCCTCTCTTCATGACTTGATTATTGATCATAACGTAGATGTGCTCTGTTTGACAGAAACCTGGCTAAAACCAGATGATTATATTATATTAAATGAGTCCACCCCCCAAGATTACTGTTATAAACATGTGCCTCATCTAAAAGGTAAAGGGGGAGGTGTCTCTACAATTTATAGCAATAAGTTTAGCGTTTCTCAGAGAACTGGCTTCAAGTATAACTCGTTTGAAATGATGGTGCTTCATACAACACTATCCAGAGAAAAGGGTCCAAATGATAAATCCCCCGCGACGTTTGTACTTGCTACAATATACAGGCCTCCAGGGCACCATACAGACTTTATTAAAGAATTTTCTGAGTTTCTATCAGAGTTAGTGATGTCTCTAGATAAAGTCTTAATAGTGGCTGATTTTAACATCCATGTTGATAATGAAAAAGACGCATTGGGATCAGCCTTTATAGACATTCTGAACTCTATTGGAGTTAGACAACATGTGTCAGGCCCTACTCATTGTCGAAATCATACTCTAGATTTAATACTGTCGCACAGAATGTTAATGGCATTGAAATTCTGCAGCAAAGCAATGATATCTCAGATCATTATCTAGTCTCATATATACTCCAGATAGCTAAAACTGTAAATCCCACTCTTTGCTACGAGTATGGTAGAACTATCACCTCATCCACAAAAGACAGCTTTATATGTGATCTTCCTGACTTATCTGAATTCCTTAGTATATCCAATAGCTCAGATAAACTTGATGATGTAACTGAAACTATTGACTCTCTCTTTTCTAGCACTTTAGTAATAATTTTATAAACTTGTTAAATCATCTAAACCAACAACATGTATGTTAGACCCTATCCCATCTAAACTACTAAAAGAGGTGCTTCCAGATATCCTAGATCCTCTTCTGAATATTATAAACTCATCACTGTCATTAGGATATTTCCCCAAAACCTTCAAACAGGCTGTTATTAAGCCTCTCATTAAAAAACCACAACTTGACCCTAATCAATTGATTAATTACAGACCGATCTCAAATCTCCCTTTTCTATCAAAAATATTAGAGAAGGTAGTATCCTTACAATTATGTTCCTATTTAGAGAAAAATAATATCTGTGAGGATTTCCAGTGAGGATTTAGACCTTATCACAGTACTGAAACTGCTCTCATTAGAGTAACAAATGACCTGCTCTTATCATCTGACGGTGATTGTATCTCTCTATTAGTGCTACTGGATCTTAGTGCTGCGTTCAATACTATTGACCACAACATTCTTGGTTTAAATCATACTTATCTGACTGCTATTATTTTGTAGCAATAAATTAAGAGGTATCATATCGATCACAAGTTCAGTATGGAGTACCTCAAGGCTCAGTACTAGGACCATTACTTTTTACGCTTTATATGTTACCCTTAGGAGATATCATCAGGAAACACTGTGTTAGCTTTCACTGTTACGCTGATAATACTCAGCTCTATATTTCCTCAAGGCCTGGCAAAACATACAAAGTTGAAAAACTAATGGGATGCATAGTTGATATTAAAAACTAGATGACAAGAAATTTCTTACTGTTAAATTCTGAAAAAACAGAGGTGTTAATTATTAGGCCAAAAACCTCAGCAAGTAATAACTTAAAACACAGCCTAATACTTGATGGCTGCTCTGTAAATTCATCATCATCAGTTAGGAACCTAGGTGTGTTATTTGATAGCAATCTTTCCTTCGAAAACCATATTTCTAGCATTTGCAAAACAGCATTTTCCATCTTAAAAACATGGCGAAATTACGACCTATGCTCTCAAAGTCAAATGCAGAAATATTAATTCATGCCTTCATGACCTCCAGGGTAGATTATTGTAATGCTTTATTGGGTGGTTGTTCTGCATGCTTAATAAACAAACTCCAGCTGGTCTAAAATGCAGCAGCTAGAGTTCTTACTAGAACCAATATATTTTAGCATATTAGCCCGGTTCTGTCAACGCTGTACTGGCTTCCTATTAAACATTGTACTGATTTTAAAATTTTGCTAGTTACTTATGAAGCCCTCAATGGTTTAGCTCCTCAGTACTTGAGGGAGCTCTTATCATATTATAGTCCCTCACGCCCACTGCGTTCTCAAAACTCTGTCAATCTGACAATACCCAGAATATCAAAATCAACTGCGGGTGGCAGATCATTTTCTTACTTGGCACCGAAACTATGGAACAATCTACCTAGTTCTGTTCTCTACAGACCAGTATCCCTTCTCCCATTCATCGCTAAGACACTTGAACGAGTTGTATTCAACCAACTCTCTGTCTTTCTTGCACAGAACCATCTCCTGGACATGAACCAGTCTGGCTTCAAAAGTGGCCACTCAACTGAGACTGCCCTGCTCTCAGTCACTGAAGCCCTAAGATTGGCAAGAGCAGCATCCAAATCCTCAGTACTCATTTTGCTGGATCTGTCTGCTGCTTTTGACACAGTCAACCACCAGATCCTCCTGTCCACTCTCATGAAGATGGGCGTCTCAGGAACCGCACTCCAATGGTTCAAGTCTTACCTCTCAGGTAGGTCCTTCAAGGTGGCTTGGAGAAGTGAAGTCTCTGAGTCACAACTTCTTACTACTGGAGTTCCTCAGGGCTCAGCGCTTGGACCACTGCTCTTCTCCATCTACATGTCATCGTTAGGTTCTGTCATTCGGAAACATGCTTTTTCCTATCACTGCTATGCTGATGACACGCAACTCTACTTCTCCTTCCATCCAGATGACCCCACAGTTCCTGCTCGCATCGCAGCTTGTCTGACCGACATCTCTGGCTGGATGAAAGGACACCATCTTCAGCTCAACCTTGCTAAGACTGAACTGATTGTGATCTGAGCCAACCCTGCACTTCATCACAACTTCTCTATACAGCTAAATTCATCAACCATAACTTTCTCTAGGACAGCTAGGAATCTTGGAGTTGTGATGGATGACCAGTTAACCTTCACAGACCATATTGCTGCTACAGCTCGATCCTGCAGATTTGCCTTGTACAACATTAGGAAGATCAGATCCTTCCTATCAGAGCAGGCTACACAACTTCTTGTCCAAGCTCTTGTCCTATCCAGACTGGACTATTGTAATGCACTCTTGGCGGGCCTTCCTGCATGCACTTCCAAGCCTTTGCAGATGATTCAGAATGCAGCAGCAGCAAGAGTGGTCTTTAACGAGCCGAAGAAAGCCCATGTCACACCTCTCCTCATCAGACTGCACTGGCTGCCAGTAGCTGCTTGCATCAAATTCAAGGTACTGGTGCTTGCCTACAAGTCAACCACTGGCACTGCACCAGAATACCTAAACTGTCTAATCCAACCTTATGTCCCCTCCAGAAGCTTGCGTTCTGCAAATGAACGACGCCTTGTGGTGCCATCCCAAAGAGGCTCAAAATCACTTTCACTGACCTTTTTGTGGACTGTTCCCAGCTGGTGGAATGACCTACCTATCTCAATTCGATCAGCTGAGTCACTGGCCATCTTCAAAAAACGTCTGAAAACCCATCTTTTTCGCCAGCACTTGACCAATTGACACTAGCACTTTCCTACTCCTTTCAGTTTTTCTATATACTTATTTAAAAAAAAAAAAAAAAAACCTTGCAAGACTTATGTTTATCTAACTGAAATTTGCCTCAGCACTTATACACTGTCGCTCTCTTGTTGCTCTGATTGCTTCTATTGTAAGTCGCTTTGGATAAAAGCGTCTGCCAAATGACTAAATGTAAAATGTAAATGTGATGCTGGGAAATGGAGTCCTTTATTGTGGTAACTGGTGACTGAACTGGTGACTGAGCTGTGACAATTTGGTGCAGCAAGTTATATTTTTAAAATGTCTGCTGTCATTTACTGCATCACAAAACTGCTACCTTGCACTTCTAAAGGTTCTAAATACAACTTCTTGACCTGATTGAACAGAAAATCGCAGTGGAGCTTGGGATCGCGTCATAAAATGACGTCAGCGCCACTGGTTGATTGATTTATTAAAAAAAAATAATAATAATAAAAAATCAATCAATCAATAAATAAATTAACAAATAAATAATAAATAAATAATAGGCTGATTGCATTGTATTGCGCTGGTTAATCACTGATTAAACAAACATAATCGTAGCACATGAAATACAGTATGTTTATCAACATCAACAAGCCTACGGTAAAAATAGTAGCATTAACTTGGAAACACAAACTGCTTGCTGCTCGCGCTATGGAGCGTTGTTAAAGTCACTGCTGAATGTTGTTTCACAGATAGCACTTTAATATCAGACAGCGAGTGATTTTTAAAATAAAAAATCAGTTGGAGAGCTAGATTGTCACAAATCGTGCCGCTGCTGCTCCCTCCTCTCACCATCAGAGCATTCACTCACACACAGAACTGGTTCACGAACTCCATTTCCCATAACCCCATTCCCATGAACTTCCTGTGCCCTCTCACCTCTCACCCCTGTCGGCCATCTTGCTTTCACCCTTGCACACCTGCTAATCATTACACCTCATCACTCACAGTATAAAAGCCATTCACACCAGAGCTGTCACACAACAAGATGGCTGCCGCCCCACAGTCTGCAGCTGACAAGATGGCTGCCATTTCAGAGTCAGTACCCGTCATGGCCGCCGCTTCAGAGTCAACACCCGTCATGGCCGCAGCACCAGGGTCAGTACCTGTCATGGCCGCCACACCAGGGTCAGCACCTGTCTCGGCCGCTGCACCAGTGTCAAGCTTCGTCGTCGCAGCTGCTCCGCCACCAGTGTCAAGCTTCGTCTTCGCAGCTGCTCCGCCTCCCGTGTCTAACCCCGTTGCAGCTGCTCCGCCTCCCGAGTCAAGCCAAGTCGTCGCAGCTGTCCCATCTCCCGAGTCAAGCCAGGTCGTCGCAGCTGCTCCGCCTTCAGAGTCAAGCGTCTTCACAGCTGCTCCGCCTTCAGAGTCAAGTGTCTTCGCAGCTGCTCCGCCTTCAGAGTCAAGCGTCTTTGCAGCTGCTCCGCCTCCAGAGTCAAGCGTCTCCACAGCTGCTCCGCCTCCAGAGTCAAGTCCCTTCGCAGCCGCTCCGGAACTCTGTCACAACACAACGGCACACACACCTGGCTAAGCCACTGCTGTTCCCTTAGAACCAAGACAAGTCACAGCTATTGCCCCAATGACAAGTCAAGTCACTGTTGTTCCTCAAGAGCCAAGTCAAGTTCTGGCTGTTCCACCAAGGCCAAGTGATGTCACAGCCGCCACACCAGAGTCTAGTCATGTAGCAGTTGTCACTCCAGAGTCACATGTCATTGCCGCTCTGCCTCCCAAGTCAAGCGTCTTCGCAACTGCTCTGTCTCCAGAGTCAAGTGTCTTCGCAGCTGCTTCGCCTCCGGAGTCACGCGTTGTCACAGCTGCTCCGCCTCCAGAATCAAGAGTCTTTGCAGCTGCTCCGCCTCCAGAGTCAAGCCTCGACGCAGCTGTTCCACCAGAGTCAGGTGACAGTGCAGCTGCTGCTCCTGAGTCTAGCCGAGTCTACCCTGATGCAGCTGTCTCTCCAGCATCTAGTGATATCACAGCTGCTCCTCCAGAGTCAAGCCTCGTCGCAGCAGCTCCTCTCGCTGAACCAAGCATCATCGTCGCAGCTGTTCCACCCATTGAGCCAAATCAAGTCGCAGCTGCTCCACCTGAGTCAAACCTCATCACAGCTGCTCTTCCTCAGTCAAGTCAAGACACTATGACACCCCTTGAATCAGGCCAAGAACAAGCTGTACTTCTCAAAACAAGTCAAGTAACAACAACACTCCCTGAGTCAAGTTATAGCGGTCACTTCCAGTCAGGTTGCATTTGTCATTCCAGATGCAAGCCAAGCGTCAAGTCAAAGTACAGCTGTCACTCCCGAGTCAAGCCTCGTCGCAGCTGCCATTCCTGAACCAACTCACTTCTTAGCTGCAGTCTTCAAGCCGAGAGTCTTCGCAGCTGCTGCTCTCCAGTCAAGTCATGTCGCAGCCACTGCTCCTGAAACAAGTTTAGTCAGCGCTGCTGTCACGGCGCAGCTGCCACTCCCAAGCCAAGTCAAGTCCTTGTCATTGCTCCTGAACCAAGTCACTTTGCCACACCTGAGCCAAGACTCACCACCGCCACAGACCCTGAGTCAAGACACTCCATAACTGCAGTTCCAGAACTGGCTTTCACTGAAGCCACACTCCTCCTGAGAGTTGCTCTATGGGTAGTTTGGGCCGCGTATACCACCACCAAGTCTTCGGAGGTGGCAGCTCATGCTGCAGAACCTCCGAGGGTGGCTTCCCCAGAGATGATGGCTGAGGCCACGGATCCTCGAACTGAGGGGATAGCCACACCTGCTCCCTGCACGGTGGTAGCGCCCAGCAGTCCATATCCCTCTAATGAGCTCTCACCCTGTCCCAATTCAGCCGCTGAAGCTCGCTGCAGGCAGTTGGTCCCGCCAAAGGAAGACTGGGACAGGGGCTCCGAGCTCTCTCTCTTTCTCTCTGTGTGTCTGTCTCTGCTCTGTGTTCCAGATCTGTCTGCTCTGCTCTTGTTGGTGTTTGCTCTGCTCTGGCTGGCTTCTGTTCCGCCCTGGGGGGCTTCCGTGCTGCCCTGGAGGATTCCTGTCCTGTCTGCTCCGCCCTGGGGGGCTTCCGCGCTGCCCTGGAGGGCTCCCATCCTGTCTGCTCCACCCTGGGTGGCTTCTGTGCCACCCTGGAGGGTTCATGTCCTGTCTGATCTGCCCTGGAGGGCGTCCAATTCGCCTGATCCGCCCTGGAGGGTGTCTGATTCTCTCTCTCTCTGTGTGTGTGTCTGTCTATGCTCTACGTTACAGACCTGTCTGCTCCGCCCTCTGGGAATCCCGTTCCTCCCTGGAGGGTGTATTGTTTGTTGGATTATTCTGTTGCTCGCTGCCGGCCCCCGACCCTTGCATGGACACTGACCTCGCTTTCTGGATTACCTACATTGCTACCGTTTGTTGTTGTTTGACCCTGCCTGTTTGACTACGACTCTTCTCTGCAATAAAGCTGCATTTGGATCACCAATCCGCTGTGTCATTCGTTACACTGATAAATATGACCTGGGGGCCGCCAACTGACTAGCCCTGCCATAACTAACTTATTGTAGCCTATTCTTTTTTTATTCCTATTTATCGTAGTTTCGACCCATGCTTAACACGTCAAATTTCAACGCAGCAGGCATTCTGTGGAAATCCCTGCACATCGAAAAATGATGCTAAAGGGATACCCTGTGCGTCAAAAAGTGACGCCAAAGGGTCCTGACCAAGCTTCAATATGTGAGGAGTTGGGAGTGAGAGTGTGTTGGTTCTCCAGTGTTCATTTGATTCAGCTGTGTCTCATTAATTCTCTTATTTAGTTCTGTACTTAATCTCTGTTCTGTTTATGTTTCCCTTTTCCGGTGTTAAAGTCATTGTGAAGTCTTAACGTCAGTTTGTACTCCTGTGTTGTGCTATGTTGGTGTTCCTGCCTGCCCTGTGTTACCCCTTTTAGTTTATTAATGACTGTGGTTTTGAATTTACTCCACATTTCCTCGTTCCTCATTCCTTCACTGCAGCAACTGTGACAATTATAAGCTAGACGCAGCTTTTTTGGGTTTGAAAAAAAAAAATGTTAAAAACAGCCTAAGCTGGTTGGGCCTGGTCTTGGCTGGGCAGCAGGCTGGTTTTAGAGGGGTTTTGGCCACTTCATTAGCTGGTCTGGCTGGGAGACCAGCTGGAACAACCAGCCTGACCAGCCTAACCAGGATAGGAGACCAGCTAAAACCAGCTACTTCCAGCTAAGACCAGCCAACCAGCTTAAGATGGTTTTAGTTGGTCGTAGCTGGTCAGCAGGCTGGTTTTAAAGGGGTTTTGGCCACTTTCTTAGCTGGTCTGGCTGAGAGACCAGTTGGAACAATCAGCTAAAACCAGCCTGACCAGCCTAGCCAGAATGGGAGACCAGCTAAAACCAACTACTTCCATATTAAACCAGCTAAGACCAGCCAACCAGCTTAGGCTGGTTTTAGCTGTTTTTTTTTTTTTTTTTCTTTTTTCAGCAGGGTGTCGAAAGCAGTTATTTTGAGTTACATGCCAAATGTTCTCCTTCTATTCAAATTTGACATTGAAGGGGTGCATACAACATATTCTCGCATTCAAATACAATTTTCAAGAAAAAACAAAAACCTGGAGAAAATAAATGCAGAAAATGTTCACAAAGGACACTATTAACATGACTATATGCAAGAAACCATTCAGAAAAATGTGGACACAAATGGGTTAATCATGAACAAATGATAATCAAACCATTAGTAAATGATCAGTATAATGTATGCATGTTTAAAGTTGTAAGCTGGTTTGTTAAAAGCACAAAAATGCAATTATGCTAAAACAATTAAAAAAAAATAATAATAATAAATTATTTGCTGTCAAGTGAATAAGCATGTGTAAATTGGCTTACAATCAAGGGTTTCCAGTGTGTAGAAAAGGCTCGCTATGTATATAGAGACATTCGTGCCCCCTTGTGACTTTAAGAGGTACTACGCTGATGACTCTGCATTTCCCTTTAACGATCCCTTTAACAGTACGCAGTTCAGAACACGGGGAGTCTTCGCTAGTGTTACGCTGTTGTTGTTGTTCCTGCTGAGTGCGTTCCTATACAACATTTACACTAGTCTTCCTCAGAACTGGTCCTTCGAGCCAGATTGCAGAGCTGTCATAAGAACGATGCATCAGAGTGATCCAGATCCCAGACCTGACCTTCCCGAGCCCACGGTTAGACCAAGACGTGTGGTGTGGCTCCCTAATTATCTGTCACATTTTGAGCTCACTGATCATCAACAGAGGTTACAGTCAAGACAGAGAGTAGATACTTCAAAGATGAGTGACAGTTCAGAATAGCAAGGAGTGACTGCACCCAAGTTCGTCGACACCTCCCGTGAGTATGGAGCAAGTATGCAGCAGTGGCAGCCTCTGTCAGAGTGGAGTCCCGGTAGAGAGTATGAATGACAGCGAGAACATACTTCAACCCTTCCTGAGCAGTCAACAGTAGTTTTAGTAGTGTTCCAGCAGTTGCAGAAGGAGACTGAGGAACTGCGACCTCATTCTTATGAGCAGATAGGGAAACTGACAGAGAGGAATGAAGCTTTGGAAACACAGTTAAGCTTACTAGCAGTGAGCGATCACTTGAGTCATCGTCCACAGAGCACATCTTCCCCTGTTCCTCAACCCCGCGTCCATACTCCGCCGGTCGCTACAGATGCTAAGCCCATCCCTCTGCCTAGATCTAAGCTACCTCAGAGACTGAGTCACAGTGCAGCAGAGTCATTCAGACAAGATCGCCTGCAAGACCTAGAACAGAGGCTTCAGCAGCTAGAGATGATATCATCACCAACTCATGCCCGACCTTCACTGCACCAGTCCTTCCCCCAGAGATCTTATGACAGAGTCGATGATGGCAGAAATGGCTACAGGCCGACCTAGTTACATGTTCCTCCCAGCCAAGAGAGTACATATAGGGGACCGGCCCCCACCATCCAACTTTGTGAGGCCAGATCCTAGAGAGTTCTCCCGTCTACACATTGCTCTGGAGAACATTCTGCCAGCGGATGCAACAGAGAGATTTAGGTACCAGATCCTTGTCGATCATCTGAAGTTAGAGGAAGCCCTGCTGATCGCAGATTCCTACTGCAACTCATTATACCCCTTCTTGAATACTATGGAAGCACTTAACCAGCAGTACGGACAGCCTCACCAGCTGGCTCTTCAGAGAATATCCGAACTTATGGATGGTCCAGATGTCGGTCAAGGGGATGTGAGAGCCTTCCGGATGTTTGCACTAAAAGTTCACTCTCTAGTGAGTATGTTTCAGCAACTGGGGAATAAAGGCTACATGGAGTTCGTGCCCCCTTGTGACTTTAAGAGGTACTAAGCTGATTTCCCTTTAACGATCCCTTTAACAGTACGCAGTTCAGAACGCGGGAGTCTTCGCTAGTGTTACACTGTTGTTGTTGTTCCTGCTGAGTGCGTTCCTATACAACATTTACACTAGTCTTCCTCACACAGTGGGTTGTGTTAAACCCTTTCTCTCATCAGCACAGACTTCTGTTCTGTGAAGTGTGTGGGGTCTAGTGATAATGTCACATCTGAAAATTTTTTTTTACAAAGCTTTCTGCATCCCCTAAAGTGTAAACAATTTATCGCTTGTAAATGTTTTTTTTCTTACCAGTTACATGTGATCTATAGGTGTGTACAAGGCATTTACAACACTTTCTGCATCCCCTCATCTAAAGTGTAAACTATTCATCAGTTGTAAATGTTTTATTAATAATTTTGTAGATCTTTCCCCACACGCACACAACCTGTAACCGGCAGGTTTGTAAACATTTACAACTGATGAGTAGTTTACACTTTAGTTTAGGGGATGCAGAAAGTGTTGTAAACACTCTTTCGCCGATGGCCACAACATGTTGAATCGGGCAAACTTCTGCCGACATGAGCCCGACGAAAGCCGACTAGAGCCGACGAGAGGAATACACCAAACCGACGCGCCTCACCAATGCCCACCAACTGCCCGACAAAGCCCGACGGCTGATCGTCAGTTTGGTGTGTCCCGGCCTTTAAGGATAGAGTTAAGGCATGTGTTTAACAGTCTTAGTGAAATCACAGATGACATCAAATCCAGCATACTTTGAAATGTTTTGAGAAAGAATTTTCCTAGCTTGAAACTTCTTTAGGGCTTACAAATGTGAATGCTTTGCTGAAGGTTCACTCTGACAATGAATCTCTTTTCCTGCTGACTAGGAGTAATAATGCTCTTTGTCAGACCGACTATAAGCACCAAGCTCTGCAATAGCCAATCATCGAGATCTCCACCCTCAGTAGGGAGAGTGCCCGGACAGGAGCACAGTAAATTGTTATGCTGTTCTTTCGAATGCAAACCTAAAGAACTGTCTACAATGAGGGACTATTTGGGCATGAAAATAAATATCTTTCAGACCCACTGAAATAAATCAGCCTTTCAGATGAATGTGTGAAAGTTTTGTTTTTGAAGAATATTTCGGAAAAGCCACTTTACCAGAACATGTTTCAGTTGTCTTAAATATAGAACAGGGCCACCGTGCCAGCAAATTTTATATTTTATTTTTTGGCAGAAGAAAAAAAAAAAAAAAACAGCTGTGAAACCATGTCATGATCTGCTGCTGGAACAATTTCCACACGTTCGTTAAAAGGCTTTCTATTTCTGCCTGTAACATTGGTGCATCTTTTTGATGAATAGCAGACGAAAGAATGCCACTGAAGCATGCTTGAAATCAAATTGGAATGTGTATTTGAATTTGATTTTTTGAAGGCCCACGCTGAAATGACTGTGAGCACTTCCCACACTTTGCATAAATCGATAGAGGTTGACTTATACTGTGTGCTATAAGCAGGGAAAAATACAGTCATTCCCCCACTCCCCAACAGCTGTCATGTACACATTTTTCCCTTGCTTTCACAGAGGTATGTTTTTTATTGACTTTACTGCACAACAACACACGACATTTCCACTCTGCTCTAGGGGGGGGCTGAGATAAAATGAGTGCTGAACAGGCTCTCATTGAGCTGACTAATGCAGATAAGCAACTGACGTGTTGACATTGTTGCCCAAATTTGAAATTTTCAATGCTAAAAAGCAGACCGTTTTACTTGATCAGAAAATGTTCAACTGCTTTTATCATTGCTGTTTACATCCATCCCTGAGCTAATGCTAATTTAGCCATGACAAACTTACATGATGTCATCGATAAGCAGCAAAACAATCATCCAGAGAGCATTTTTATTGTTTCAGGTGATTTTAATCATTCATGTTTAAAGACTGTCCGACCCAAATGTTACAAAAATTGTTGGTAGAATATTACCCATTTATTAGCACTAATTAAGCATATATTAATGCCTTATTCTACATAACCTTATTCTACATCCCCAATCCAACCAATGCCTAAATTTAACATCTACCCTACTAACTATTAAGCAGCAAATTAGGAAATTATTGAGGGAAAAGTCATAGTTAATAGTGAATAAGTGTTCCCTATTCTAAAGTGTTACTGAAAAAATAAATAAATAAATAAATCAATAACAATAGACCAATACAAATGTTCCTGGAGCCTAGAAAACTTACTGCTCACCTCATCTTGGAAAGATAGACCACTGGTCCCTGTTTTTGATCCCAGCTTATAAGCCTCTCATTAGCAGAATAAAATCACAAATTAAGACAGTACACATATGGAATGAGGAGGTTTCTTCAACTTTGCAGAGCTGTTTTGAAAACACTATGTGGGAGCTCTTTGAATAGTCAGACATAGATCTCTACACCACTACAGCTCTGTCTTACATCAATTTCTGCACAGATATTGTAATCCCTCCTCTCCCTGATCAGCTAAATATATTATTTGCCTGCTTTGAGAACAGCCCTAACAGGAGGACAGACCAGAATGCAGACATCAGTTGTTTAGAGCGTGTCTGTGTGTGTGTGTGTGTGTGTGTTCATTACTGTGTGTGCACTTGCATGTTATGTCCTTTCTTTCCTTTCCCTTTGCTGTGACACAATCTGTGATCAGGGGATATAATCTAGAAGATATTTATACTGTAGATATTGCTATATTAACTATATGTACATAGAAAAAAAAAAAAAAAAAAAAAAACTTGTTCTCTTTCTCTGGATTGTAAATACAAAAAAAAAAAAAAAAAAAAAGTTTAAAATAATCACAAGTGTAAAACTTACACTGGTGATTCTTTTTTTCAATTTCCATACATATTCCCACCCACGTGACACCGTTTTAAACACTGTCAAAGGTACAAAAAGACATCAAGGAAATATGAGATATGGATATTATGGAAACAAAATGGTTTAAAATAATTCTCAGATATATTTTAGAATAGAGTTGATCTCATTCTTTTACAGTGGCCAAATAGTATTTCAATTATAGCACCTTGCTTTCAGTTAATAAAAAAAAAGTTCTGCAATTTTCTGGTGTTATATTATGATTGTTGATTGTTGATATTATGATTGTCTCCAGCTATATATTAAACTTCTTGAAAATACAGTCGCTTCAGATTTGTTTTAATCACTGCACAAAAAATAATAATGAAAAAATAAAATACACAATCTTTATCTAATTCTGAGTGGGTGGGCTGGAGCAGACCCCCCCTCAGCACATCAGGCTTGGCTATTATTACTCTTCCACCATTCATTGTTATAGCACCAGGGTCCCTCAAGGCTTTGTTGTTACTCCAGCACTTTACTGCCTGTTTACACATAACTGTACCTCCTCCTCTAATTCTAATACCCTCATTAAATTTGCAGACGACACAACCATAGTGGGACTCATAACTGACAATAATGAAATGCCTACAGAGAGGAGATTCAGACACTAACATACTGGTGCAAGAACAAAAACCTCATCCTTAACACACACACACACACATATGGCGACATAGGCATTTTTATACTGTACAAACCATATTTTCTATCGCTCTACACCCACCCTACACCTAAACCTAGGAGACTGTGCATACTTTTACTTTCTCAAAACAAACAAACAAACAAACAAACAAACAAAATTCATTCTATATGATTTATAAGCCTTCCTCATGGGGGCCTCACAAATGTCCCCACAAGGTCAAAATGTAATAGTTTTACTATCCTTGTGGGGACATTTGGTCACCATAATGTGATAAATACCAGGTGCACACACATGAATAGAATGGTCAGCTACAGACTTATTTTTGACAAGGCGCCATGGCATCATATATATATATATATATATATGTATGTATATACTGTATATATATGTGTGTGTGTGTGCGTGTGTGTGTGTGTGTGTGTGTGTATGTATATGTATATTATGAGGTGCCAAACAAGAAAATAATTATATAAAAATATGAATATAAAAATGTAAATCTGAATATATTGTTATAAGTCAGAATATATAAATGTAAACCTAAATATATAGTTGTAAGTCAGAATATATAGAAGTAAGTCTGAATATATAATTGTAATTCTGAATATATAGTTATAATCCTGAATATATAAGTGTAAATTGTGAATATATAGATGTAAATCTGAATATATAAATGTAACCTGTGAATATATAGTTATAAGTCTGAATTAAAGCTGCAAGCAGCGATGAACGGGCCCTCGCACCCGGGCTCACCGTCGACCGGTGACAAACGTTGACCAATTTATGCATTTAAAGTGTTAAATATAAATGACTGACATATTCCTTCTATATGTACCCAACTTCCTGCTGCCAGATGGTGGCGCTATCACTATAAATGGATATTGTCATGTAGATGTCTTCAGGCCAGGACTGTCATCAGACATATGAAGTTTGGTGCAGATTGAACATGGTATGGTTGAGTTATTGAGTGATTTGCATGTTGCCAACAGGTGGCGCTATGATTGTAACTGAATAGTGGCACATATATGCCTTCAGGCCAGGACCCTTATCAAACAAGTGAAGTTTGGGGCAGATCAGACACTGCATGTGTAAAGAAAGCAATTTCCTGTTTCCAGCAGGTGGCGCTATGATTGTAACAGAGTATTGACCTATAGATTTGTTCAAGTGTGGACTCTTATCAAACAAGGGAAGTTTGGGGCAGATCAGACACTGCATGTGTAAAAAAAGCAATTTCCTGTTTCCAGCAGGTGGCGCTATGGTTGTAACAGAGTATTGGCCTTTAGATGTGTTCAAGTCAGGACTCTTATCAAACAAGTGAAGTTTGGGGCAGATCAGACACTGCATGTGTAAAAAAAGCAATTTCCTGTTTCCAGCAGGTGGCGCTATGATTGTAACAGAGTATTGACCTTTAGATGTGTTCAAATGTGGACTCTTATCAAACAAGGGAAGTTTGGGGCAGATCGGACACTGCATGTGTAAAAAAAGCAATTTCCTGTTTCCAGCAGGTGGCGCTATGGTTATAACAGAGTATTGGCCTTTAGATGTGTTCAAGTCAGGACTCTTATCAAACAAGTGAAGTTTGGGGCAGATCAGACACTGCATGTGTAAAAAAAGCAATTTCCTGTTTCCAGCAGGTGGCGCTATGGTTATAACAGAGTATTGGCCTTTAGATGTGTTCAAGTCAGGACTCTTATCAAACAAGTGAAGTTTGGGGCAGATCAGACACTGCATGTGTAAAAAAAGCAATTTCCTGTTTCCAGCAGGTGGCGCTATGATTGTAACAGTGTATTGGCCTTTAAATGTGTTCAAGTCAGGACTCTTATCATACATGTGAAGTTTGGTGCAGATCAGACACTGCCTGCCTGAGTTACAGTAACTTCATGTTTCATTGCATTAATAGCATCCTTTAGCACTTAGCTAAGTATTGCTAGCATGTTTTAGAATGTGTATAACATTTTGCTAGCCTATTTTACACTTGCTGATGCTTTTTAATATGCTGCTAAGAGACCATAACAGTGTTAAACATGTTACTTCCTGTTGCCAGCAGGTGGCGCTATGACTATGACTAAATATTGGCATGGACATGTGTTCAGGACATGACTGTTAATAAACATGTGAAGTTTGGGGCAGATTGGACATTGCTTGCCTGAGTTACAGTAACTTCCTGTTTCATTGCATTAATAACATCCTTTAGCACTTAGCTAAGTGTTGCTAGCATGTTTTAGAATGTGTATAACATTTTGCTAGCCTATTTTACACTTGCTGATGCTTTTTAATATGCTGCTAAGAGACCATAACAGTGTTAAACATGTTACTTCTTGTTGCCAGCAGGTGGCGCTATGACTATGACTAAATATTGGCATGGACGTGTTCAGGACATGACTGTTAATAAACATGTGAAGCTTGGGGCAGATTGGACATTGCTTGCCTGAGTTACAGTAACTTCCTGTTTCATTGCATTAATAGCATCCTTTAGCACTTAGCTAAGTATTGCTAGCATGTTTTAGAATGTGTATAACACGTTGCTAGCCTTTTTTACACTTGCTGATGCTTTTTAATATGCTGCTAGGAGACCATAACAGTGTTAAACATGTTACTTCCTGTTGCCAGCAGGTAGCGCTATGACTATGACTAAATATTGGCATGGACATGTGTTCAGGACATGAATGTTAATAAACGTGTGAAGTTTGGGGCAGATTGGACATCGCTTGCCTGAGTTACAGCAACTTCCTGTTTCATGGCGAAACATCAAAGTTTGTCAGGCCGCCAGGGACACGCCCTTCGACGAAAACGCAAAAGCTTCACAATTTAGTGTCACAAAGGCCTTATGAACACACTCACCAAATCTGAAGATGATCCGATAAAAACTGTAGGAGGAATTCGTTAAAATACAAGGTCTGAAAATGGCAAAAACTGCACAAAAATCGTACAGGAAATTACAAATAACAGACTTCCTGTTGGGTTTGGGATGTTGTGCCAGGAGACTTTTTTGTAGGGATTGGTGTGATACACGTATGTACCGAGTTTCGTACACGTACGTGAAACGTAGCTCGAGGGGCACTCCGTTAAAGTTTTCTAGGTGGCGCTACAGAGCCATTTTGCCACACCCACTTTTGAAACCCATATCAGATGTAAATTGTCGCCAGTCCTGACGCGTGTGCAAAGTTTCATGAGTTTTCGAGCATGTTTAGGCCCTCTAAAATGCAATTCATTTCGGAGAAGAAGAAGAAGAATAAGAAACGGAGCAATTCCAAGAGGGTCCTCGCACCGCGGTGCTCGGGCCCTAATAATAAGAAACGGAGCAATTCCAAGAGGGTCCTCGCACCGCGGTGCTCGGGCCCTAATAATATAAATTAATTATAAATCTTTGGTATAAATGAATATTATAAAATCTGAAAATATGCATAAATCCTGAATGTATAAATACATACATGGATATATATATATATATATCTTTCTTATAAGGCATATCAATAGTTCCCCATCAGTTCACTTCGAGCTGCGTTGAAACGCTTTGGGAATGCCCCCGGCAAGACACCGTACTAAAGTGTGTAGAACCAAACCAATAGAGAAGCGCAACGTCACGAGCGAGATGATGTAGCGACCAGGAAGCATAAGAGCGCACCAGCAGCACGCTCACTTTAGCTTTTTGCTCTTCAGCGAGCGCGTCTTATGTGTGTGTGTATGTGTTCTCTCAGAATAGTAAAAACTCTGTTAGACAGCCAAACCATGTCAAAGTGTAAAGAGAAAGTTAAAGTGGCGAGCAAACAGCGTTTCAGGCGTTGTGTTCCTCCCTGCCCCCGCTACATTGCAGGTGAGGACACACACGATCTTTGCGTCATTTGTTTGGGTGCGGAGCACGCTCAGTCAGCGATGAGACCGGCCAGGCTCGCGACCCCGCTGGCAGTGGTCCCACTGTTGCCGAGGCTCAGCGCAGGCTACTGGATCGCAGGTGGATCTAGCGGAGGAATCTGAGACGGGTTCTTCCCTTTCTCAGTCCTCAACCGCTACATCTACATCTTCCTCCCCGAGGGAGGGCTCGGCGCTTCATCTGTCTTCCTTCAAGGAGGTTGACGTGATGAGCATCGACTCTGAAGAGACTGTGCGCTCGCCACCGCAGTCTCTGGCGTACGAGGAGCTGGTGGAGGTTGTAACTCGGGCAGTCTCTAAATTATCTCTCGAATGGCCGTCCGAGAAGCAGGAAGCTCGTCTCAAGAGCAAATTAGACGAACGCTTCCTGCGAGTAAGATCACAACCTTCACGCAGGGGCCTTCCGTTTTTCCCCAATCTGCACACTGAGGTGTCTAGATCGTGGGATAAACCATACTCCTCTCGCATATTCAGTCCCAATGTCATCATATATTCCAATGTAGTGGGGCTGAATGAGAGGGGTTATGGGGCGATGCCTGCAGTGGAGCAGACACTCGTGAGCTATCTCTCCCCTGCTTTGGCATTGTCTCTGAAGGCCCCAAAGCTTCCCACCAGAGCACTCAAACAAACTTCCGCCTTGGTAGGGAAAGCTTATATGGCGGCGGGTCAGGCTGGTGCTTGCTTGCACACCATGGCGGTGTTACAAGCATACCAGGCTGACCTGCTTAGGGATCTGGATGCTGGGGAGGAAAAGGAATCCGACACAATTGCAGAACTGCGTCGGGCCACAGACCTGTCACTCCGTGCCACCAAGGAGACGGCCCGTGCCATCGCCCGCTCCATGGCAGCTTTGATGGCTACGGAGAGGCATCTGTGGTTGAACCTGTCCGACATGGAAGATAAGGACAGGTTCTTCCTTCTGGACACCCCGCTTTCGCCTTCTGGCCTGTTCGGCAACGCAGTAAATACTGTCGGTGACAGGTTTCAGGAGGCAAAGAAACAAGCGGTGGTGTTCCAGCACTTCCTCCCTCGACACCAGGTCCCAGGGGCTGCTGAGTGAGGGCAGCCCCAGCCGTCAAGCTCCTCGTACCACCAGCGTCAGAAACAGAGCATCCGCGCCCCCCCCTAAGAAAGATCAGGGGTCGGGGCGGCGCTCTGGGTCTGGGTCCTCTGGACAGAAAACTGATCTGAGGACAGTTATTCAGTCTAAGAGGGCCCAGACAAAGCGGTCCTGACGCCAAGACCCTCAGGAACCTGAGAGCAGCCCCCTCTGGGGAAGGAGGGTGCATACCTCAGTACACGGTACCCCTTCTTCCTCAGCGCTCTCAGGGAGCAGTGTTGATGTCCCTGCCACCTCGGGTGCTTCAGGGCTCAGCAGGCTCCAACGAGCTAGTTACTCAGCTGCCGCCCGGAATCGGTACGGCACGAGAAGCCCCGAGGGGTTGGCCCCCCAAAATCTCACTCTAATTACACCAGAGACCAGCCTCGAGCAGGTGGTTCCCTTAGTAGACTTTCTGGCAGCGTGAAAGCTTCTGCCAAATGTCTCACAATGGGTCCTGCAGACAGCAGAATGGGGCTACAGAATCCAGTTTGGTTCACGCCCACCTCGTTTTGCGGGGGGTCCTTCCCACTCTTGTGGCCCCCCAGCAGGCTCTGGTGTTAGAACAAGGAGAGTGGTTCCTCCCCTTGAGAGAGAGTCTGGGTTTTACAGCCGCTACTTCATTGTTCCGAAGAAGGATGGGGGTTTGTGTCCCATTATAGATCTGCATTTTTTGAACCGTGCCATCAAATGGTTTCGGTTCAAGATGATCACCATAACTCAGATCGTGACACAAATCAGGTCCGAGGACTGGTTTGTCACCATAGATCTGAAGGACGCATACTTCCATATCTCCATCCTTCCTCAATACAGGAAGTTCCTGAGGTTTGCTTTCGGGGGCGAAGCTTACCAATATCGGGTTCTTCCGTTCGGCCTGTCACTCTCACCCCACACTTACACCAAGTGTGTGGATGCTGCCTTGGCTCCTTTGCGACTTCAGCATCCGCATACTGAATTACATCGACGACTGGCTGATTCTAGCCCGGTCACAAGAGGAGGCGAGTCGGCAGCGAGATGCCGTCCTCGCCCACATGAAAGAGCCAAGAAAAGTGTGCTCTCTCCATCTCAGAGGACCACTTATTTGGGTGAGGTGTGGGACTCGACGACGATGCAGGCACATCTGTCTCCTGCTCATATTGATTCGATCCTCACAACAGTCAGGAGAGTGAGAAAAGACCAGTCACTCACTATCAAACAGTTTCAGAGACTGTTAGGTCTGATGGCAGCTGCGTCCAACGTGATACCTTTTGGCCTGCTGTACATGAGACCTTTGCAGTGGTGGCTCAGGACCAAGGGTTTTTCCCCGAAGGGGAACCCTTTTTGCATGATCAAGGTCACGTGGCGATGCCTACGTGCCTTAGACATGTGGAAGAAACCGTGGTTCCTGTCTCAAGGCCCAGTGCTGGGGGTTCCTTGTCGTCACGTAACGCTAACGACGGACGCCTCCCTCACGGGCTGGGGGGCGGTCATGAGTGGCCGCTCAGCCCAAGGTCTGTGGGAAGGCCGTCACCTCACGTGGCACATCAATTGCCTGGAGATGTTGGCCGTGTTTCGAGCACTGAAACACTTCCTTCCAGACCTTAGGGGACATCATGTGCTTGTCTGCACAGACAACACATCGGTGGTCTCCTACATCAACCGGCACGGGGGTCTGTGATCACACCCCCTTTGAAAGCTGGCGCACCAGATCCTCCTCTGGGCTCAGGGAAAACTCTTCTCGCTGAGAGCCATTTAAATCCCTGGGCACCTAAATCAGGGAGCAGACATCCTGTCGAGACAGGGGCTGAGGCCCGGGAAATGGAGACTCCATCCTCAATCGGTGGAGCTCCTTTGGAGGGAATTCGGCCAGGCGGAGGTGGACCTTTTCACGTCTCAGGAAACAACGCATTGTCCACTCTGGTTCTCCCTCACGCATCCAGCTCCGCTGGGGTTGGATGCCATGGTACAGACGTAGCCGAGGCTGCGCCTGTATGCATTTCCTCGATCACTCTGCTCCCGGGAGTTCTGGAGAGAGTCTACTATCGCTAATAGTAAAGATATATTTAAATGCAGACTATATATATTCAGATATTCAGATCTCTGTGTGGAGCACTGGCTGTTGTCAGACTCCTTGTACAAACAAAAATCTCACTGGATTATTAAAATTAATGGCAAAATGAATGTTTGAAAATGTAAACTGATGTTTCCTACTACAGTTTTTTTTTTTGTTCGCTTTGGTACTATTTTCACAACTAAGTTCCACATTTTCAAAACTCTTCGTACACAAATCCAAACTGATCACACTTGTAACACAGCCAGTATTTCATTCAAAACTTGCAGTTGTGCATTCATTTGGAATTTAAACATGTCTCATCACACAACCATTGATTCAATATATATATAAGTTTTTCATCAAAAGTCATGAGAACATGATATAATCACTAAAAAACAACATAATGATATATTTTCTGTTTAGTCTTTTTAACTACCAGTGAATCTTATGACAAACAATGAAAGATAAATATTTCAAATCACCCATAGAAGTGCTGAAATTAATATGCTACAGTACTGTGAAGACTGATTACAACATTTTCACATTAGAAGATACACTTACAATACACAACATTTACAGAATCTATCATTTCAATAATATCTATGTGTATTCAAGAGAAGGATCAATGAAGACATATTTTGCAATAATCTGGGCATTTTTTTTTTTCAAATATAATTGCAACATAGGTATACTGTATACTCTATAATGAAATGTACACAGTGAACTAAAACAAAACTAAATATAACATTTAGTACAGATTACATTAATTTGGATCAACCCTGTCTTGAGCATTTGGCCATAGATTCTCATCTACATCACAGTTAATGTCATTGTAGTTCATGCACCTTGGGAAAAACCTTTAGGCATGGCTATCCTGCTCCATGTTGAAAGAAATTGCCAGTGTTCACATTCCACACCCCACCCCTTTTATAGTACTATATTTGGTGGGCAATTGTGATTACTGCTATGTGAAATGAATTAGCAATAAAGAGTACTCATTATGTGTGGTTAAATGTAATTTAGATGTTTGTGCAATTTGTCCGTACATTTGTGTAGCATATAATGTATATAGCTCACAAAGAAATGTAAAAAATATAGGTTTACCAAACGGTTTAGTGATTAACCTTTAAGATGAGTTAGATTAAATAATAGACAAATGAGAAAAATGAGGTTTTGTTTCACAATCCTCTCCAGAGTGCGGTTATCCCTATTGCTTGTACATTTTTTTCTACCACATCTTTTCCTTCCCTTCGCCTCTCTATTAATGTGCTTGGACACAGAGCTCTGTGAACAGCCAGCCTCTTTTGCAATGACCTTTTGTGTCTTGCCCTCCTTGTGCAAGGTGTCAGTGGTCGTCTTTTGGACAACTGTCAAGTCAGCAGTCTTCCCCATGATTGTGTAGCCTACAGAACTAGACTGAGAGACCATTTAAAGGCCTTTGCAGGTGTGTTGAGTTAATTAGCTGATTAGAGTGTGGCACCAGGTGTCTTCAATATTGAACCTTTTCACAATATTATAATTTTCTGAGATACTGAATTTGGGGTTTTCATTAGTTGTCAGTTATAATTGTCAGGTTTTGGGACTCTTTTTGTTGTGTTTTGATTTGGTTTAGTCCTGTTTGTCTTTGGTTCCTTCCACTTCCTGTTTGCCCTTATTTGGTTTTGTTCCTGTCTCCACCCCTAATTAAGTCATTATCAGTTAAGTGCCTTCACCTGTCTGTGTCTTGTTAACCATCCTATTTAAGTTAGATTCTGTTCATTGTTTTATTGTCCGTTCTTGTCGTTTTGTGCGTGTCTCCTTGCGTGTCTCCAACGTGGATTATTTGTGGATTTAATTATTAAAAGACTTGTTTTGTATCTGAGCTCGACCTCGTACTCCTCGTTTGTCCTCCCATACACGACACGTGACAGAAGAACGGACCTTAAAAACAGTTTTTCGGTGTGTTTTCCCCCATCTTTTGTTTTTCGTTTTTTGTTCAGTGTTTATTTTGAGTTTGTTTCATTATGAACCCCCTGTGCCGTCCTGAATATCTCCTGCTGAAGCAGGGGGAAAGCTCGCTCGAGGACCATACAAGACTGTTTATATCCCTCGCAAACTATACCAGCTATCCGGATGACGTGCTCTGCTCGTTCTACGACGCCAGCCTTAACACCGCGTGCAGAGCACTGTCGTCCGAAGATGGTCCTCGAGCGGACTTCGCCGCCTTCGTGGAGTGGACGCTGGCGAGAAACGGATCCCCCCTCACCGTCTGCCCCGAGGAGGACCTCGCCAGTGCCACTCCAGACCCAGAGCCCAGCCAGCCACCACCCAGCTGTGCGGAGCTGCCCGAGCCCACCGCAGACGGAGAGCCAGAGCCTGCCGCAGTTGAGTCATCGCAATCAGGAACGATCGAGCGGACGACTGCCCCGGAGCCAGAGCCCGAGACGTCTGACCAGGTGCGAGAGCCGGCAACCGTGGAGATTGCGGGGGCTACGGAAAGCCCCGCCCATGCCGCCACTGCTGAGGGTGAGCTATACCTGGACTCAAAGGGATTACATAACTTGGACACTGAATTATCTATCTCCCTTCCGTCATCCTCTGAACTTTTAAACGAACAAAAAATCCCACCCAGCCTCCCTCTCCCACCTCCTCTCACTGACTGTTTTCCTGCCTCAACGCCCACTCCACTGGGTCTCGTCAGTCCCGCCGCTCACCCTCAGCTCACCATCTGTGGCGTGGGCTCGCCGCGGGTCTGCCCATCTCCAGCTCCATTGGCGTTGAGTCCAGAGGATCCCTCATCTCCACCTCCAGCCTCCGATCCTCGGACTCCGCCTCGGCCCTCCGACCCTGCGGCTGCACCATGGCACCTAGCTCCCTCATCTCCACCGTCGCCCGTCGATCCACCAGCTCCACCGGGCTCTCTCGTCCCTACGGCTCCGCCCCGGTCAGTCGTCACCCTGCCATCGCCTCAGGACTCCACTCCTCCGGCTGTGCCTCGTCGCTCCGGCTCGGCTGGACTCCTCCTTCCCTCCAGCTCCGCCTCGGTCCTCGATCGCTCCGGCTCCACTGCGGCTCTCCGCCTCGGTCGCAGGTGCCATCTGTTCCGCCTTGGCCCTCCGGATCCTCGGTGTCGCCCCGGTTCTTCGGCTCTCCGTCTCCGTCTCGGGCTCCTCCACCACCTGCTCCGCCGCCGTCAGTCGGCCCCCTGGAGTCGTCAGCCCTTCCTCCACCATGGCTCCTCCCTCCGTCGACTCCACCGTGGGCCGCCATCTCTGCTGTGGCCTGGGTTCCCCCTGGCTCCTCCTGCTTCAGATCCCTCCTGTCTTCTCCCTGGCTCCTCCCTCCTGCTGATCCACCCTGGACCCTCCTGTCATCTCCCTGGCTCCTCCCTCCTGCTGATCCACCCTGGACACTCCTGTCGTCTCCCTGGCTCCTCCCTCCATCATCTCCTCCCTGGACTCCCTTTGTTCTCCTCCTCCCGGATGTCCGTCCCCCACCCAAGCCCCCCCATGTTTCTGTTTTCGGCGCGAGGTCGCGCCTTCCGGGAGGGGGGGAGTTATGTCAGGTTTTGGGACTCTTTTTGTTGTGTTTTGATTTGGTTTAGTCCTGTTTGTCTTTGGTTCCTTCCACTTCCTGTTTGCCCTTATTTGGTTTTGTTCCTGTCTCCACCCCTAATTAAGTCATTAACAGTTAAGTGCCTTTACCTGTCTGTGTCTTGTTAACCACCCTATTTAAGTTAGATTCTGTTCATTGTTTTATTGTCCGTTCTCTTCGTTGTGGATTTAATTATTAAAAGACTTGTTTTGTATCTGAGCTCGACCTCGTACTCCTCGTTTGTCCTCCCATACACGACACGTGACAATAATCATCAAAATTAAAAGAAATAAACATTTGAAATATATCAGTCTGTGTGTAATGAATGAATATATTATACAAGTTTCACTTTTTGAATGGAATTAGTGAAATAAATCAACTTTTTGATGATATTCTAATTATATGACCAGCACCTGTACTTTAGAGTACAATAAATGAACTTAAGAACTAACAAGTTATATCACGAACATGAACACTAATAAAGCCCATTCTACAAATAGATAGACACAAGATTTCTTTCTCAGCTGGCTTGACTGTGTGTGTTTAAGCTCGGGCTGGCTTGACCTCAGTGTTGGTATATCAGGGCCTTTAACGTAAGATAACCTGATATAGTTAAGAAACCCAGAGGCATGAATGAGAGGCATAAAATGAAACACTGTCTGCTGTTCTACTTAAAAAACAAACAAACAAAAAAACAAAACAAAAAACTAGAGCTAACCAAAACCAGAAAAACATAAAAAAAAATCATTCTTTTTAGAACCAAAACTAAAAGAACTATTACAAAAAATCAACTGCAGTCAAAATGAGTGAAAGAGGAAGAATTGATGATTTTGCCTTCTTTTATCTCCTGTCTGAAAATCTTTTCTGTTAATGCACTCACCATGTCTCTTCTACAAATGCCTTTTTAAAAAGTGGCAGCTTAATTGGTACTTTGGTTTGCTTGACTCACAAAAGAAATGACATCATCATTAGTGTATTGTAAAACAATTGAAAGCCTGTGTTCAGGAGCCGGTTTCACAAGCTGTGTGCAAATTACATTTTACAGTCTAATTTGCAATGTTAAAAGGCACTAAGTTATAACTCATGCACTAGTAAATATTGTTGCACAGCACATATTAAATTTAGCTTGTTTATACTTATAAACAGAGTTGAGAAGTAACTTATTTACATGTTTCAAATACAAATTACCATTACATCCGAAAAGTATTTTAGATTAAATTGAAAATTTAAAACATTTAAAAGTAATCACTTTGGTAATTTTTTTTTTGTTTTGTTTTTTTTGTTTTTTTGTTTCATAGTCCTGGCAGAGTATACAAAGTTGTAATAATTTTATCAAAATAAAATCATAAAAATTGCTTGTTTTTGTTTAGTACTGTCCTGAATAATCTATTTTACTCCACAAGAGTATGCTCTGCAGAATCTAGTACTTACAGGTTTTCCAGAAGACAAAATGAGTACAATTTACCCTGTACCATCTGGTTCTTAATGTACAATGTTGCCTTCATGAACACCAGTAAATTTTCTTTTTCTTATTCTTCTTCTTTCAGAAGTATTATGGAAAACTGATGTCCTACTGGATAGGAAATGTTCAACTTTTGGTGGATGTAATTTTGTCTAATGAACCCATTGTGTTACATACCTTATTAATATAACAACATATTGGATTAGATTAAGTTACAAAACCTGTGTAATTTAATGAAATCATTACAAATTACATGTTAGAACATGTATTTAGTAATCTGTAGAAAAATATATTTTAAAAGTAACCATAAATTTTGTTCAGGTGGGTCATAGTGCTAGTTCATGATCAACCGCTAGTTTTCAGTACAAGCTTTACATTATCTTTGCAGAGATTCAACCTGCAGGTTAGCACTCTAATGTTGATCTACAGGATCTAAGTTCATATTCATAAACTGTTTCTTAGAATTACCTTACTGTGTTCATATGTTAATTTAATGTTATGAGTTGTAGAGAAATTTGGGAGAGAAAAGAAAAGCCATGTCTAGCAAAATCAGTGCAACGGGCCCAGATTTTCTACCGACGCCACTGTTTGGCATAAGGGGAGTAAGGGGAGGTTTGGCATATTAGTGTTAGGACTGATTCTAGCTCCACTGATACTATGATTTTGTTCCTGAATGTTTACAATAATAAAAGAGTAGCATTAAATCGCAATAGTAGAATTAAATTCATATTAAGCCACAGGCTTGCGTTTTTTGATCTACTTTGAACACCTGCAACTGCATGCAAATTCATTAGTTTTGATTGACACATCTAAGAAATTTACAATCAGTAGACTGTTGATTACTTGCTCTCTGTGTCTGTGAGAGTTGTCTCAGGGCACATTAGTAGGGTAGATGATTGTGTGAAATGTCAGTATTAATCAACAGATTATATAGATTTAATAATCATTTTCAGTTCATTTATTTTTGGCCAGACCAACAAATGTGCACACAGACACCCACACACACATTTCACACACCACCACCTTATTGACCCAAACCTCTCTTTGTACTTTTCTTCTTCTTCATCTTATTTGACAGATCAAATGGCTATACATTCATCTTTTCTAAAATCACCTTATTCAACCTTCTCTATACAGCATAGATCAATTTCTGTAAGATGAACCTTTTCACAATTGTTATTGCACAAAAGGTGAAGAAACAGCAGTCTGAGAAGTACTTGTGTCATCTCAGGGCATTAATGATACAATGGAGATTCTATTGTTTAGTGAAATAGAGTTTCATCTCTCCTTTAGTCACAATAGGACAGAGAGGAAAGGATAAAGATTTAAAAAGGGAGGGAATGAAATGAACTAATTAACACAGCAAAATGACAGGCTGTTGCACATTTGCAACAGCTGCTTAAAGCAGTTAAATAATACAGCATTTATTTTTTCACTCAGCCTGCACTGGATACAGTAAATGTAACCATGTCCATTACTGGGCAACTGTTTTGATCTTATTTAAACAAAAGACTGCTTTTGGCATTTGCGGAGGGGGACTAGTTGCATAGTGGCCATACAACTGACATTTATCAGATGTTTGTACACAACAGATGCTTTCCAGAGGAAGTCATCTTTAACAGACATCTTGAGTTATGTGTGCTATCTAGGAAACCCTTTTTGATGCAGCATTCAATTTTATATAATTTTTATATTCAATATATAAATTAATTTCCTTACATATATATATATCCGATACTGATATAAATGACCACCATTTGCCTCACACAATGCAACACATCTCCTTCGCATAGAGTTGATCAGGATGTTGATTGTGACCTGTGGAATGTTGGTTCACTCAATGGCTCAAATGGCTGTGAGAAGTTGCTGATCTAGAGCATCCCAAACATGCTTAATGTGTGACATGTCCGGTGAGTATGCTCGCCATGCAAGAACTGGGATGTTTTCAGCTTCCAGGAATTGTGCACAGATGCTTGGGCAATAGGGGGCCGTGCATTATCATGCTGCAACATGAGGTGATGGTCGTGGATGAATGGCACAACAATGGGCCTCAGGACCTCGTCACGGTATATCTGTGCATTCAAAATGCCTTCAATAAAATGCACCTGTGTTTGTTGTCCATAACATACGCTGCCCATACCTTAACCCCACCACCACCATAGGCCACTCGATCCACAATGCTGACATCAGCAAACCGCTCACCCACACAACAACATACATGCTGTCTGCCGTCTGCCCTGTACAGTGAAAACCGGGATTTATGAAGAGAACACCTCTCCAAAGTACCAGACGCCATAGAATGTGAGCATTTGCCCACTCAAGTCAGTTATAATGACGAACTGCAGTCAGGTCAAGACCCCGATGAGGACGGTGAGCATGCAGATGAGCTTCCTTGAGACGGTTTCTGACAGTTTGTGCAGATGTGCAAACCGATTGTTGCAGCAGCTGTCCATATGGCTGTTCTCAGATGATCTTGGAGGTGAAGATGCTGGATGTCCTGGGCTGGTGTGGTTACATGTGGTCTGCGGTTGTGAGGCCGGTTGGATGCACTGCCTAATTCTCTGAAACACCTTTGGAGGTGGCTTATGGTAGAGAAATGAACATTCAATTCACAGGCAACAGCTCTGGTGGACATTCCTGCAGTCAGCATGCCAATTGCACTCTCCCTCAAAACTTGCAACATCTGTGGCATTGTGCTGTGTGATAAAACTGCACATTTTAGAGTGGCCTTTTATTGTGGCCAGCCTAAGGCACACCTGTGCAATAATCATGATGTCTAATCAGCATCCTGATATGTCACACCTGTGAGGTGGATGGATTATCTCGGCAAAGGAGAAGTGCTCACTAACACAGGTTTAGAGAGATTTGTGAACAATATTTGAGAGAAATAGGCCTTTTGTGTACATAGAAAAAGTCTTAGATCTTTAAATTTCCGCTCATGAAAAATGGGGGCAAAAACAAAAGTGTTGCGTTTATAATTTTGTTAAGTGTATAAGAAAAAAAAAAAAAAAAAAAAAAAAAGCCATACTTGAAACATACTTTTGTGCTCAAAACAATTCCATATGCAAGTCAATTGCAAGCATCCTCATATCTTTTGGATCAGATGGCAATGTTCCATTAGAGCGTTTCAGATGTAACATCTGTTTTCTTTCCATTTATTTTCTTCTTAAATTAAAAAAAAAAAAAAGAAACAGGAGCAGCCATGTATTTTAATGAAGTAAAACAAGCTCTAATTAAAGCTCTTTTTGCATGTTTATGAAGAAGAGTTCCTAAAGCCTTCTTTTTTCTTTCTTACTCTCTAACATATGGCAAATTATTTAATTTTGAATTACATTTATTTAAAGTTGTTCGGTATCTCTCTCAAGTTCTCTTATTTAATTATGTATGTGTATACAGTATGTATCTGTGTAAAGGAAATAACGTGATGTGTGGCCAAGTATGATTGATACTTGGAATTTGTGCCCTGCATTTCACCCATCCAAGTGCACACACAAAGCAGTGAGAAGTGAACAAACATACACTGTGAACACACACCTGAAGCAGTGGGCAGCCAATGCTGTGGCACCTTGGGAGCAATAGGGGGTTTGGTTACTTGCTCAAGGGTCTCACCTCAGTTGTGGTTTTGAGGGTGGAAGACAGCACTGGACATTCCCTCCCCCCACCTACAAACAGGAGACTCGAATCCGCGACCTTTGGGTTACAAGTCCAACTCTCTAACTATTAGGCCATGAATGCCCCTGTATATAATCAAACTGTATGTATATAATCAAATTGTTAGTGTGGACCGAATAATTTTGACAGAACATTCTAATTTGCATTTCCCACCATTGTACAATACTATCTATTTTTTTCTAATTATTCAACAATAATATTCTCACAAAAAGTTACAGCATGCAATAATTTAACATTAAAATGGCAATGAAAAATAAAGCTTTGGTATTTTTAAAGCATATATTTCAAATGAACACAGATGAAACATAACATAATTAATTATCTTTCTTCTTAATGAAGGAGAATCTGGCTGCAGCTGATGAGGTGAAACAATGAATGAAACCTGAAGCTAGAGCCTCCTAAGTGTAGGTTTCCATGGCCATGGTTTTAGGTCTGGACAATGAGTAGGCTTTGCTTTTGGGCCTCATGCTGGGTGGTAATTCAATATCGCAGTCCCATGGATGGTAAAGGGGTAGTTAAGTGGCTTTGATTTTGCTGTAAACCAGAGGTGGGGGACTTGAGTCATATGAAGTCACAAATTTTAGGACTTGAGACTTGCTTGACAAATATTCATAAAAAAATTTGACTTTGACTTGATATTCATGACTTGAGACTTGATTCGGACTTGAGTTAAATGACTTGAAATAACTTGTAATTTGTAAAAATCTGTTAACTGTATGATTTTTGAAAATAAATAAATAAATAAATAGTAGTCTACTTGACTTGTCACTTCCCTGTGAAACGTAGGCTTGACCTTACTGTTGATTACATGCAAAACAAAGGTGCCTTCAAATTAGGTAAACAGTGGCAAATATGTTTTCTCTAAACAATTAAACAATTAAATTTAAATGATTTTGTGTAAACATTCCATTTTAACCCTTTAACCCTTCAACAACTTTGCTGTGAGTTCCATATACAATAAAGTCATGTTCACAGAGAACTACCTTCTCAAACCTGGTTGCCAAAGTTTGCCTATGTTTGCAAATTTGAACACATCTCTGGCAACCTAACCAAGTGACACAGCAGGCAAACAGAGAAAGCTAAGAGCATGGACAGGTGTGACTGAACATGGAAGGCACTACGCCAAGAAGTTCAGGTACCAGGATTATGTGCAAGACGGTGCTAAGAAGAGAAGAACAGCAGTATGCAAGGCCTGCAACACAAAGACATGTGATACAACCACCACCACCACTTTGAATTTTAGTCGACACTTCAAAACCCGCATTATTATTATTTTTTTTTTTTCACTGATAAAACTGCCCGGCCCTGCAGATTTGCTTTATTCAACATTAGTAAAATCAGGCCCTTTCTTTTAATACCTTCCATCTTTTCTATCTGTTTTTCTTTTTACTTATTATACTATAATAATAATAATAATAATAATAATAATAATAATAATAATAAAACTAACTTCTCTTTTCATTTCTTATCTTCTGTCTTTTCTATCTGTTATCTTTTTTATTTATTATACAATCTAAAACAATTTAAAACTCACACTAGCTTGCTTTATTCTTTTTCTATTCTATCTGTTTTATTTGTATTTATTTACTAGCCTTGATATGTATACTGCATTAAGCTAACTGAGACTTGTTATAGCACTTACATTTCATTGTTCTTTTGTTGATCTTGATTGCTTCCTTTGTCCTCATTTTGTCCTCACAAGTTTCTGAAAGTGTTTGCAAAATGCAAAATTTTTTTCAACTAACGCTAACTTCTTGGCTATATAGTCAAAGGTTATACTAGTTGTGATGGACTTAACGTTTTGGACATAAAGAAAAAAAAAAACATACAGACTTGGAAACTCAACCATGCATTTTGAAAATTGTATGACCAAGCTACGACTTGAATTGCTTGACATAAAGCAGTGACTTGACTTTGACTTGCTTGATTCTCACAAATTACTTGGACTTGCTTGAGACTTGAACTTTAAGACTTGTGACTTGCACATGTGTGACTTACTCCCACCTCTGCTGTAAACTTCTTCTTGGGAAACTTGGTTTGAGTTTGAATCTCTGGACTTTCAATGCTAGTTAATGAGAACTGGTCTTCTCACATATCGAGAATCACAAACCCTACATGAAAGCAGAGTTCCACAATCTCAAGACCACATTTGTGGGATATATTATCAGTCACAAAGGTTTCTCCACAACTACAGCCTCATCTTGGCCCTTGTAACTTTGCTGCTCAAAGGCAAACCATCCAAATTATCCAGGTTTTTCACATTTTAGGCTATAATGTTTAATTTCGGCTAGTCATAAATAGACTATGTTAGTAAGTACAATTATAAACATGTTATAACATTTAATACTTAAAATGTATTGGTATCTATTTTCATACTTCTAGTAGGGTAAAACAGGACTGTTGCTGATTACTGGCTGCTGTGGTTTACAGTGAATTTAGAACAGCTAAGGGGCATTGTTAGGTATGTTGTCACAACCCACAGCCTTGTGTGGGTTAATAGGATATTCTTTGTCTGGTGACAGAGCACCTGGTCATTGGGAGATGTTGTTGAGTGCATCTGGGAGGGATGTGTCATCATTACAGGCTTGTGGCAGGGGATTGTAGTCTGTGATGTCTGAATGGCCTGCCACAGGCTCTCTGTGTCTCTGCTGTCAGTGAAGAGGCTATTGACTTTTTGTGCATATAACCATGTTTTTCTTGATGCCATGGGACAGAATGGATCTTGCTGTTTTGAGGGCTGCTTTATCTCCTTGATCTGAATGTATAATCTCAAGCCACAGACCTCTGCTGTCAGCCAAGGCTTGTGGTTGGCATGTGTGGTGAAAAAAAACAGCATTTCCTGGTAAGGTATGTTTTGAAGCATGACTGCTGGTTTGAGCTGGTTTAAGAAGGTCCTTAGCTGGTCATGTGCTGGTCCTAAACTACTAGCTCCTGCTCAGGACCAGCTTAGGATCAGCACATGACCAGCTCAGTACCAGCACAAACCATCAGCCATGTTTCAAAACATATCTAACCAGTATAAGCTTTTTTTTTTTTTTTTTGTGCAACAGGGACTGTTACATTAAAAGGTAATCAAACCAGGCTCAGTCATGGGGCCAGTTTGCCTCTGGTCAGACAAAATGAGCAGGCTGCAAAAAATAAATAAATAAATAAAATAAAAAATACAAATCTGTAGAGGTCTCATCTGGTTATCGTGATCTTGTGCCAATGGCTGTCCAGATGACAAGGTCTTCACTGGGGATCTGTCTCTGGGGCTCATCTAGTTAACATAGTCTCTGCTAACATTCAGAGCTGCAGGGGTCATCTTTAGGTGCTGATCCACTATCTGGACTGGATATAGGTGGCTATGGTAATGGTGGTATTTATTTATTTATTTTGTCTGCTGTGTAAACCAGGTCCAATGTTTCACCTTTTTGTGTAGTTCATGTGTTGGTAGAACTTTAGCCAAAGTTTACTTAAGTTACAATGCCACCAGTTACAATAAAAAAGCCATCCAGGTTATTGTTGCTTGCTGATAGAGATGTCCAGTTTGTGAAGAGCAAGCTTAATGTTAGCACATGGGGTATATACGCTGAACTCCCTCAGTCGACCCTTTACAAAAATGAACAGTGTTTGGAGACTACTTAAACATTATCCCCCAGTTTCACAGACAAGGCTTATGTCAGACTTGGAGAGATGAGGGCACAGGTAAGTATATTTCTCACAGTCTTTTATTCAGCATAAAGGCAACTTCAAAATGAGGCAAAAGAATGAGGAGAGTTCAAATGTGGAAGTTCAACATCAATATGAAGGAGTAAATGTTCATCAAAGTACTTTCCTTTCGTTGCAGGTATTTCGGGCACAAAATGGCAGACTGGTAGAAGGACTGGAGAGGTAACGGAGGAATTGTCATTGAGGTAAATGACCTTGAGATCCGGCAGAGAGTGACTGGCGTGTTGGGTTTTTATGGGTGCAGGTAAGTGGAGTCAGGTGAGTGTAATCAGTAGTCCGGTGATTGTGAGTGTGTGCAGGTAGGTGTGGCTGGTGATGGTGTGACATTACCCCCTCCCCCACGGCCGTCTCCTGATGCTCGAGAACGGCAGCGAGGGCGGCCGGGGGGTCTGGGAGCAGGACGGTCCGGGTGCTGGCAATGGAAGTCCTCGAGGAGCCGTATCCCTCCCAGTCGATTAGGTACTGGAGGCAGCCGCCTCACCGCCTGGAGTCGAGGACCTCCCTGACCATGTAGATGTCACCGGAGATGATTTCGGGCAGGTTGGGAGGAAGGGGTTCGTCTGTGGAAGGAGGGAGAACAGGATTAGTGGTAGGTTTTAGAAGTGAAACATGAAAGGTAGGTGAAATCCGCTATTGAGGGGGAAGTTGGAGCTGGTAGGTGACATTATTGATCTGACAGGTGACGGTGAATGGACCTATATACCGGGGACTCAGCTTTTTACAGGGCAGATGGAGGCGGATGTCCCGGCGCAGTCCCCTGGATTGTAGGTGTGCTGTACTGACCGGCGCGCGTCTGTGTTGTCCTTGTGACCGTTGATGGAGGGAATTCTGGGCGTACACCGCCTTGGGTAGATACCGGCTCCAGGCGTCCTGATGGTTGTGGCAGTAGACCCTGAACTAACGTCCGATCTCCTGGATCTTCCGTTCGGTCTGGCCGTTCGTCTGCGGGTGGTATCCTGAAGACAAGCTCACAGTTATTCCCAACAGCTGGAGGAATCCTCGCCAGACCCTGTAGATAAACTGGGGCCCTCTATCTGAAACAATATCCTCTGGAAGCCTGAAGTGGCAAAGATGGAGTGGAAGAGGGCTTCGGCAGTTTCTAGGGCCGTTGGGAGTCCACGGAGAGGAATAAGCATGCACATCTTGGAGAATCTGTCAACTACTACGAGTATGGTCGTGTTTCCACTGGGCGGAGGTAGGTCGGTGACAAAGTCCACCCCCAGGTGGGTCCAGGGCCAGCGAGGAACAGGCAGGGGCTCTAACTTGCCTTCGGGCAGACAACGCGGTGTTGAGGCCATGGCACAGACCGAACATCCCTGGACGCACCGGACGACATCCTGGGCCATACGTGGCCACCAGTAACGGGTTTGGACAAGCGAGAGGGTTTGTTAACTGCCTGGATGCCC
This sequence comes from Cirrhinus molitorella, assembly GCA_033026305.1. Taxonomy (NCBI): domain Eukaryota; kingdom Metazoa; phylum Chordata; class Actinopteri; order Cypriniformes; family Cyprinidae; genus Cirrhinus; species Cirrhinus molitorella. The sequence continues at coordinate 41,711,306 of CM065118.1, read as the reverse complement.
TGATCCCGGAGAGGTGTGGACTGAGTCCAGAAGGGAATTACAAAGGTTGGTAGGGACATAGGTTTTCCCTTCTGGACCTCCCGGTGGAGCAGGTTCCGTTCGAGTGGCGGCTTGGATTTGGCTGTCGAGTGCCCAGCGTATAGGTGCAACGAAGAGTGAGGGAGGCAGGATGGGTTCAGGATTCTCAGGTTGGGTGTCAGGCTGGTGTAGACGGGATCAGGGCATCTGCTTTGAGGTTCTTGTGTCCAGGATGGTAGGTGATAATGAAATTGAAGCGGTTGAAGAAAAGTGCCCAGCGAGCTTGACGTGGGTCAAGGCAGTTGCTTGGCGGAGGTACTGGAGATTTTTGTGATCAGTGATGACTTGAAAAGGGAGCCAGGCACCCTCTAGTCAATGCCGCCACTCCTCCAGGGCAAGCTTGATTGCCAGCAGTTCCCGATTCCCCGCGTCGTAGTTCTGCTCCGCCGGGGACAGCTTCTTCGAGAAAAAGGCACATGGATGGAGTACAGTGGGTTCACCTCTCCACTGAGAGAGTACGGCGCCCACTCCCAGGGTCGCATCATCCACCTCTACCACAAAGCGGAGTCAGGGGTCTAGATGAGCCAACGCTGGGGCCACACAGAAGGCCAGCTTGAGCTCTTTGAAGACTTGGTGAGCCTCGGGTGTCCATGAGAGGGTCTTTTGACGTTGACAGATAAGGGAGGTTAGTGGAGCTGCAAGCTGGCTGTAATGGGTTATAAACCTCCGGTAGAAGTTGGCGAACCCCAGGAACCGCTGCATCTCCTTGATGGTAGATGGTTGTGGCCAGTTGCGTACCGTGCTCACCTTCTCCTGGTCCATCTCCACACCTGGCTTTCAGGTAGAGTTGGTGCTCCCTGAGCAGGGACAGGGCTAAAGACACAGCAAACAAAACAAGACATGACACGACACAACAGGGATTCTTATTTCTGTGCACCGGGAGTATAGTTCCACATATGGGATTTAGAATGTTCGGTGATGTCACACTACTGCCAAATTCAAACTGCACTTTCGCGCTTTGGCTGGTGCTGAGCCAGAGAGAGAATTGCGCTGCACTTGTCATATAATCACAACACAATAATGTGTTTTCAACCACATAATGTTTATTTTGGTTTCAGACATTTAAATATGCATACGTACTAGTAAAACAATACATTTAGAGTTTGTAAAATACACACTGTTGTCTATGGAAGCAGAAATAACAATCCATAGAGTAAGTAACCATAAAGTCCACTTTATTCCTCTCCCAGTTCACCAGCCACTTACTTGCATGTATTTCGGGGGAAACTGGTAAATTTATGTGCTGTAAATATGGCTGACAGGTCTTGCTAAACGGCAATGTGAACAAACATGGCGATGACCATCTCACGTTATAGATCACAATCCAGATCATTTATAAAGGTTTTTAAATGACAAAGTACACTCACTTACACATACAGGTCCTTCTCAAAAAATTAGCATATTGTGATAAAGTTCATTATTTTCTGTAATGTACTGATAAACATTAGACTTTCATATATTTTAGATTCATTACACACAACTCGAAGTAGTTCAAGCCTTTTATTGTTTTAATATTGATGATTTTGGCATACAGCTCATGAAAACCCAAAATTCCTATCTCAAAAAATTAGCATATTTCATCCGACCAATAGAAGAAAAGTGTTTTTAATACAAAAAAAGTCAGCCTTCAAATAATTATGTTCAGTTATGCACTCAATACTTGGTCGGGAATCCTTTTGCAGAAATGACTGCTTCAATGTGGCGTGGCATGGAGGCAATCAGCCTGTGGCACTGCTGAGGTGTTATGGAGGCCCAGGATGCTTCGATAGCGGCCTTAAGCTCATCCAGAGTGTTGGGTCTTGCGTCTCTTAACTTTCTCTTCACAATATCCCACAGATTCTCTATGGGGTTCAGGTCAGGAGAGTTGGCAGGCCAATTGAGCACAGTAATACCATGGTCAGTAAACCATTTACCAGGGGTTTTGGCACTGTGAGCAGGTGCCAGGTCGTGCTGAAAAATGAAATCTTCATCTCCATAAAGCTTTTCAGCAGATGGAAGCATGAAGTGCTCCAAAATCTCCTGATAGCTAGCTGCATTGACCCTGCCCTTGATAAAACACAGTGGACCAACACCAGCAGCTGACATGGCACCCCAGACCATCACTGACTGTGGGTACTTGACACTGGACTTCAGGCATTTTGGCATTTCCCTCTCCCCAGTCTTCCTCCAGACTCTGGCACCTTGATTTCCGAATGACATGCAAAATTTGCTTTCATCCGAAAAAAGTACTTTGGACCACTGAGCAACAGTCCAGTGCTGCTTCTCTGTAGCCCAGGTCAGGCGCTTCTGCCGCTGTTTCTGGTTCAAAAGTGGCTTGACCTGGGGAATGCGGCACCTGTAGCCCATTTCCTGCACACGCCTGTACACGGTGGCTCTGGATGTTTCTACTCCAGACTCAGTCCACTGCTTCCGCAGGTCCCCCTCTCGTTGTGCAGCGTTTTCTGCCACACTTTTTCCTTCCCACAGACTTCCCACTGAGGTGCCTTGATACTCTGGGAACAGCCTATTCGTTCAGAAATTTCTTTCTGTGTCTTACCCTCTTGCTTGAGGGTGTCAATGATGGCCTTCTGGACAGCAGTCAGGTCGGCAGTCTTACCCATGATTGCGGTTTTGAGTAATGAACCAGCCTGGGAGTTTTTAAAAGCCTCAGGAATCTTTTGCAGGTGTTTAGAGTTAATTAGTTGATTCAGATGACTAGGTTAATAGCTCGTTTAGAGAACCTTTTCATGATATGCTAATTTTTTGAGATAGGAATTTTGGGTTTTCATGAGCTGTATGCCAAAATCATCAATATTAAAACAAAAAAAAAGGCTTGAACTACTTCAGTTGTGTGTAATGAATCTAAAATATATGAAAGTCTAATGTTTATCAGCACATTACAGAAAATAATGAACTTTATCACAATATGCTAATTTTTTGAGAAGGACCTGTATTTGTGAACTGGAATAACATATAGTTGATGACATGGTAAGCAAGTGTGTGTATATTTTGTAATAAAAAAGGAAAAATGTAATAAAAAAGGAAAAATGAAATTAAAGCGATACATCTGTCATACAGTGCTATTGTGGCTGCTGTGTGTCACGTGACAATCGTGATGCGTTGCCATGAATACAATAAGGGGAAACGTTCTAAAATAATGGTCGCCAAAAAAAAAAAATATCTTAAAATCACCAGTGAAAGGGTGAAGTAAACTGAAAAAAACTAAGGGGAAAATACAAAAAAAATAGCAAGGATACCCAGTGTCATGCCTTGTCTCTGTTTTGACTTTGTTTGTAACATTTTAACTGTTTAGTTTGTTTGTTATCATGGCTTCTGATATGAGTTCAAAATCACTGGGTTCAGGTATATTTAGTTCGTATTTCTCATTTGCCTGTGTATTTAAGTTCCTGTTCATTCAGTTTAGTTTCATTTGGTATTGTTAATGTTAGCATCTACGTGTGTCACAAACCTTCCTTTATGGAGGTCGTCCCCCTGTCTGTGGCCTTCCCTGTCATGGGTGTTGCTATTTGGTGTGTGTGGGCTGCATACACCATTTCTGAAACCACATACTGTCACATCCCACTCAGCCTCCCTCCTCTCATGACTGCCATCCTCTGTCCTGGTGTCACTGCATCCTGTCAGTCCCTCAGCTTATCCTCAGCCTTCAGTCTGTGCATTGGGGTTGATGTGGGCATGTTAGTCTCCAGCTCTCAAGGTCGGAGGAGCCCCGATCTCCGCCAGCAGCCTCATTGATCTGGACTCTGCTTTGGGCTGTCAACCCATCACCACCATCTCCTCCCTGGTCATCTCTGCCACCTGTAGCTCCCTGGACTCTGTTCGTTGTCCTCCTCCCAGTCATCCAGCCACCTCCAGAACCTCCTCCTGCCTGTCTGTGCCAGGCACAGTTGCCATGCTATCAAAAGAATGAGCTGCACATGGAAGCACCTGTATAGACCTTGACAAGAGGGCCACAACATCCAGGTCTACCTGCAAGATATCGACTTTCACCTGGAAATAAGAGCTAATGTGAGGTTATATCTTCTAAGAAGTCCTGAGGTGTCAAACTTATTAAACAACCCAGTCAGATCAAAGTAAAACATAACAAAACAAACTATCAGCTACTTTGTGAGGTCTTGATTAAAGAGTTTACAGACCCAGAGTCAGAACATGAACTTTTAATTGCCTTGGAAACCAAACAAGGTCGACAAGAGACTCCATAAGCCTACTACAAGCTCCAGCTCCAACAAGCATATTTTCAAATGCTCATCTTGTCTAGCTCTCTGTGAACTAAAAAAAAATGTAAACATGCAAGCAATGTCTCTGTAACATGGGGATGAGTCAGGTTAGATCCAAATGCAACTTTATTGAAGACAATACTCATGGTTGAAAGGCAGGCGGAACAGGATCAGAAACGAGGAACAAACTAGGTCAACAACAGGAAAAGTAAACATGGGAATAAACGCTTGGAAATGACTGACTAAGCAAATCAAGACTTCACAAGGTATACAGGGAAATGACAGTCTATTTATAGTGTGTGTGATGAGGTGTAATGGCTGACAGGTGTGAAGGTGAAAGGTGACAGGAAGTCAATGAGAAAGGGGTTATGGGAAATGGAGTTGTGATACAGTTCAGAGTCTCAGTGAAGACTCCCTCTAATGGTGAGAGCATGATTTGGCACGATTTATGACAGTCTTTGGCCCTGTTACTGACTTCTCATCCATTCTTCAGCCAATGCTTGCTTTCAGAAGATACTAGACCTCCAGTGAAGCAACAGCCTGGGAAACGCAACAGATTAAATCCATGGATTAAATCCCCTAACACAGGTAACACAATTAAACCTCCAGATTCTGGGCTGGGGCATTTAATATAAAGTTTAATAGCCTCATGGAGAACTCAATGGGAGGATTAAATGAAATGATAAACTTGGGATTCCACATGTTCAATCTCTTAAAACTCAAATTCCCCACTTTCTCTCTTTCTGGAACTTGTGTGAATGTGTGTGTTTATGTGTCTTAGATTTGTCCAATAAAGTGAAGTGTCTTAAACTGTCGATCCTGTTATCATGCTAATAAATATTGTTTTCACTCTACTTTGGATAATAATATCCAATGCTGAGTTGATGTTATACGGCAAATTAAATTAACCGCTGGCCTATTCAGCTGATCAGCTGCAAATTGAAAGTGTCAGTGAAGCTTCTAACAAGAAGGATATAATGCAATGCTGTTCATTCATGACAATTAGCTCTGGCAAATCAACACTTGGAGTATATAAGTACTGAACTTTCTCTTTTAGACTTGCAGTTGAAGATGCTCACATTCCATTCTCAATCGGGAAAACTGTTGCTTTAAATTTTAGCTTTTTAAGTCCATGTCAGCTATCATTCTGAATTGAGCTGTCATGTCAATTCTACTTGTGTCTCAATGTACAATTCACATTATGAGTTCTTTGCTAATGGAGAGCTATATCTTGCGATTTTAATTTTAATTGCATCCCGCTTCCTCACTTTTGTAATTTCTGTGCTAAATACACTCCTTCAGAATTTGTATATGTTTTGGATTTTTTTTTTTTTTTTAAATAAAGGGCGGAGTTACTTGCATGGGCACTTCTCCCAGAAGAGCATACACACATCAACCAAAGCACACCCATCAAAGTGCTTCATTTGGGTTACGGAAGTCATTGGCAGCGCTGCACAAGACTTGCTCAAGAAGGATTTGTCATTTTGTTTTTAGACTGTAAAATCAGCAATGTCACCAAATAAGTGTGTTCTTGTTTGTAAGGGTAAGATAACCTTGTTCAGCTTCCCAAACAACTGTGCATTAAGGGGACAGTGGATGCAGTTTGTTTCTCTTGGGCAGCAACAGAGTTGTGCAAGTATGATTGTTTGTTCCTGGCATTTCGGTGATGAATGTTGTATTTTTTTTTCTTTTTGCAAAGTTATCACAAGTCTGGTTTTGGAGTATGGAGTATTAATTGATGTGATGTGAAATGCAAATATTTTTTGTGTTTGAAGCATATAAGGTGAATAAACTAGTCTTAACTCACCTTTCAACATAAAACATGATAAATAAGTAAAACAATTTAAATAACTTTCTAAGTACATGCCAACTAACTCTCATTAGAGCATTAGCAGAGAATGAGTAGACTATTAGGCTTAAAGTTAGTGGAATTAGTTGATTATAGTCATTAGAATGTCTGTTGGGGGACCATCAAAATAAAGTTTTAGCAGATATTAAGCAGATTGTTACCTTATGTATGTATTTATTTATTTATTTATTATTATTATTATTATTATTATCACTGCAATGCTTATGCTAACCCACATGCCTGCTGTAGGTCACAGTGTACACACACCTGATAGTTTGATGTAACAAACCAACAAATAAACAAACAAACAAACAAACAAACAAACTGTAACATGGCATTTTCCTTTAACAAAAGCACATTTGTTCTGAAAGTTGTTGTCACTATGGGGAAAAAAAAAAACCATTAGCCAAAACCTTTATTAGCCAACATTAGCCAAAACCTTCACATGCCTGCTGTAGGCCACAATGTACACACCCTGACTTTTCAATTTGTTAACGGAATGGTTCTTCAAAACCAATATGTGCTTTCTGTTGACAGCTGTTATTTCAACCTTTATGTTTTCAGCCTTCTTTTGAGACAACATTTACTGCAATCATTTTCTGAAAGAAGCACTTTCAGGTTCTATACCCTAATTTTACCCTACAACACTTAGACTTAAAAGTGGTTTCCGATAAAACACTCATTCAGCACACTCAAGCACACTCAATTAAACTACACAACTTCAGTGACCCATAAAAGACAGAAGTGAATTCCTGGTTGATGATGGCAAGAAACATCATGATATCATAAAAGCTTACATTTAGATGTTTTTTTTTTTTTTTAATTATCAAATAATGATTTTGTTTGGTATTTTAGACATGAAATATAAAATATACAAATTCATTGCTTAAATAAAGACTTTAAGTGGATCAACAAGACAATGATTAATTTATGTTTTATAAAGTGATTTTAATACATTGTACTATTATTAGTAGTAGTAGTCATAGTAGTAGTAGTAGTAGTGGTAGTAGTAGTAGTAGTAGTAGTATTACAGTGTTTCAAAATTAATTCAAAATAATGGATTTTAATTTGCCCATGGCATTTATACAAAATACAGAACAGAAGATTTGTACTGCAGAGAGCATATATATACATATATATATATATATATATATATATATATATATATATATATATATATATATATATTTATATATATTTATACAGTGCCTTGCAAAAGTACTCAGACCCCTAACCAATTATCTCATATTGTCAAATTATACATGGTACACTGCAATTTAATTCTGACTGATATTTTATTTTAAAAACATTGAGACTCAAAATCAATTATTGGAAGGTGACACTGTATTTTTCAGGGGAAAAAAAAAACCCTGTCTTGCTTGTGTAAATATTCAATCCCCACACAGTAATATTTGGTCAAGCCACCTTTTGCTGCAATAATTATACTTTAAGTCTTTTTGGGATACATATGTGGACCATTGTTTTTGACAGATTTTCTCCAGGTTGTTCAGATTGGTTGAGTTACCGTTGTGTACTGCAATTTTCAATTAGTGCCACAGATTTTCAATAGGATTGATATCAGGAGTTTGACTGGGTCACTGTTGGACATTTATCGGTAACACTTTATAATAACTACACACTATGAACCATCAGTTAAGCATTAGTAAATAGTCAATTCATCCACACATTAATAGACACTAGTAAGCAGTTTATAAATGCAGCTATAAATGCTTTGTTCTTGATTTTTAAACATAACTATAATGTGTTTAATAATTGTATTTTCATACTTCTTTAACACTAGAACTGCCACGGGGTAAATTTTACCTGGACTTGTTTTTCAAATGTACATAACAGATTTTCAATAAAACACTCAAGTCTCCCAGTCATTGACTTTTACTAAAATTGTGTAATTTAAAATTCCCTGGCTTTAAAAAGTGTTTAGATAAAACCAGATCGTAAAACGTGGCATTTATACCTAAAAGCGCCAGCACAGGTCAGATTTACCTCTGTATATAATACCTGCATTTTCGCGCTGTCATTATCTTGCCGCTTATGTTTTAACATTGTACATTATATTTATACCCTGTGAGGCTTTTACAAAGGAGATTTAACGGCTCAGTTATCTTCTAAAGAGAAAAAGGAAACAAACAACAGAGTAATATAGAACACTCACTCTGCAACAAAATGTACAAAAAAAAATGAATGTAAATATAAATAAAAAAGAAGCAACAAAATGAATTTACATCAACAAAATAAGCAACAACAACAACAACAACAAAATGAAGAAAATAAACAAGATATTTTGGTGTTTTAAGAAAGTTTCATGATTAAGTGAAAATTTAGTGCAAACAGTGAGTCACAAAGAAGTGCCAAATGTGGGAAATTTTAAATAAATTCTATATTTCAAACTGAAGACTCACAATTAGCTAAAATAGAAATGACAGAATGATGATGCCATCACCATACTTCACTGTATGAATGGTGTGTCTTGAGGCATAAGGAGTGTTAAGTTTGTGCCACACATAGCGCTTTGAATTTTGGCTTAAAATCTTGGTCTCATCTGACCACAAAACCTTCTCCCAAATCACAGCTCACATGCTTTTTGGTGAAACCCATATGTGTTTTCAGATGGTATTCAAATGTTATTTACTCTCCCATACAGGCCAGAATTATGCAATGCTCCTAATATGGTTGACTGGTGCACCATTTCTCCACTTGCAGCCGCTGAACTTTATAACTCCTTCAAATTGATTGTTGACTTCTCTGTGGCTTCTCTCTTACAAGTTTCCTTTTTGTTTGAATGCTGAGTTTTGAGGGACAGCCTTTTCTTTACAGTGAATGGGAGATGTGGAGAACCTTCCACTTCCTGATTATTGATTGAACTGTGCTGACTGGGATATCCAAACATTTGGATACTCATTTTTTACCCTTTCCTTCACCCTAATCTCTTCTTTTTTATTTATCTGTAATATCTGTGGAATGCTATTTGGTCTTCATTTTTTTCACATTCACAGTCTGACCAGTGATCCTTTAATAGTAGGTTATTTATCAAAAAATTGTGATTGCATGTTTAATTATTCACAGGAGGATGGCAATGGTTAAGTAATTGTGCAACCTGACAGCTCCCATATATCAAATTTCTACACTAAATTATTCAAATCTGTATTATACCTTTATAATGCACTGACAACCACTTTAGGAAACACAGGTGGTATACCCATTTATGCATAGCAATCTTCAAATCTACTTTGTGTCATCTCCAAATCATCTCAGTGATAATCCTAGTTATATTCAAGTCTCAAGTCTTCTGGCACTTTGTCTCATTTATCTCTTTGTCTGTGTGTGTGAATTGTCTCTCCATTTGCATCACAAAAGAAGATACTCCTTATACTCCTGTTGATTCTCTATTTTCAGGGTTCCATTTACCTCAGAAGTTGGATATCAAAGCTGGCAATGATGTCACACCCAAGTGTGACCGTGTTCCAGTAGAGAAGTTACAAAACCAAGATGGACATGTCCATTGTTAACAATACCAGTAAATTATAAAACATATAAAAAGTGGTATTTTGCAAAGATAATGCAATTGGATAGTACTGTGTGCACCAAGTTTATTGAGACACAGACAAACATAAGTGCTAATAAAAAATATATTACCAATGATGCACTGAGCAGTCATACTGGATTCTGAAGATGAAGTTGTTACGAATCCTCTGAGGTTTCATATCAGAAGTCTGACCTAGGAGGGCATTTCAGTTAAAAGTTCCTTCTCAGAATTTCCAACTTCAGACTTGTCAGGAATGTGCCATTGCCAAGACTCCTCACCATAGATTGCTGCTCTAAAGCCTGCTGACTGATTACCCTCAAATAACTCACTACGGCCATGGAAATTTCAGAACTAATCTTTAACCATGTCTTCAGAAATTATGGCCTTCCTGAGGACATTGTATATGAAGTTCTGTTCAGCTTTAACCTTCGAGGGCCTGCATTCTTCCTTTTAATATAACTTGTCCAAGGTAAAAGAGAGGTTCCTCTAAGCTACTTTATATGCATTTACTTGAACTTTTAAAGTATGTATCCTAATATGTTTGGCTGTTTAGCCAATTGAGTACTTGGGATTTGAATACGTCAAGGCATAATTTACATTTTTTTATTTAAAAAAGAAAAATAATTTAAGCATTGTGCCTTGGTCCTTCCCTGGGCAACCAGCCTAAAAGAGCTTCTGGGTGCTGTAGTTTCCTGACTTGGACTTTCCGTGACTTCCTGAATAATGTCTGTTATGTCTGGGCTGTAAACATGCTGAGACTGCTTTCGTGGATGGTTCATGTGTTCCTCTGCCCTTGGAGGACAGTGGAAGGGGAATGCTGTCTCCAAACAGAGGTTGGCCATTGGGTGGTACATGCCATCACCTTGGCGTACGATTGTCTTATATAAACATATAAGTAGTTTTATTTTCACTGCCTCTTTCCGCTACTCTGTTATTTGTTTCACTTGCTTCCCTTACGAATATAAATAAAAAAGAAACAGAAAATAAACAAATATGTTTCACTTTATTTGAGTTTAATTCAATGGAATGATGAACATGGACACAAACAAGGAACTTTTCAGAACACAGAAATGCAGTCAGAACAGTCAGAAATAGTTATAATTTTGCAATGAAACAAAATAGTAATAAACGTGGATTTCTCACGTGGTCAAACAGAAAAGCATTTGGCCTAATACTTCTTAAGAATGTGTGTTAGCCTTTTTTGCCTTTAGCAATGTCCAAACATTGAACATAAGTTATCCTTATTTCTCAATAAATAAAAATAGGCCAATTTTCAATATTTAGCTGAATAAATAAAAATAAACTGAATTAACTAAAACAATGTAGGCCTACTTCATGTGTCCATGCAGGAATAGCATGTCATTCACTGATGAGGGCTTCAGATTAATGCGTCTCTGCTCGAATATGCAACCGCAAATGCTGAAAACTCTCTCCGATGCTTTGCTGGAAGCTGGAATACATAGCATGTTAATTTGCACAATCTAGGAAATTTTTGACATCATCTTTTCCACCATTGGAGGACATCCTTGGGCCCGTGTGCTTCTGATCCATCCAACTTGAACTTTAAATATCCTGCTATTTTGGAATCTATTGACATGTCACTGTCTATAGTATCATCTGCATCATCCCATTCCGCAAAGTCTTGAAAAGCAGACTTTTTTGCTGGTGGCGGTAGATTTTCCTCTCTGTTTTCATCAAACCCCAACTCATCAACTAGCACTTTGACTGCATGAATCACAGCTTGTCTTTCATGATCGTCGTCGCTATTTTGTAGAGCATGCAAATTCCATTTGGTGCCAAAATTTCAGGAACATGAGTTCGTCAAGACGTTGCAGGCGAATGCAGTCAGTCATGGTTGCCTAGCAGTGGTTTCTGAGTTTTGGCAGAACTAGAGACGCACTCAAGGCTGTATTGTCAGACTTCAAGTCATTGGTTGCATCACCAAAAAATGTTACCAGGGTTTTAAGATTATTTCTGCTGATGCACGCTTCTGTCACATATCGTGCCGCTGCTGCTCCCTCCTCTCACCATTAGAGGGAGCCTTCACAGACACTCACTGACTCTGGTTCACAAACTCCATTTCCCATAACCCCATTCCCATGAACTTCCTGTGCCCTCTCACCTCTCACCCCTGTCGGCCATCTTGCTTTCACCCATGCACACCTGCTTATCATTACACCTAATTACACACAATATAAAAGCCATTCACACTCATAGCCATTCGCGAAGTCTTGTATTGCCTAGGCCTACATTTCCGAGCGTTATTTCCCGTGTTTCCTTTCCGTTGCTGACTCTGAGTGTTCCTGGTTCCTGATTGTTTCTCTGCCTGCCTTTTGACCCCTTGGATTGTTTATTGGTTTATTCTGTTGCTCGCTGCCGGCCCCGACCCTTGCATGGACACTGACCTTCGCTTTCTGGATTGTCTACATTGCTCCTGTTCGTTATTGTTTGACCCTGCCTGCTTGACTACGGCTCATGTCTGAAATAAAGCTGCATTTGGATCCCCAATCCGCTGTGTCACTCGTTACAGCTACTTTGTCAAACTGTTTATTTTCAAACAGGATTGTTGCAATGTCATCATACTGTTGAAACATGGAATCTAATATTTCGAAATTTGAATTTCATCTTGTTTCCACTGACTGCTTTAGAGACTTAGCTTCACCTGCAGGCCAGAATGTTTGAAGTAGTTGAGTAGTTTTTTCATGTGTTTTAGAAGGTGGCCAGCTTCGGGTGTTTTGTCCATCACAGCGGATGAGAATGCATGTAAAAAAGAATGATGTTAAGTATGTGAGTGCTACAGTTCAGGTTTCACCAGTTTTTGAAATGCCTGCATCGAATGGTGTTGCAAAAAGCACTGTTGACACCTAGTCATAATTTGCATCTATGTGATGTACTGTGGCTGATAGGAAAGAGGTTTTCGGTCCAGATGTCAGCTGTCACTGCACAACCGTATTTCACAATTGTATCAGTCATGTCAGTGACAACAGCTCTTTTTAGTGTTGGTGCCATTTCACTCAGATTTCATGACAATGTTGTTGAATGTGTCATAATTTTCTTTACATCAAATTTTCCAATCTTGCGCAAGTTTAAAGAAACCCTGGCCAGAGATGCTGTCATATGGTCTTAGGTCGGCACAAACAAAGTCAACACATTTTTCTTTCATTTCATCTTTTAGGGCACTTGACACTTTCGACTTGCCATAAATGACAGGGAAGTTTGGCCTATCAAAACTGTACACACATGACTCTTCAGACCTGAAGTTCTAGGCTTGTGGCCGCTGTATGTTGTCACGTCTCAACTCAATCCTGCACTTTCACCCCGGTCCCTGAGCACCAGCACCCGTGAACCATCCCCCGAATACTAATCCGGAACACCTGTGCTGCCCTGATTACCCAGTGTATTTATACCCACCTCTCTCTCATACTCACCACTCGGGATCGAAGTAACATGCCTGGTTGTTGCTCTTCTTCTTTGGATACTCTCCTTTCGGATTCCTTCGGACTTGTGAATTGTGGACTTCTACACTGTGGATGGAAACAAGAGGATTTGAGGGAAGTGACTTTGTGAACCGTAATTCTAATGTCTATGGATGGACTTACATTCCTGTGCTCGTCTCACAGTTCGGGACTCCAGCAGTTTGTATGGCTATAAATTAAGTTGTTCATGTTTCTTGGAAGCACTGTAAATAAACATTCACAAACTTACCTTCTGCCTTTCGCCCCTTCTCTGACCAAGCGTTACAGGATCCCGAGTCGAAGAAAAACATAAACAAACATGGAGACGCCGCCAACAACCAAAACCGCGGCAGTGGATCCATTCGCTGAGCTTGTGCACGCCTTACGTCAGTCTATGTCACCACAACCCGTTCCTTCTGTGATCGCTCGATCCCCGCTAGCTCGTCCTGCTACATACTCCGGCGAACCGGAGGGCTGCAATGGATTTATTCTCCAGTGTTCGCTGTATATCGAAGCCAACAGTGTGAGTTTTACCAACGAAATCTCTAAAATCTCTTTTGTGATTTCTCTGCTGACAGGACGAGCTCTACAATGGGCGGACGGGTTGTGGACATCAAAAAGCCCTGCACTAGCCACCATCACTTCCTTCTTCACTCATTTTAAGCAGGTATTCGGTACTGCACTCACCAATCTCTCTGTTCATGACGAACTGATTCATCTGCGCCAAGGCGACCTCTCCATACATGACTATACGCTGCGATTCCGCTCTTTAGCGGCCACGAGTGGTTGGAACGAGATAGCGCTGTTAGCTGCTTATCGCAAAGGATTGCATCCTGAGATACGGAGACAGATGGTGATCTACGATGACAACTCTAATATAGAGACTTTCGTTCAAAAAGCCATACATGTTTCCCAACATCTATCAGCCTGTTCTGTTCCTACTAACCAGTTTCCAGTCCGTACAGAGAGCACAGTGAGTCAAAACGCCTTGGATGAGCCTATGATCACCGATCATTACCATCTCCATTCCTCTGAACGACAACGAAGATTAAAGAGAGGCCTATGTCTATATTGTGGAGGAGCTGATCACATAATCGCCGCCTGTCCGATTCGACCTCCGAAAGCTATGGTGAGTGCAGTCCGACTTACACCCAACACCTCTCATATACCCCATTTTATCGCACAGCTCAAAATTAATCGTCACTTTTTCCCCGTCTCTGTGTTGGTGGATTCCGGCGCTGCTGGGAACTTTGTCTCCTCCCACTTCGTGGACCGCCATAATCTGAGAACCGTACCCAGTGAGACCAGTTACCAGATAACCACCATCCAGGGCACTCCGCTGGGTAATGGTAAAATCACACGGAGAACTCCGACCTGGGAATTAACCGTTCACCGTCAACACAAGGAGAAACTGACCTTCCTAATCCTTCCTGACTCGGTTGTTGACGTCATCCTTGGTCGTCCTTGGCTCGCACATCACCAACCACACATGGACTGGAAGACGGGCAAGGTTCTGGAATGGAATGAGTCATGTCAGCATCGCTGCCTCCAGAAGGAAGGAGAACGACTCCCTCTCCAATCCACTACCATCGAAAGCCCCAACACTACGATCACTGTCACTATCCCTCCAGCGTATCATACCTACCACGACGTCTTCAGTAAGGAGAAAGCCACCAGTCTTCCCCCTCACAGGCCCTGGGATTGTAGCATCGACCTGCTGCCAGGCACAAAACTCCCTCACGGACGTATCTACCCATTATCCAAACCCGAACAGGAAGCGATGAAGCAATACATCGATGAGGCGTTACATCAGGGGTTCATCAGACCATCCACCTCACCAGCAGCTTCTAGCTTCTTCTTTGTGGCTAAGAAGGATGGAGGGCTCCGACCCTGCATCGACTACCGGGTGCTAAATGAGGCCACGGTGAAATTTGCTTATCCCCTTCCACTAGTTCCAGCTGCCCTGGAGGAACTCCGTGAAGCCTGCATCTTCTCAAAGCTTGACCTCCGCAGCGCATATAACCTGATCCGTATCCGAGAGGGAGATGAATGGAAGACTGCCTTTGTCACGCCCACTGGGCACTACGAATATCGGGTAATGCCCTATGGACTTGCCAACAGCCCATCGGTATTTCAGAATTTCATGAATGAAATCTTCAGAGACTATCTTCATCAGTTTGTCATCGTTTATATTGACGATATCCTCATCTACTCACGTAATGTGGAGGAACATCAGAATCATGTCTGCAAGGTCCTCAACCGTCTCCGACAGCATCAGTTGTACCTTAAGACTGAAAAGTGCGAATTCCACGTAACAACCGTCTCCTTTCTCGGGTACGTGATCTCTGCGGAGGGAGTGAAGATGGAGCCAGGAAAGGTCGATGCGGTTAAGAAGTGGCCTTCACCTTCAACGATTAAAGAACTGCAACGTTTCCTGGGCTTCGCCAACTTTTACCGCAGGTTCATTAAAAACTACAGTCTATGTGCATCCCCTCTGACCTCCCTATTGAAGGGAGGCAAGAAGAAACTCGACTGGAGTCAACCAGCCCAGGAAGCGTTTGAACGGTTGAAGGAGAAGTTTACCACCGCTCCAATCCTATCACACCCAAATCCGGAACTTCCCTTCACAGTGGAAGTAGATGCTGCAGACCAGGGGGTCGGAGCCGTTCTCTCGCAATGGTCTGGTGAGCCACGAACCCTCCATCCATGTGCGTACTTTTCCAGGAAACTTTCTCCAGCGGAACAAAATTACGGTATTGGAGATCGGGAATTGCTGGCTATTAAATTAGCCCTCGAGGAATGGCGTCACTGGCTTGAGGGAGCTCATCATCCTTTCACTGTCATTACAGACCACAAGAACCTGCAATATCTTCGTGATGCTAAACGTCTCAACGCTCGTCAAGCCCGCTGGTCCCTTTTCTTTGCACGGTTTCGATTCTCCATCACTTATCAACCAGGATCCAAAAACGTCAAAGCTGATGCTCTGTCACGTATGTATTCTCCAGACTCTGCGATTATTCCCCCGGACCCAATTCTTCCTCCATCTGTTACAGTTGCACCCATCCTTTGGCGATTTGAGGATGAACTACGTGACGCCATCCTCGAGGAGCCAGCGCCCCCTGGAGTGCCCGAAGGTCTAAAGTATGTACCCACTAGGCTGCGACTTCAGCTCCTGGAAGGTACGCACACCTCACCTGGATCCGGACACCCTGGCAGCAGGCGCACCCTCTCGCTCCTTCGCCAACGGTTCTGGTGGCCAAGGATGGACCGGGATGTCCACCGTTTCATCCAGGGTTGTTCGGTCTGTGCCGTTACTACTACACCTCGTCGTCTACCGGAAGGGAAGCTTCAACCTCTGCCCATTCCTCGTCGGCCCTGGACACACTTAGGGGTCGACTTTGCCACGGACTTACCCTCTTCCAATGGATTCACCACTATCCTGGTGGTAGTGGATCGGTTCTCGAAGGCCTGCAAGTTCATCCCACTGAAGGGTCTACCTACGGCTATGGAGACGGCGGAATCACTATTCCAAAATGTCTTCCGTAACTTTGGATTGCCCGAAGACATCGTGTCTGATAGAGGTCCCCAGTTTATCTCCAGGGTTTGGCGAGGATTCTTTTCCCTCCTGGGTACTGCTATCAGTCTCTCCTCCGGTTATCACCCGCAAACTAACGGCCAGACCGAACGTAAGATCCAAGAATTATCCCGGTACCTCCGAACATACTGTGCCCAACATCAAGAAACCTGGAGCCAGTATCTACCGTGGGCCGAATACGCCCAAAATTCTCTCCGTCAGTCTACCACTGGTTTAACTCCTTTTCAATGTGTTTTAGGATACCAACCAGCCTTGTTCCCCTGGAACGGAGAGTCTTCGGAAGTCCCTGCGGTAGATCACTGGTTCCGGGAGAGCGAGAGGGTCTGGGACTCGGCTCATGTCCATCTCCAGCAGGCAGTCCGGAGACATACGGAGGCTGCAAATCGTCGCCGACTTCCTGCTCCGACTTACCAACCTGGAGATCGTGTCTGGCTATCCACCCGCGACATCCGTCTCCGGCTGCCTAGCAGGAAGCTGAGTCCCCGCTACATCGGGCCTTTCACCATACACTCTCAAATAAATCCTGTCACTTACCGTCTCGACTTACCAGCCCATTACCGAATTGCACCTACCTTCCACGTATCCTTACTCAAACCATACTTACCCTCAGTTGTCCCTTCCTCCACAGACCCGGAACCCGATCCCCCGCCAGAGCAACCAGAAATCCAGGGAGACCACATCTTCCAGGTCCGGGCCATCCTCGACTCCCGGCGGCGCGCCGGCCGGCTCCAGTACCTAGTCGACTGGGAGGGGTTCGGACCCGAGGAGAGATCGTGGATACCACATGCCGACATCTTGGACCCATCTCTCCTCGAGGACTTCCATCATCAGAATCCAGATCGTCCGGGCCCCCGAGGTCGCGGTCGGCCGCGTCGCCGGATAAGGGTGTCAGGTGCCACCCGTGGAGAGGGGGGTACTGTCACGTCTCAACTCAATCCTGCACTTTCACCCCGGTCCCTGAGCACCAGCACCCGTGAACCATCCCCCGAATACTAATCCGGAACACCTGTGCTGCCCTGATTACCCAGTGTATTTATACCCACCTCTCTCTCATACTCACCACTCGGGATCGAAGTAACATGCCTGGTTGTTGCTCTTCTTCTTTGGATACTCTCCTTTCGGATTCCTTCGGACTTGTGAATTGTGGACTTCTACACTGTGGATGGAAACAAGAGGATTTGAGGGAAGTGACTTTGTGAACCGTAATTCTAATGTCTATGGATGGACTTACATTCCTGTGCTCGTCTCACAGTTCGGGACTCCAGCAGTTTGTATGGCTATAAATTAAGTTGTTCATGTTTCTTGGAAGCACTGTAAATAAACATTCACAAACTTACCTTCTGCCTTTCGCCCCTTCTCTGACCAAGCGTTACATATGTGAGTATTTTGCTGCATTTGTCGCAGCTCGCAAAAGGAAGGTGCTTTCCATCGCTATCAAAAAACAATTCAAAATATCAAATATTACTTTGTTGGCTTTGTAGTTTTCTATGTTCCTTTCTTTATTAATGAACTAATATCTGCAGCACTAAGCGCTCCACCTGTGTTGCTCTTCAGGCATTTTGCCTTGGTGTGGGCCTATGGTCTTCATTCTGCACATAAATCACGCGAGAATTAGCTTCCGACTTAGCGCCTGTAAATCGTTTTTATTTTATTTTAGTTGTTCTTGTTGCTTTTGTGCAGAATATAAATAATAGTGGTAACACTTTACAATAAGGGTACATGAATACATGAATACTTAATTCTTAATTCATCACATACTAATGATTATTAATGTTGTTAACTTATTATGAACTAATGAAGAGCTATCCTTAACTACGACTGGAGTCATACGGATTCATGTGTTAATAGTGGCAGTCTTAGTTCATGTTTGATAGTTAATACATTAATTAACATTTATGGGTAAACTAAATTAAGCAGCCTCTTTAAGAAGGAATAAGAAATACTCTGAATTTGAAATTAATTTAAATAGTTTAATGCTATCATAATTTTAGCATTTGACATCTTTAGTTTCGTCATAAACATTATTGGGTGGCAAAGGATTAGTTGATCCTCCTCATCAAGTGTAGAAAATACCAAATGCACTAATGATTGATCTTGTCTGTTTTAGGTTCTTCTTTGTCCCTTTAAACTCACCCTATTGTGACTTGTGAAGAAAAAAAAAAAAAAAAACATTTGTAGAACAATTCCTAAAGAAATGCTCAAACTGGAAAGAGTTCACTCTCTGTCCAGACACAGTTGTGATGATCCTGTACCTCTGCTCTCTGACTTCTTGAAAATCCACACAGCATCTCTTAACTGGGCTGAATATTCACTGTGTTAGTACATGAGTGTTTGATAGAAAGTATAAATCATGAGCTAAGTTTAGTAAGTAGTTAACAGTGAATTCATTATGATTGGGCTACCTCAAATAAAGTCACGTCAAAGGAAAGGAAAGAGGTTTTCGGTCCAGATGTCAGCTGTCACTGCACAACCGTATTTCACAATTGTATCAGTCATGTCAGTGACAACAGCTCTTTTTAGTGTTGGTGCCATTTCACTCAGATTTCATGACAATGTTGTTGAATGTGTCATAATTTTCATTACATCAAATTTTCCAATCTTGCGCAAGTTTAAAGAAACCCTGGCCAGAGATCCTGTCATATGGTCTTAGGTCGGCACAAACAAAGTCAACACATTTTTCTTTCATTTCATCTTTTAGGGCACTTGACACTTTCGACTTGCCATAAATGACAGGGAAGTTTGGCCTATCAAAACTGTACACACATGACTCTTCAGACCTGAAGTTCTAGGCTTGTGGCCGCTGTATGTGAGTATTTTGCTGCATTTGTCGCAGCTCGCAAAAGGAAGGTGCTTTCCATCGCTATCAAAAAACAATTCAAAATATCAAATATTACTTTGTTGGCTTTGTAGTTTTCTATGTTCCTTTCTTTATTAATGAACTAATATCTGTAGCACTAAGCGCTCCACCTGTGTTGCTCTTCAGGCATTTTGCCTTGGTGTGGGCCTATGGTCTTCATTCTGCACATAAATCACGCGAGAATTAGCTTCCGACTTAGTGCCTGTAAATCGTTTTTATTTTATTTTAGTTGTTCTTGTTGCTTTTGTGCAGAATATAAATAATAGTGGTAACACTTTACAATAAGGGTACATGAATACATGAATACTTAATTCTTAATTCATCACATACTAATGATTATTAATGTTGTTAACTTATTATGAACTAATGAAGAGCTATCCTTAACTACGACTGGAGTCATATGGATTCATGTGTTAATAGTGGCAGTCTTAGTTCATATTTGATAGTTAATACATTAATTAACATTTATGGGTAAACTAAATTAAGCAGCCTCTTTAAGAAGGAATAAGAAATACTCTGAATTTGAAATTAATTTAAATAGTTTAATGCTATCATAATTTTAGCATTTGACATCTTTAGTTTCGTCATAAACATTATTGGGTGGCAAAGGATTAGTTGATCCTCCTCATCAAGTGTAGAAAATACCAAATGCACTAATGATTGATCTTGTCTGTTTTAGGTTCTTCTTTGTCCCTTTAAACTCACCCTATTGTGACTTGTGAAAAAAAAAAAAAAAAAAAAAAAAACATTTGTAGAACAATTCCTAAAGAAATGCTCAAACTGGAAAGAGTTCCCTCTCTGTCCAGACACAGTTGTGATGATCCTGTACCTCTGCTCTCTGACTTCTTGAAAATCCACACAGCATCTCTTAACTGGGCTGAATATTCACTGTGTTAGTACATGAGTGTTTGATAGAAAGTATAAATCATGAGCTAAGTTTAGTAAGTAGTTAACAGTGAATTCATTATGATTGGGCTACCTCAAATAAAGTCACGTCAAAGGAAAGGAAAGAGGTTTTCGGTCCAGATGTCAGCTGTCACTGCACAACCGTATTTCACAATTGTATCAGTCATGTCAGTGACAACAGCTCTTTTTAGTGTTGGTGCCATTTCACTCAGATTTCATGACAATGTTGCTGAATGTGTCATAATTTTCTTTACATCAAATTTTCCAATCTTGCGCAAGTTTAAAGAAACCCTGGCCAGAGATGCTGTCATATGGTCTTAGGTCGGCACAAACAAAGTCAACACATTTTTCTGTCATTTCATCTTTTAGGGCACGTCAAAATGAACTTTAACAAGCCATTAGTTGATGTTAGTTTGTGGGTAGTTAATAACGATTTAGTTATGTTGGGCCCTCTCAAGTAAAGTCATGTCAAAATAAACTTTAACAAGCCATTAGTTGATGTTAGTGTATGGGTAGTTAAAAATGAGTTGACACAATGAACACATTAAAAATCATCAAATTACATACCATCAAACATGCTGTAAGAGTGTCCTCATTCATTTACACCACCAACCACCATACAACAAACTATTATTTTTAGTTATTTTATTATTTATTTACATAATTTCACATATATGGACTCAAAAGTCCAAACATAATGTTACCTCTAAAGACACACATAAGCTCAAATATTTTGTGTCCAGAAGCTCAAAACAATGCTGTTAATTAATGTACCTAACTTTTAAAGAAAGAAAAAAAAATGGAGGGAATTTGTGTAGGGAATCTAACACAAACTAATCTAGCACATGCATTCACACAGGTTGCAAAAAGAGAGAGAGAAAGTGAGGAAAGGATAAGTTTAGCAGAGTGTAAATATGAAATTCCCAAATTTATAGCAATATGCAATTGCTTAGACTAGAACAATCATCAATCACCCAATCAACCCTCGCATTGGGTCTATTAAACTTTATATTAATTAATGCACCAGTTCAGAATCTGGAGGATTATACTTGCTTAGCCTTTTAGGCTGACATCGCAGAGAGGGGTTTCCCAAAGTTGATTGGTTGAAAGTTCGGTAGTCGCTCAGTGTGATGTCTTGGGCGTTGCTGGAGATGAATGACATGGAGTCGTGAGCTGTTGTCTTGGCGGGCACAGACGTTTGGTTACGGCTTGCAGCAAAACTTAACTAGAACGCGAAACTCTCAACGGAAAGAAAGAAAATAAAATAAAGTAAAATATGTGTTTTCTTCATCGTTAGTTAGCAACGAACGTGCAGGTCAAAGCATGCTGCAATTTGCCCCAAACATGGCGAGAAGCCACGCAGCAGCCGACGAAGAGCAGGGCAAAGAGGCAAGAGCGCAAAAAGAGCAAGAGAGGAAAAGAGAGTGATTTGATGGTGTCCTGGGTTTTTAAACAGGGGTGCTGGACACAACCCAAATGGTGTTTTGGCCAATCGAACATTGTCTGTGTTTGGGGCTTTATGTTATCTCCTCCCACTCCATAAATCAACATGTTATCTTGTCAGTCACATGGTTTAAGTTTTCCTGCTTCTAGCAGAGTATAACTTGGATGTGATTTCTATAACAAGAACATAGCACCTTTTACAAAGAATTGTCTGTGAGATACTGTTTAGTACTACTCTGTGGGGACGAGGAGGTCATAAGGTTATAGAAGGAATCTGGCCTGGTCTTCTAAAGATTGGGGGAAGGTAAGAAGTTGTCCTTTGATTTTCATAATATGCTGTCTCCACGAGGTGCCGTGTCTTCAACTATTAATCTTGGTTACTTGCCCTAATTTGACAATCTCCTTCCTTGGGATTATCAATGTGTTCTTTTGTGTTAACTCAATCTGCAAAAAATCTGTTCAAGGCTCCTGGTTAGACTTGCTTCAGGCTGGCCAGGGTTTCCTCGATGGATTTATGATCCGTCTTTCCTGGGCCTGGAATTTGGGGGGTGGCATTCAGCTCTTTTAGGACGTTTTCATGACTCTTAATCGAATCGTCTGAATTGTTTGATTCACTGATCCCTTACAAGATGCAAACATGACTTTAATTTGGTTTACAAAAGCAGGCAACATTTATTAGATTAAAATATCTGCATTACCGTAACAACAAACATTAAGCGCAGAGTGAGCGTCTAGAGTGCCCACTAATGAGTGTCCCACCAGAAACAAATGTTACATACTGTAGTCCTGTTTATTTGAAATTATTTAATTAGTGTTTACTGAAAATATTAGTACCATTAATTACACAGATCTGTTAACTCAAACATAGAAAATGGACCAATAACTAACACTAACACAGCCTTATGTGCCGAGTGAGCGCCTAGAGTGTGCCACTAATGATTGTCCCACCAGAAACAAACCTTACATACTGTAGTCACAGGAAGAAAATATATTATGACTAAACATTAACAAAACAAATTAACAAGTTAACAGATCTGTCTAATTAATGGCACTAATACTTTCAACGAACAATAATAGAGGGCCCGACATACCTAACTTTTTATTGAATACCCACAAAACTAACATCAACTAATGGCTTGTTAAAGTTGATTTTAACATGACTTTACTTGAGGGGGCCCAGTCATAATGAATTCACTGTTAACTACTTAACAACTAAACTCAGCTCATGATTCATGTTATACTTTCTATCAAATACAGTGACTATTCAGCCCACTTAAGAGATGCTGTGTGGATTTTCAAGAAGTCAGAGAGCAGAGGTACAGGATCATCATGACTGTGTCTGGATCAAGAGTGAACTCTTTCCAGTTTGAGTATTTCTTTAGGAATTGTTCTACAAATGTTCTTTGTGTTTTTTGTGTTTTTATTTATTATTATTTATTATTATTTTATCAGTATTAATCTGTGTATAAGTCACAACAGGGTGAGTTTAAAGGGAAAGAGAAGAACCTAAAACAGACAAGATCAGTCATTAGTGTATTTGGTATTTTTTTTACATATTTTCTACACTTTGATGAGGAGGATCAACTAATCCCTAGCCACCCAATAATATTTATGACAAAGAAGATGTTAAATGTCAGAGTGCAGGTCTTTACACCAAACACCTTTGCAAGATTCTGTAATCTTTGCGATGAGAACTCTGGGTCCTCCTTGCCCCGCAGCCCAGACTAGGACGGAGTAGTCCGCGACTGTTTTCCAACAGACTATAAACATATGATTGCGACTAAAGGGTTTATCTCTGTTCTTCAAGCCATCTCAGCTATTTTTATTTGAATAAAGTATATTTATAATACAATGCTAATCATCATCGACATAGACTTTATCACTTAAAAAAAAAAAAAGCTTGGTTAAAACCCAATTATTCTGGTAACAAATATGGGTCAAATATGGACAAACCAGCCAGTTGGGTTAAATCTTTGACCCAACATGCTGCGCGTTTTAATTAGCTAAATTATTGAACAAAAATTACTATTCCTGGCTTAAAATGAACCAAAAATAGGTTGGACATTAAAAAGCAGACACATAAATACTAGAGGCAACAGTAATAATCAAAACGTGAACATTTATTATTAGTGAAAATGCCCATGGACAAACATATAAGAAAAATTGAATTGTGCAGCATAGTTTTCAACTTTGCATACATTTAAACTCGTTTAACAATCATTTTAGAAATAAAAATCTAACATTTAAAAATAATATTTGAATTCAGGTATATTAAACTGTTCTCTGATATCCTTTTTAATGGAAATAGTGCAGATTCTCATGCTGTCAATGAAATCTGAGGTGGCAATGGGCTGCTATTCCTTGGGGAAACTTTAGACCACCGCTTCGCATTTCACTCGTAACTAAAAGATGCCGTGACTTCATAACTTGTCAATAAGCAAATAGTACAGAACATATTTAACATCAAAATTAATTAGAATCAGTATTATGATGATGATGATACCTTCACCTCTTATGTCCTGCTTTTTGATTAATTGTCTTATTCAACTCAAGAATAGCCTGGTGTATAAATTAATGCTTTAACCTCACTCTTTTAAAACTTGGGACCCTTTACCTCCGATTTGATGGTAATAGGACAAACTCATTATGCAGGACGTGATTAGAATCAGCTACTATGTTATTAGCTAGCCTTAACAAGTTGTTATGATAGGCTAAATCATATAGTTGCTCAAGAGGCTGACCAACAATCCTTGAACAGATTTTTATGTAGTTAAACAGTTGTGTTTTTAACTTGACCGATAGACTCTTGTACCAACAACATGAACAACAAAAGTATCTCCTGCACTGCACCCATCAGGACCAACAGCACAATAAAGACTTTATAGATGGAATAAAACCAATACAAACCTTAATTTTACTGAAGAAGTCCACTAAATCGGTGGCACAGAGGACTTCCTCTTTCCTGAGGAGAAAAGCTTACGCTCCGAGTGCTTGCACTGGGTTATTTCATAGACGGGAAGGGTGTATAGTTTCAGCGATCAGTGAAATTGACCCAGCCCCTAACCCAACAGCTGGGTTACACAAAAAACTACCCAACACTGCATATATCAAACTACAGCGAGAGCGAATCAAAAGCATCCAGAGCTGTCTGCTCTCTATTGCTCTAGCGGCACTTTAATGTCAAACACTGATCTGTCTGTGTGGCGCAGTTACCGCCTGTTGGACGGGTCGGAACTGGCATGGGCTCACAGCATAAATCCCTCAGAACTAACGTCTGACTCTCCTGAATACTAGCTCATTGTACATAAATTAATAGAAGGGTCATCTTCCTAAAACGATGCGTTTTCGAATAGCAATGATGCAATACATGTACAGTCAAGCATATACAGTTCTCACCCAGCCTTCCAGTTCACAGCATTACATAATACTAAATCCCAACAAAATAAGCAAGACAAAATAGCAAAATTACTTAAAATGGAACATATTCCATGCAATGATTTGTGGGTTCAGTGTCTTAAAAGGACAGTTTTTGCACACAATGTCCATCATGCAAATAAATACACTTGCATTGATGTTTAGTCCCAATGACTGATAAGCAAAAAATCCACAATAGTTCATGTACAATCCAATATGGACCCCAATTCAATGTAATGATGATTGACGGTCATTCAAATAATCAATAAGTAATCCACATGCAGAACAGGTTGGAATCCATTAATACTGTCAACGGGGAATTGTCATGATTCAGGACAGCACACAAACTAAAGCCCTATTCGGACAGTAATTATTGCTTATGTAGATGTCTGTAAAAATGAATTCCCTTGGCACCACAGTGCTAAAACTCATGGATGATGATTCAGATGGCAATTTATTCACCATGGACAAGTGAGTTCTGTGATCCTATGAACCCAGGAATGTGCTGCTCATGTGGCCAGTCTCATGGTTGTCTGCTGTAAATAAAATGTCATATGCTTGGAATAATAAGAATGAATTCATATTTTATAATATCCTATTCATAAATTAAATCTCCTGTATATAAAAATAGGAAAATAGACACACTGGTTTTCTGGTTTTCTGTCTTGCATTTTATCTCTCAACATGATGGATGTCATTCAAAATTGGAGACTAGTAGAAATAAGTTAATGCTTCCTCTTATTTATATAAGGAAAACATAAAGCAGCTTGATTTATATTTTGTATTATTATATTTTGTAACTGTATTGCATACCTGTTGCTGCCATAATAATGATCCATTTTGAATGTTTGCATGGTTTTCTTCTCTTTTTTCTTTTGGTTATTAACAGCTCCCATTCGCTGTGGTGGAGCAGTGATGATACATTGTTCTTATACTTTCCAGTATTTCAGTATTTTTATTTTTTATTTTTTCAGAAAGAAATATGCACCACACAACCTTGGTGTTTGTCAAAAAAAAAAAGTAGAAAAAGTAGTTCATTTGGCTGGGGATTTTTTATGCAAGTGACGGGGGAAAAACAAAGAAAAACTGAACTTACTAAACATCATTGCAAAATGGTCTGAATCAATTTGCTTTCAGTCAGCTCATACAGCTCTCTCACTAAATCACACGAAGTGTTCCTGCATCAGTAAAAAATAAAAAGGAACCTGGGGCTGAAGGGAATTATTACATCTGTGGTTCCTCTCTCTCTCACACACACACACACACACACACACACACATACGAGACATTTACATTCAAGTGATTTTAGCAATAAAATAGTCTCATAGGCAGTTTTACGCTGTTTTATCAATCATGAATATCCACTACATCCAGTGCTGTTTTGTTTTCTGTATTTGTTTTCCTCGGTGAGCATGCCCTTGATGGATGTATTTTACAATTTTGTTGATTTTTGCAATTTTCATTACATTTTTAGAAGGATGTAAAGGATGTTTAAAACATGTACACATTCTGCTCAGCATTGCTGATCGTTCAGACTAATCGTTCAGTCTGAAGAGTCTCAAGTCAGGTCTGTGTCTTTAAGTTACAGATGTAGTTACAATAGTTACACATTCAACAAAATTTGGAAGGCTAGGACGATTCCAAGGGTCCCGATGAGAGAGGGTACCCGACCTTGGTGCGGGTAAAATGATTGTGTTTAGATTCACCTCTCTCTCCCCTCTTCCTTCAACTGCCAAGCCATTACAACACCCTTGAGAACAGTTAGTTCTTAGACCTGGGTTAGATCACTCTTTTTTGTGTTGGACTTACTGATCACATACAATTACTAGCTCCCCTGTGCACTGATGAAGGGAAATTAATGGAATTTGTTTTTTTTTTTTTTTTTTTTTTTTTGGAGCTTGTGCTCACAAGAACTGGGTCCTCTTTTATTGTTTGTAGGGGTTGGAGGAGGACGATGAAAGCCACTCTCATGCCACGGGCACCGAGTCTTAGCCTACACACATTTGACATAAACACAGAGCCAAAGCTTACCTGGGACATCTTACCTCCTACAGGTGCATCTCAATAAATTAGAATGTTGTGAAAAAGTTCATTTATTTCAGTAATTCAACTCAAATTGTGAAACTTGTGTATTAAATAAATTCAATGCACACAGACTAAAGTAGTTTAAGTCTTTGGTTCTTTTAATTGTGATGACAAAAACCCACCAATTCATCTCAACAAATTTAAATATGGTGAAATGCCAATCAGCGAATCAAATCAAAACTCTTGCAAAGGTTTCCTGAGCCTTCAAAATAATCTCTCAGTTTGGTTCACTAGGCTACACAATCATGGGGAAGACTGCTGATCTGACAATTGTCCAGAAGACAATCACTGACACCCTTTACAAGGAGGGTAAGCCACAAACATGCATTGCCAAAGAAGCTGGCCGTTCACAGAGTGCTGTATCCAAGCATGTTAACAGAAAGTTGAGTGGAAGAAAAGTGTGGAAGGAAAAGATGCAAGGCATCAAGAGCCACCACACACAGACGTGTCAAGTAATTTGGCTACAGTTGTCGTATTCAATATGCCGTAAAACTATTTTCTTTTTTTAAATAATAATAAATTATTTGCTGTCAAATGAATAATTTGTAAACCCTTTCTCTCATCAGCACAGACTTGTGTTCTGTGTTCTGTGTGTTGGATCTAGTGATAATGTAAACCAGTTTTACCCTCCAATGAAGATCACACCAGATCTTTCTTACATTTTAAAAATGATCTGGTGTATACAAGGCATTTACAACACTTTCTGCATCCCCTAATCTAAAGTGTAAACTACTCATTAGTTGTAAATGTTTTATAAACCTGCTGGTTACAGGTTGTGTGGGTATACACACTGGGGCGAAAAATTTACAAATGATGAGTAAAACATTTACAACTGATGAATTGTTTACACTTTAAAATAGGGGATGCAGAAAGATTTGTAAATTATTTATTCATTATGTGATCTTCAATGCAGGATAAACATTTCAATGACTGACATTTCAATTATTTATAATTGTTTAATAATATATTAACTAGTAACTTATTAACCATTTACTAAGGATCTGTTATATGATTATTTTATGATATGCTATTTTTTAAGATAACTTATGACAGATTTGTAAATTGTTAGCATATCACTTAGTAATCATTTATGAATGCATAGTCATGTTTTGTAAATGATTGGTTCATCATTAACTAATTACTTGTAAATGAATTAACAAAACATACATACATTGTTAGCATATCACTTATTAATGGTTTATAAATGTTTTGTAAATGATTATTTCATTAACTAATCACTCATAAATGGCTTAAAACTGAACATTATAGTAAAGTGTTACCTGTATTTCACTTGGAAATCAAGGTCCTAGAGTCTGGAGGAAGGATTGAGAAGCTCATAGCCAAAGTAGCTTGAAGTCCAGTGTTAAGTTTCCACAGGGTGTTGGTTCACTGTGTTTTTTGAAAACCAAAGTCACTGCACTCATTTACCAAGGAATTTTAGAGCACTTCATGCTTTCTTTTGCTGACCAGCTTTTTAAAGATGCTGATTTCATTTTCCAGCAGGATTTGGCACCTGCCCACACTGCCAAAAGCACTGAACATTGGTTCATCAACAACAGACCAAAAAATGCAGATGAGCTGAAGGCCACTGTCAAAGTGGGCTTCCATACCACCTCAGCAGTGCCACAGACTGATCACCTCCATGCCACGTCGAATTGCGGCAGTAATTAAAGCAAAAGGAGCCCCTACCAAGTATTGAGTACATATACAGTAAATGAACATACAAGTATAAGTATTTTGTTTATCTGCATGTCAATGTGACCATTAAACAAAATCAGGAACTGTAAACAAGTGAATGTGTTTTATTAAATTGATGAAAGATTAATTTACTATATTTCAAATAAATATTTAATTTTAAAGGGTTTGGCTGACAAAAAACAAAAAAAACAAACAAACAAAAAAAAAAAAACAGGAAATTAGGAAATAACAATGACATTACATGCCCAAAGTCTTCCAGGTTTTAGTCTTCCAGTACATGTCCTGCTCCACTTCACAGACACTGAGTGAAAGGGGAGTTTTATAATGACAGGACACTCATTTATACAACACTTTATTCAACAGAAAGAACAGCTTGTTCCGCGTGTCATAGGCCTACATCATTATGCTATTGCTATGTCAAATGCACATGCGCAGCCCTTTCAGTTTCAGATTTCAGTTTGATTGTGTGTGTTTGATCTGATCATGTAATCCAGAATACATGTAATCAGTTACTACCAACTGTACCTTTTTCCTCCCTTTTCTTCCTCTCTTCTTCTCCTTTTTTTTTTTTTTTGTTTTTTTTTTGGTTGGTTGACTTTATAATATATTATATACTATATATATACTATGCTTTATATATACTGTTTAATTAATTTCCTATTTAAGTATTTTCCTGTCTCTGTTTCTTTCTCGTTCTTTTCTTATTATGTATATATGTATACTTATGGATATGTGTGAAAGTATATGTAGATTTATATATTTATATATAGAAAGATGTACAGTTCATATTTATAACAATCTTCACTGTTTGTGCTTATGTCTTGTTTTAGTTTCTTTGTTTAATATCTGATTTGCTTTCTACTTATAGTGTCCTAAGCTGTATTGTTTTTCTGTACTGTGTCCTACTTGTTATTATATTCCAAAGCAAAAAAAAAAAAAAAAAAAAAAAAACTACCAACTGTACCAAGAATTTGGTGGAAGATCCCTTAAGTCATGAACGAAGAAAGCCGATGATGTGAAAGAACTCTGTTCAACATGTTTTCAGGCTCAGTTACCAGGCTCAAACTCATTAAAGTCTTTTTTACATGTGGCTGAATATGAAGCAAAAAGTGATTTTATTTTATTATTATTATTATTATTATTATTATTATTATTATTATTATTATTTTGTCATCAACAAAAAGCGTCCATCAAGGCAAGGAAGACATGCTAGTTCATTAGTGCTAGTAAACAGTATAGGTAACTTGGAAGTTGAGACATTGGCTATGTTTATAACTTTTGTTTCAATCGAACAAGATTATTATTGCTGATTGATGAATCTGAATGTAGTGTTTACATGCAGCTAAATAAGGGGATTGGGTTGATATGTGCTTATATGTCACAAGCTTCAAATTAGAAATGATTTTTTGACATGCTCACACTGCACCAATATAGTGAGTTTCCGGCTGTTTGCACATCATAACCATTTTACTACATTTTGTTTATTTGTTTTAACAGCAGAATTAATAAATATCAAGTAAACACACATATCCCTGTGCCCAAAACCTGTGGAAGGACTGTTGGGACTTTTTCCTGCCCCACTTCACAGACACTGAGTGAAAGGAGTGTTTTATAATGACAGGACACTGATTTATACAACACTTTATTCAACAGGAAGAGCAGCTTGTTCCACGTGTCATAGGCCTACATCATTTCGCTATTTCTACATCAATGCACATGCACAGCCTTTTCAGTTTCAGATTTCAGTTTGATTGTTTGTTTACATGCTCTCTTGATTGTATTAGAAAAGGAATAAACCACCCTTTTCAATACAATCAAAATTGAATTCAGGTTGAGCTCAACTGGATTGATTAAGATGTTTACATTACTTTTCAATCCGATTACTAACAGATTTTTTGGTTACATATAAATGTAGCCAATGTTACGTAAAGTGACAATACAAAATATCCTGCCACCACAGAGAAAAGATTTCAATTTGAGTTGGACTAAATTGGGACCCAATCCGATATTCAGCCAATTCTTGAACACAATGACCAGTAGTGTTTACATTATAATCCACTCAGTGCTCAAAAATGCAGAGTTTGCTGAGTTTTGCAAGCTTACTCGGGAATCCTCTCTAACAAAGTGTAGATGCGATGTGAATAAGAGATTTATTGTGCACTGTAGAGAGCTTATTAACAGAATGTTGTGAGATCAAAAGTGTAAGTGAGTGACAGCTTTTAGTGATTATCCCTTTAACTGATATAAGTTTGATAGGGTATAAATATATCAAAAGAAAGAGATGAGAGAGCAATCTTTCCACAGCTGTACTGCCCCATCTCTGTGTCTTGTGTTTCCATGGAGGGATGGAAATTTCCAGTTTTCAATTGACAGCAGCAGTTTATAAACTTCAGTCAGTCACACAGTCCTTTAACGGATTTGAATTATATAAATGTGTTAATGTGTTATGTGTAAGCCAGGTTAAAGAGATGGGTCTTTAGTCTAGATTTAAACTGACTGAGTGTGTCTGCCTCCCGAACAGAATTAGGTAGATTGTTCCATAGTTTTGGCGCTAAGTAAGAAAATGATCTACCACCCGCAGTTGATTTTGATATTCTGGGTATTATCAGATTGCCAGAATTTTGAGAACGCAGCGGGCGTGAGGGACCATAATGTGATAAGACCTCCCTCAAGTACTGAGGTGCTAAACCATTGAGGGCTTTATAAGTTATTAGCAAGATTTTAAAATCAATACGATGTTTAATAGGGAGTCAGTGCAGTGTTGACAGAACCGGGCTAATATGCTCATACTTTTTAGTTCTAGTAAGAACTGTAGCTGCTGCATTTTGGACCAGCTGAAGTTTGTTTATTAAGCGGGCCGAACAACCACCCAATAAAGCATTACAATAATCTATCCTGGAGGTCATGAATGCATGAATTAACATTTCTGCATTTGAATTTGAGAGCATAGGTCGTAATTTCGCTATGTTTTTAAGATGGAAAAATGCTGTTTTGCAAATGCTAGAAATGTGGTTTTCGAAGGAAAGATTACTATCAAATAACACACCTAGGTTCCTGACTGATGATGATGAATTTACAGAGCAGCCATCAAGTATTAGACTGTGTTTTAAGTTATTACTTGCTGAGGTTTTTGGCCCAATAATTAACACTTCTGTTTTTTTTTTTTCAAAATTTAGCAGTAAGAAATTACTTGTCATCCAGCTTTTTATATCAACTATGCATTCCATTAGTTTTTCAACTTTGTATGTTTCGCCAGGCCTTGAAGAAATATAGAGCTGAGTATCATCAGCGTAACAGTGAAAGCTAAAACCATGTTTCCTGATGATATCTCCTAAGGGTAACATGTAAAGCTTAAAGAGTAATGGCCCTAGTACTGAGCCTTGAGGTACTCCATACTGCACTTGCGATCAATATGATACCTCTTCATTTATTGTGACGAAATGATGGCGGTCAGATAAGTATGATTTAAACCATTCTAATGCACTACCACTAATGCCAACATATTTTTTTATCATTTATCATATTCATTTATCTTTTGAATAAACTCGATAGATGTTGTGGTCAATAGTATCAAACGCAGCACTAAGATCCAGTAGCACTAACAGAGAGATAAAACCACGGTCGGGTGAAGAGCAGGTCATTTGTTACTCTAATGAGAGTGGTTTCAGTACTGTAATAAGGTCTAAATCCTGACTGGAAATCCTCACAGATATTATTTTTCTCTAAAAAGGAACATAATTGTGAGGATACTACCTTTTCTAGTATTTTTGATAGAAAAGGGAGATTCGAGATCGGTCTGTAATTAATCATTTGGTTGTGGTCAAGTTGTGTTTTTTTAATGAGAGGCTTAATAGTAGCCTGTTTGAAGGTTTTGGGGACATATCCTAATGAGTTTATAATATCCAGAAGAGGATCTAGGATATCTGGAAGCACCTCTTTTAGTAGTTTAGATGGGATAGGTTCTAACATACATGTTGTTGGTTTAGATGATTTAACAAGTTTATAAAATTCTTCCTCTCCTGTAGTATAGAATGAGTGGAATAGTTCCTCAGGAGATCTATAGGACACTGTTTGATCCGATACTTGATCCGATACTGTTCCTGATGGCTGCATGGTTACAATTTTATCTCTAATAGTATCGATCTTTGTTGTAAAGTATTTCATAAAGTCATTACTACTGTGTTGTTTGGAAAAATCAGTTGGTGCTTTATTTTTTGTTAATTTTGCCACTGTATTGAATAAATACCTAGGGTTATGTTTGTTTTCTTCCAAAAGAGATGAGAAGTAATCAGTTCTAGCAGTTTTTAATGCTTTTCTATAGGATACGGTAGACTCACGACAGCTGGAACAAAAGACCTCTAGTTTCTTTTTCCTCCAGCTGCGCTCCATTTTCCGGGCTGCTCTCTTTAGGGCACGAGTGTGCTCGTTATGCCACGGTGTTGGACTGTTTTCCTTAATCTTCCTTAGGCGTAAAGGAGCAACCACATTTAAAGTGCTAGAAAAGAGAGAGTCAATAGTTTCAGTTACATCAAGTTTATCTGAGCTATTGGATATACTAAGGAATTCAGATAAGTCAGGAAGATCGCGTATAAAGCTGTCTTTTGTGGATGAGGTGATGGTTTTACCATACTTGTAGCAAGGAGTGGGATTTACAGTTTTAGCTATCTGGAGTATACACAAGACTAGATAATGATCCGAGATATCATCGCTTTGCTGCAGAATTTCTACACCATTAACATCAATTCCATGAGACAGTATTAAATCTAAAGTATGATTTTGACAATGAGTAGGTCCTGACAGAATGTCAGAGTTCAGAATGTCTATAAAGGCTGATCCCAATGTATCTTTTCCATTATCAACATGGATGTTAAAATCACCCACTATTAAGACTTTATCTGCAGACATCACTAACTCCGATAGAAACTCAGCAAATTCTTTAATAAAGTCTGTATGATGCCCTGGAGGCCTGTATATTGTAGCTAGTACAAACGTTGCAGGGGATTTATCCTTTGTACCCTTTTCTCTGGATAATGTTATGTGAAGCACCATTATTTCAAACGAGTTATACTTGAAGCCAGTTCTTTGAGAAACGCTAAAGTTATTGCTATAAATAGTAGAGACACCTCCCCCTTTACCTTTTAGACACAGCTCATGTTTATAACAGTAATCTTGGGGAGTAGACTCATTTAAAATAATATAATCATCTGGTTTTAGCCAGGTTTCTGTCAAACAGAGCACATCTAGGTTATGATCAGTAATCAAGTCATGTACAAAAAGTGCTTTTGAAGAGAGGGACCTGATATTCAATAAGGCAAGCTTTATCATTTGTTCCTCTGTATTATGTGATTGTTTTATTTGTTGAACATCAATTAAATCGTTACTCTTAGATTGGTTTGGACGTTTTTTGGATTTTCTAGTTTGGGGAACAGACACAGTCTCTATAGTATGGTATCTAGGTAGAAGGTTTTCTATGTGCTGAAAGTTAGCTGATTTTGGTGATTTTGGTTGAGAACAGCACCAGGTTGACTAATTACTGGTTGTGAAGGGATAAATAAATTATAAACTAGAAAGCGAGTGAGCAAAGTACATAGTTGTTAAGGCTACTTAATATAAAGTGGGACCCAACACAATAACTATGTGCTCATTTACTCCTACCCCAAATCACTAAGCTTGCCAAGACTGGATTCGATTATTTTACAAGGCTTGTCTGATAGAAAACATTAGAGACAATGTCAGATCCTGTAAAAGAACAGTTTTCTAAAAGTTTATTGCATTAAATTAAATGTAGAGGGATATATAAGGTAGCCTAAGAGCTAGACTAGGCTAGTAGGCTGAGGGGTGTAATAGTTCATAGGCAGGGGTGAAAATCAATATGGCAATGAATGTCACAGCAGCTGACTATGGCTATAATGCCACTATACTGGTGGTATTAGCGTGATGTGCAAAGTTATAGGCTATGTCAAAGACAACTGTGCATGGCAAAGGTTAAATGAGTTGTCATTGAGACTGAAAGATTAAAGCATCATGATAGGCTTGCTGGGTCAGCATAGTGGGATATGGCTCTGACAGTGAAATAAAGGGGTGATATATGGTATGGTACCACACACTGCATGAACTGTGGTATTTGGCACTTGTCATGGTGCTGACTAAAGGAGAGAAGTAGGCTATTCTGGATACAGATGAGACAACTATAACAGTATAACTGTATACAGTATAATTTAAAGGATAGTCCCATACCGTCCTATAGCATCATTTAATTACTGAGTCCTGGATTCATTGCTAGCTGTGTGGCTCCATGTTTTGTTCTAGACCAGTAGTATGTCTTAATATTTTGGCAGGATTTACAGGATTTAAGCAGTGCTATCTTATCAGCCTGCAGATGGGGAAGGGATCTAATGTGGTTATATGTTCACCTGACCAGTGTGTTTTAATTGTAGATTGACACTGATTCTGTCACTCCATAATGGGTGTAGCATCCAGCTATGCAATAACATGCTTAGTCACGCTAATTATGAGACTGTGGGAGACCACAAAGCTACGGCATCATAAAGAAATTACACTGTAATCAAAACACTACACAGTCAAACCAAAATGTATTCAGACACCTTCAACATTTCTCACATTATCACAGTTTGTAATGGTCGGCCTTATCGGTCAAATTACATGGATTTAAAATGGGCTCAGATTAAACTGTGTGAGGTGAAATAAGCGTTTTAAAAAGATAAAAGAGACAAAGCAAAATGCAAAATGAATAAATAGTGTGTATTTATAATATTCACATGTGTGGCAGTGATGGCACAGTTTGGATCACAGCAAACAATATGAGGGCCGACTGTTGGTGGGAGGAGTGTGGCCCAAATCAGTCCAGTCATCATGTGGCCCAAATCAGGCATGTGACATGACAGTGACCCATGATAAACAAGATAAGCAAAATATTGCATGATAATGGTTAAATAATCACAGAAATTTCAGTGACATGTAGGAATCTTTACATTTAAGTGACCATTATCATGCATTATGTATTTGGTTTACCATACGTTTTTCCTCCATTTTAAAATGTATCCTTAGTTTGCTGCTGTTGAACAGGATGAACGCGATTGGCTGCCGCCTGGCTAGTGTATTTGCATAAAAACAATCTGATTGGCTGACACTTCCGTCGGCGCCTGCAAAGTTGAGAAATTCCCAACTTCTGCCGCGAACAACACCAGTGAAGCGCCGCCGACGGATCCACAATTCAGTTCGGCAACGCTTGACGTCACCCATTCAAAGTCAATGGGAAGCGCTGACGCCCCGTGTGAATCGCGCATTATTGCCTCTTCCTTTACAGGACTCCGTGCTTTGTTGCTCTGCTAGTGAGAACCTTCACAGGCCGGAGACTTGGCAAGGAGTGTCTTTTGGAAGGGTACCTTTATACCTTTCCGATGAGGAGGAGATTGCATGGGGTGGCCTTCTTTCCTCTTGTGGAACTTATTTGCATAGTCCAAACACAAAGTTAGGAAAGTGTCATTAAAGTTTTACCAGTGCATCACTCACTTTCCAAATTACAACAAGAATACATTTGACAATGTTACGAACACATTAAGTCCAAACATGTTGGAAAAAGATTGAACTGTCATGCATGCATGCATTAATTTGTCCAGTAACAGCTGAGTTTGGAGATCCAAAGGAATTTTTACGACCGTCACAAGGCCAAACCTTAGCAATCAGTCTCAAGGACTTGTCACAACAGTCAGCGTCACTTCCTGTTTGTTGCTGCCGTATGCTTTGAGTTTGGGCTCCGTCAAGTCAATTTAATATTGTCTAATTTACAAACGAAAATCAAATTTTTACACTATCATTTACAGTTCTTATAACGTTAAATATACCTCTTGTTGTGTTTTAAAACTAAAACAACCAGAGTACCTTGTTAACACCAGTTTTGTTTTGAATTCCAGAGTCCGCAAGCTTATATCCCGTTAGCATCACCAGCGTGGTTGCTGCTACTCTTGCTTGCGTTGTTTATACACACACTACCATTGTTTACTAACTGTTACTTGCTTTAATGGCAAATTTGTGTCTACTTTTGAATACAGGTGATGACATGTTCGAGCTGCACTCGGTGCAGGTGGAGCTGGAGGCCGTGGAGAAGCAGATCCGCCAGCTCCTGGAGAGGCAGGCCGAGCTGAGGGCAGCTCTGGAATCCTCTCAGGTAATTATACAGCGCGATACTAACACTCCTACCACTTCCACTCCTTGTGCTTCTCTGTGCAGGCCCTGTGCACCCAGGACGCACTCTTCCCAGATGTCCTTCACTCCGGCGCCAGGACACCACGGACCCTGGTGGGACCTCTCCCCCTCCGCCGCCCCCGGTCTTCGAGATCTCCACCCATTAATCTTTAGCTTTGGTTGAACAAATCCTTTTGCTTGGTTTGAACAGCAGCTACGCTAATTATGTTCCTATTTGTTCTCTGTTTCTAACTAGGAATTACACAAGCTTCAGTCTGGATCAGGAACACCTAGGAAGAGATGATGATGCCAACCCCTCGGAGGACTTTAGATGATATCAACCCTGAAACACCATACATCACTACATAATTTTACTACGGTGATTTGATTGCAACATATAATCATTACTGTTAACATTGTACAAATTGTACACACTTTAATTTAACAAACTTTAATTATTGTACAAACTTTAACAAACATTATTGTACAAACTCTAATTACTGTACAAACTTTAATTTAACAAACCTTAATTATTGTACAAACTTTAATTTAACAAACTTTAATTATTGTACAAACTTTAATTTAACAAACTTTAATTATTGTACAAACTTTAATTTGCTGTAAAGCTGCTTTGAAACTATTTGTTTTGTGAAAAGCTCTATACAAAAAAAAAAAAAAAAAAAAAAAAAAAAACGGGTGGGTGGAGGGCAGAAACCGGGCTTTTACCAAAGGTCTTCTTCTTGCGTTTATGGTTAATAATGTGAAACATTGCGTGCCTCTAAAAACTTTGAAATGTCTTCAAGGTATCAGAAGTTGGTTGGCAATACTGCAGTGACTGTGCAGCACTAGTGTAGACTTAGCTTGCACGGCTACTTTAACCAGAGCTATTGACACAACACCTGCCAGTCAGACATCCATCTGAGTCTGCCAACTACCGTACATGTCCAAAAAAAAACCTGTTCACACACACAATTGTTAGTTATGTATATCATTAAAAACTGGTTAAGAGCGTTGTGAAGGATTAGGTAAGTTGAAATGTAATGGAACTTACCATCAAGTTCTCCGACCCGAGTACTGTGTTACTTACAAATTAACTAACATGTACATTTACTAGTACATTCATAGTACGTACATGGAAATAGGACTGTAAAATAAAGTGAACCCTTTTACACAGTCTTTATAATGGAAGTACCATTCCTCCTCGAGGCCCTCAGGGAGCCTCGCTGATGTCCCTGCCACCCTCGGTGCTTCAGGGCTCAGTAGGTTCCATGGAGCGAGCCGCTCTGTTGCCACCTGGAAACGGTACGGCACGAGTGTGCTCGTTCCCCCTAGGAGAAGCCAGTCCCGAGGGGCTGGTTCCTCCATGCCAGTTAAACACTCTGGCCACACCAGAGGCCAGCCTCGAGAGGCTGGTTCCCTTAGTAGACTTTCTGGCAGCATGGAAGCTTCTGCCGAATGTCTCCCAATGGGTCCTGCAGACTGTAGAGAGAGGTTACAGAATTCAATTCAGTTCTCGTCCACCTCGTTTCTCAAGGGTTCTGCCCACACTCGTGGGCCCCCAGTAGGCTCTGGTGATGGAACAAGAAGTAGAGACTCTCTTGAGAAAGGAGGCCATTGAGGTGGTCCCTCCTCTCTAACGAGAGTCCGGGTTCTACAGCCACTACTTCATTGTTCCAAAGAAGGATAGAGGGTTGCGTCCCATCGTAGATCTGTGTCTTTTGAACCGCGCCATCAAGCGGTTTCGGTTCAAGATGCTGATTATAGCTCAGATCGTGACACAAATCAGGTCAGAGGACTGGTTTGTCACCATAGATCTGAAGGACGCATACTT
This sequence comes from Cirrhinus molitorella, assembly GCA_033026305.1. Taxonomy (NCBI): domain Eukaryota; kingdom Metazoa; phylum Chordata; class Actinopteri; order Cypriniformes; family Cyprinidae; genus Cirrhinus; species Cirrhinus molitorella. Next base: position 41,672,132 of record CM065118.1, on the reverse strand, counting down.
CCATGTCTCCATCCTTCCACAACTCAGGAAGTTCCTGAGGTTTGCTTTCGGGGGCAAAGCTTACCAGTATCGAGTTCTTCCTTTCGGCTATCACTCTCACCCTGCACTTTCACCAAGTGTGTGGATGCTTCCCTGGCTCCTCTGTGACTCCAGGGCATCCGCATACTGAATTACATCAACGACTGGCTCAGCCTAGCACAGTCGAGGCAGCAGGCGGTTCGGCATCGAGATGCCGTCCTCGCCCACATGAAAGAGCTGGGGTTACTAAACGCCAAAAAGAGAGTGGTTTCTCCACTACAGAGGACCACTTATCTAGGCATGGTGTGGGATTCAACGACGATGCAGGCACGTCTGTCTCCTGCTCGTATCGAGTCGATCCTCACAGCAGTCAAGAGAGTGAAAGAAGGCCATTCACTCACTGTCAAACAGTTTCAGAAACTGTTGGGTCTGATGGCAGCAGCTTCCAACGGGATACCTTTTGGACTGTTGTACATGAGACCCCTGCAGTGGTGGCTCAGGACCAAATGGTTCTCCCTGAGGGGAAACCCGCTTCGCATGATCAAGGTCACGCGGCGATGCTTACGTGCCTTAGAGATGTGGAGGAAACCTTGGTTCATGTCTCAAGGCCCAGTGCTGGGGGCGCCTTGTCGTCGCGTAATGCTAACGACGGACGCCTCCCTCACGGGCTGGGGAGCGGTCATGAGTGGCCGCTCTGCCCAAGGTCTGTGGGAGGGCCACCGTCTCATGTGGCACATCTATTGCCTGGAGATGCTGGCCGTGTTTCGCAGTCACTCACTGTCAAACAGTTTCAGACACTGTTGGGTCTGATGGCAGCAGCTTCCAATGTGATACCTTTTGGACTGTTGTACATGAGACCCCTGCAGTGGTGGCTCAGGACCAAAGGGTTCTCCCCAAGGGGAAACCCACCTCGCATGATCAAGGTCACACGGCAATGCTTACGTGCCTCAGACATGTGAAGGAAACCTTGGTTCCTGTGTCAAGGCCCAGTGCTGGGGGCTCCTTGTCGTCGTGTAACGCTAACGACAGACGCCTCGTGAGATCAGCTCGTGAGATAAGTAGGTGGGTGGTCGAGGCCATCTCACTTGCTTATGAGTCCTCGGGTCTCCCTACACCGTTAGGGGTCCGAGCACACTCGACCCGGGGTTTGGCGGCCTCCAAGGCCTTTCTCCTGGGGTTGTTCCTGAGCGACATTTGTGATGCGGCGGGCTGGTCCTCTCCGCATACATTTATCCGCCTTTACAATCTGGACATTCCATCTACCCCAGGTGCTCGAGTCCTCGCCTCCTAATGTGCATTACACACACAGCAGGGGGGGGCTCATTCGTATGGCGCAGTTGGTATTCTCGTTCCCATAGCGTTTCCGACGCAGCTTCTCATTCCCTTGGGGAACCATGGTTACATACGTAACCTGAGATGTTCTCATTGTCTATACGTAGGTATTTATACGTAACGTTTAGAGACACAAAACGTACATTTTTGTACGTTTTTATCGATGCAAAAACGTACAGTTTAGACTTATTTCAACGTTTAAAACGTCCAAATAGCTACATATATTTAGCTAAAAAACGTTAAATATTTACGTATCTTTTATTTCATTGAGATATTCGTATCAATGCCTTTTTATCGATTAATAAGCGATTTAGATGTTAAGCCCCCTTAACCTACCCCAAACCTAAACCTACCAAATTTTATAGAAAATGTATTTTTAATCATTTTATTAATAGGCGATTTTGATTTTTAGCTCCCTAAACCTACCTCCAAACTTAAACCTATACCCATTTTATAGCAAATATAAAAGGATATAAAACGTAACTGACCAAAATATGCAGGAAAATTACAAATTTAGTAACAAAAGAGCATAATTTTAGTCGTTAATCCCACTCCTACCTCTAAACCTAACGTTAACTTCTTTGTACAGTACTAAAAACAACAAAGACAGAAAGTGCAATCACAATAATTTATTTATTGCAAAAAATGTCAACAGCCGTACCAAAAAGTAATCCAAATGAAGACGCGTTTGCAGCCGTAGTCTTCTGGTGGAATACAGTAGGTTTTTGGAGATCAGAATCGCTAAAATAATATCCAGATTATTTTCCTGACCGCTCCGTGAAGGCGCCCGCGCATCATTCAAATCAGATTCAAACACATCTCACCAGTAACACGGCATGTCGTAATCTGTGACGAATGCAGGCGAGAGCCAATGAGCGTTCGATTTTCCTGCCGTAAAACCTGTCGTTTCTAAAGGCGGCAATATTTGAATTTAAATAATGCACTTCAGCGCGGGTTTATTGCAGTTGCTGCTGGACTCGCTGCTCGGGATGGAGATGAAGATCGCCGGACAAAGGCTTAAATTTGGGTCTGTTCCTCGCAGTCGTATGGATTCGGAAGATCTCGATTACAGCGCACAAATAAAATTGTTTCATTTTATAATTATGATGCGTGTTCGGTGTATTGCGTTGTTCTGTTGTTAGTCCCAGCATATTGGAGAAAACGCATTGTGTGTCCCGCCACGCAAACGATATTCATGAATGATTAAATGATTTCAGAAATGTTAATTATATTAAGGGTTTAAAGGGAAGTCTTGTTTAACATTATGTAGACATATTCTTCACAGAAATCACAGAACAGTATGAAATGTAATACTTTCATATTAAGTAAACGATTAAACTAATTAATAATGCAAGCGAAAACATAAGCTCATTAATATGACAACTGCAACAACAATAATAATGAAATTAATGCCACGGTTTCAATATTCATGAGGATTATATGTGTCGTCGAAAACGTCAGTATTGTACGTTAAAATGCTAGAAATACGTAACGTTAAGTATTTGTACGTTTAGATGCTGTAAATACGTCAGTATTGCACGTTTTAGTGTCTGGAAAAACGTAAGTAAATGTACGTTTTGTAGAACCACATTTTACGTAAAAAATACAAACAAATTATCATGAGATCACGTTGACAAATCAGACATCAAACTTGGAAAACAGGAAAAGAGCTGGTACTTACATTGTAAAGACTGTGTAAAAGGGTTCACTTTATTTTACAGTCCTATTTCCATGTATGTACTATGAACGTACTAGTAAATGTACATGTTAGTTAATGTGTAAGTAACACAGTCTACACTAGTGCTGCACAGTCACTGCAGTATTGCCAACCAACTTCTGATACCTTGAAGACATTTCAAAGTTTTGGGAGGCATGCAATGTTTCATATTATTAACCATAAACTTACCCTGTACATTTGTACTTGTTATTACCCAGATGCAAGTACTGCTTAATTGCCATGTAGTTAGTCCAAATCTTATTACTCCCCATATGCAAAATATCTTATTAAGTTACATAAACTGACAAGTAAGTGCCTGTTATTACACACTATGGGAAGTACTTGCCATGTGTACCACTGTTAAGTACATCTGTGTTTCTTATTAGTTACCAAGCACATACACTTTAGGTAGTACCGTGTGTTACCACGCTTTTACTTATAGGGACAGAGTATGTACCACTGTTAAGTACGTCTGTGTTTCTTATTATTTAAAGAGTACATACCCTTTAGGTAGTACCGTGTGTTACCACTCTTTTACTTATAGGGACAGCGTATGTACCACAGTTAAGTACATCTGTGTTTCTTATTAGTTACCAAGTACATACACTTTAGGTAGTACCGTGTGTTACCACGCTTTTACTTAGAGGGACAGCATATGTACCATGTATGTACCACAGTTAAGTACATCGGTGTTTCTTATTAGTTACCAAGTACATACACTTTAGGTACCGTGTGTTACCACGCTTTTGCTTATAGGTACAGTGTATTTACCATATATGTACCATGGAAGTACACATACTGTAAAATAAAGTGCTACCAAGTTATTTCCTACTTCATAAAGCAAAGCAAAACAGACCAATTAAAGAGAGGGCATTTCATCTACATCTTTAACCTCCAATCACCCATTCAACCATTCCAAACTCTCCTCCCTGTGCCCTGCAGGCACAGTGGGAGGTAAAAAATTATATAAATACTATTCAGTTTCTCACACAAACCGTTTCGTGTCTTAGGACATCAGTGTATCGTCACGAGTCGCAGGGTTTAATTTGGTTTTACTTGTGTGTGTTTTTTTTTCTCTGAAAGTTTTGGTAGACATTGACTGTTATTATACGACTGACAGACTGCACTGGTTTCAGTTAAAGAAAATCTTTGTTTGTGTTCTACTGAAAAAACAAAGTCACCTACATCTTGGATGCCCGGGGCTAAGCAGATAAACACATTTTTTGGGGGGTAAACTATCCCTTTAAAGACATACACACATTAAAATGGTTAAGAGCAGGGGTCACCACACTAGGTCCTGAAGGGCTGGTGTCCTACAGAGTTTAGCTCCAACCCTAATCCAAAACACCTGAACCAGCTAATCAAGGTCTTAATAGGTATACTTGAAACTTCCAGGCAATTGTGTTGAGGCAAGTTGGAGCTAAACTCTGCAGGACACCGGCCTCCAGGATCAAGTTTGGTGACCCCTGGTTAAGAGGAATAAAATGGCTAAGACAACATAAAAACCTATTAAAACTCAAATATACATAAAATCATTGTAATATATTGAGCAGGTTAAAATGTATCCTGTGTGACAGTGTCACAAGTTTATTCGCTACCCTGATAACACACGTACATCTCAGAGACGTGATGTCTGCATTTATATCTGCAAGACATCTGCAAGACATAGTTTGCTCATCTGCAATACGTCTGTTGGACGTTTCTTATCAGATCTATTAGATGTCTTTAAGATGTTTATGATTTAGAATGTATGTAAAACTGACATCTTACAGATGTCTACCAGACGTTTGTACACAGCAGATGCTTTCCAGATCAAGAGATCTTTAACAGACATCTTGCAGACGTATGTGTGCTATCTGGGTATAGTTTAGAAAATGGCAATAAATGACAAGAACGGACTGTGCCAGAGCAAATTCATCTTGATACTGTCAGATAACTTGTATCATGGCATGTAAATGTAAATGAAATGACTTGTCTTTAATTCAGTTTGATTTTGTGAACCAGCTCACCCAGTCTTTTTTAGAACTGGCTCAAAAGAATGATTAATGATTAATTCAAGAATGTTACCACGGTTGCCAGAGCCTATAACCAAACCATCTGGCCTCTACAATGTCTGGCCACTTGCTTTCTGAACTGTTGCATTTTTTTTTTTATTTAAAGAAACACTTATTTAATTGCACTCTGCATTTGGATCCACTTTGTGATTACTGTCTGACAATTAGATGTATGAAAAAAATCCAAATAAATCCACCATTTAAATGTTTTTCAACAATTAATTGTAATTAAAAGCAAGGTTTCCCCCAATTAGTGCAGTGTAAAAAAAAGCATTATAATTTTATTTCTGCTGGAATTCCAGGTTCTTGAAGATCTTGCCAGCATATAGCAGCAAATACCTGGAAATTACATTGCTGGAATGTATAGTCAAAAATAGTACATTGGCAGCATTGTGGAGTGTGATGGTAGGAGGTAGGATGTTCTTTTTTTCATGACTCAAGTGGGTACTTCAAAATCATTGAAATGGTAGGATGTGCTGATGAGTGCTATTTACCAGTCAGCCACAATGTAGGCATGATTCTAAACTTTCAACCATGACTTAGAGCTCTAAAAGCTAATTGACAGACCTACCGATCTCATTGTAAATATAAAGTAATGATGCCACATTTAAGATTATTTTCGCTTTAAAATCAGAAAACATTGCATTACTCAAAAAGTGTAAGCATATGTATCAAACGATATGTATTAACCACCAGTATTAACTATAGATAAGCCAAAACTGATTAAGTGATTAAATAAATCTGCCCCGATGATGTATGCAGCCTTTAAATGTGACCTCCGGAGGATGCAGTCTCATAAATGAGACACAGCTAGAAACGATAGCAATTTAAAACATTTACAAAATGAGTTCTAAACATAAAACAGACTGGGATCATGACAACCACACACACACACACACACTTTAAGGTTTACTAAAAATTAACTTGCCATACATATGTGTGCAACATCCACGCACTCTGGATTCTCTGCACAGTCTATTTATGGATGTGCGTGTGAATTAGCAACTCCTAATGGCCAAGCAATGAACTGAGCAGACTGACTCCAAACAACTTTTCCTTTAAAACATATACTTAGAATGACAATGCAAAACCATCAAATAATAAAATATATAGTTTTATTGTTTAAAAAAAAAAAAAAAAAAACTTAGGGTACATACAGCTTTTCTTTTACCTATTCAAAATTTTACCAATGAATAGTACTTAAATATATTTATAATGACACGCACATCCATCCATCCATCATCAACTACTTATCCAGAGCTGGGTTGTAGGGGCAGCAGTCTCAGCAAGGAACTGCAGATTTCCCTCTCCCCAGACACTTCCTCCATCTCCTCCAGGGGAATGTCAAGGCGTTTCCTGGCAAACCAAGAGACACAGTCTTTCCAGTGTGTTCTAGGCATTCCCAGGGGCCACCTCCCAGTAAGACAAGCCCAAACTGTCCATACTCCCAGAGCACCCCCCATTGAATGCCACGAGGGACACAGTTGAATGCCCTTTTCCAGGTCCACGAAGCACATGTGGACTTGTCGGGCAAACTCCCATGAGCTGGTCCAGTGTTCCATGGCCTGGATGGAAACCATATTATTTCTCGTGAATTTGAGGTTCTACTATCAGCCAGATTCTCCTCTCCAGTACCCTGACATAGATTTTTCCTGGGGAGGCTGAGGAGTGTGATCCCCCCAAAGTTGAAACACACTCTTTGGTCCCTCTTCTTAAAAAAGGGTGACCACCACCCCAAATGCCCAGTCCGGAGGCACTGTCCCTGACAATGGAGGTCTGAGAGGTCTGAGAGCTGTGTCCTGAACATCATTAGGATGTCCTGTCTGTCAGCTGTTCTAAATATAGTCAAAGAGTTAGAAGTTTGAAATATGTTGCTCAATGCCAGTAAAAAAAAGTGTTCTAGGTTGTAAAATCACTCAAAAATCCTAAAGATTTTTGTTGTTGCTGCTTTGTTATAGAGTTATTACAAAAACAAGCATTCCAGGGCAAAGAAACATGTTTAATTTGTCTGCATGTTTTATTTTAGTTACAGTTGTTCAATAAATGTGTATTGTACTTTTAAAAAAAAAGGACATTCTGGCAAACTTTTTTTTATCAAACAACAGCAATTGTTTGTACATATCTAAATAACAACAACAACAAAAATTAAACATTGAAATGTTCATTAAGAAAAGTTAATTTAGTAACACAATTTAGTAACTTGAGAGCCACAGCAAAAATCCACTTTTTCAATATCTGTGAGTTCCCTGTCGATACTTTCACTCGTACTGTGTCGTAAGACGCTATGGGAAAAGCTCCTTTTTCTCAGAGACAGAAATACTTTTTAATCATGCAGTGTAACTGCATGGCCATTGGTTTGGAACTCAGATTTCTTCTCCTTCAGCAACAACGTTCATCTCTTCACTAACATAAGAGACTAGAAGCCGCTCGCCGTTGACACGCCTTGCTGCGGATAGAAGCTGATTCAGCAATCGGCGCCCCTCTGCTGTTCCCGCTCTGTGCTTCCAGTCCAAGCCGCTTCAGCATCCACGCAACTATCAGCTTGTCCCCTGCTGCTATTCGGTGAGTCAAAAATAGCATTTTCTAAAGAGCTAATTTCCAGCAACGTTGTTGCAAATGTCACACTGCGAGTGCAGAAGGGCAGTGAGTGCACACTCACTGAGACGGAATGCTCTCTAAGTATGAGTCTCGCTCTCTCTGCTCGCAGACGTGGCCCTGGTCTCCCGTTTCTCCTCTCTCAGCAAAGCTTGGAGAGAGAAACCGTGGAGTCAGGGAACTAAGTAACCGGGGTTGAGCAATCTCACACACTGGCGATGTGTCCATGTGCTCGCACTTGGATAGCAAAGACTATCCAAGTGGGTAGTGGAAGCTATTATGTTGGCTTACTCATTCTTGGTCCTATAATGCCCCATGGGAATGAGAGCCCATTCGAATAGAGGCGTGGCCACACCATGGACTTGGCCTAGCAGTGTATCCATGGCAGAAATTTGTGTGGTGACAGACTGGACCACATTTATCAGGTTTTATAATCTAGATGTCCTAACCTTACAGGCCCGGGTACTTTCTGCTTAAGTGGATTAACTTCAATTCCAGTACTTGGCAAATGCCTTTGCTGTACGCTCTTGGCCCTCAGCTGAGTTCTGAGGCTGAACTATTCTTTGGAACAGTTATATATTTTGACATTAGCCCCTAGGGCGCTAAATCAGAAAGGTTTCATCGTCCCCCTATAAAGCACGGTGGGATTATACTGGTTCCCTACGACTTACGACACAGTACGAGTGAAATTATCAACAGGGAATATACTCGGTTACTAACGCAACCTCGGTTCCCTGAGATTCTGGAATGAGTACTGTGTTACTAGCCAGCTTATAGCTGCACGACTCGGTTGTCGCTTCAGTCGAAGTAACCTGAGTTCCTATGGTGTTCTTACCGGCCACTTATATAGCCAGATGGCCCTGCCCTTCTGGTGGGCTTTGATGGGCTTTGTCGCCATAGGTTTGTGCAGAACCGCTGCAGAGCCATTGGTTTATTTTTTTAATCACTGCACAAACCAATGGCTGTGCAGTCACACTGCATGATTAAAAAGTGCTTGAGTCTCAGAGAAAAAGGCACCTTTTTACTATGACGCAGTACACATTCCCGTATCTTGCTGGTGAAAGGAGCCGTAGAAACAGATCATCACCCTCCTGGCACTTCTTCCTTCAGAGCCAGACCAGGACTCTAACCTCTGCCCCGTTAGTTATCTCAGGAAACCGAGGTTACGTTAGTAACCAAGTACGTTATGTTAATAAGGCACATACCCACATAGCAAATGTTTTCTGGCCCAGCTCCGGGCCACACAATCACTTTTCCCTCGGCCCAAATACTGCAAAGAATGACGGCCTTGAAGTGGCCCAAAACTGGATTAAAGACAAGGGCCACAGTTGGGCCATAACCGGCCTGAATCGCAGCCAGTTAATCACCGTTAACTAGCCCTGAGCTGGGACAAAACAGGTTTTATTATTGATACCAATTCTCAGCCTTAAGTATACCAGAATGCCAAAATCTGAGCCACACCTGAGCCTTATGTAGCCCAGACCTAATACAGAATCCTCATATTTGATATTATTACATTGTGTGTTACTATAATCCATTATTCATTAAGTGATATGTTTTGGTAATGTACACACAATAAAGTATGTTAAACTGAATAGAAAATCATGCTTAAAATCCTCAAATCCTCAAATCAAGTAACTTTCCAACAAAAATGTATTACATTAAAAAAAGTTATTTATAAAGAACAAATTAGCCAAAAAGGAGTGAGTCTAAAGTACACCGTCTATAAGAAAAATGTAACCGACACATATAACGTTAATCACAATAATTTATTGCAGAAATGTCAAACTCAAAGAACAGTACCACAGTAAGTTGAGTCCAAATGATGATACATTGCAGTCGCAGTCCCTTCTAGCGTAATATTATAGTTTAGCGTAAGGAGCAGAGCATAATTAAAGTTGTTAAACGCTAAAAATACTATGCCGATACACTCGAATGCCCTCTCTTCTCATTCAAAAGACACATTACCGGAAACACGGCATGTCACAATCTGTGACGAAACCAGCGACAGCCAATGAGCGTCTGGCGTCGCTGCCGTGAAACTTGTAGGAAATCTTCTTAACTGCAATTTTTTTTTAAATTGTTACAATAGCTACAGAGGAGATAGATATCGCCGAACTTGGATCGGTTTATCACACAAAGCATCACATGGATACCTAGGATTTGAATAAAAATCAAATACTTTAATGATCATTTTATTTAATGCTTGTGCATGACAGCATATTAATACAATTATGTGCCCCATGGTAAACCAAATACATATTGCATGATAAAGGTCTCTCTCTCTCTCTCTCTCTCTCTCTCTCTCTCTCCCTGTAAGGATTCTAAGATTATTTGTACTGAGAATAATAATTAAAATACAATTATAATTAAGTGCAATTTAATGCAGTTGACTCATTTACTGATTTGCTTAATTTTTTAATGATAATGTTTCATTCTGTTTTGCCATTTCAAAGATTACATTTCAAGATTTCTTCATGTGACTACAATTTCTGTGATCATTTAACCATTATCATGCAATATTTTGCTTATCTTGTTTATCATGGGTCACATATATGCTGTCATGTCACATGCCTGATTTGGGCCACATGATGACTGGACTGATCTGGGCCACACTCCTCCCACCAACAATCAGCCCTCATATTGTTTGCCGTGATCCACACTGTGCCATCATTACCACACATGGCCCAGCTCTGGTTGAAAGGGTACATGCCATTGCCGACAGGAGGCCAGCAGTGCCAGCTTGAGGCCACATTTGGGCCAAGACCGTTTGCTATGTGGGTAACTGTCTCCTGGAAACCAAGGAACTTAAAAGATCTACTTAATAGATGATCATTTTGATTTATTTTCAAATTTTGATTACAACATAATTAGCCATGAGGTTTTATGCAGTGATTATAAAATGTTTAAAATAAAAATAGTTTAAATGAATGTTCTCACCAATATATTCCAACAAAACCAAATATATCAGTCATACAGTTCATATTCATCCATATTAAACATTTGAACATATTTAATCCAAACAGGGAGACAATATTTCGCCATTATTACACATAAATAGCTTTTATGTGTTTCCTTTTTATCCTTGTTGCACATTCAGTGTTGAGATAAATATTGTCATCCATTTATCATCAATTTGTGTCCACAAGCTCGGCTAAATAAAAGTGCAAAGTGTAACCATTATAGGTTTATTAAATAAAGACATACAAGGAATGTTTATGATATATCACACTGAGAGTAAATGGTTGTTTTGCCACATAGCTTACAGTTTTATTCCAATCCTTCTAGGGAACAATATGTTTATTTAAAAGTGCATGCAATGCTGATATTTCCACAAATGCCCAATATTTAAATTCAGTCCACTGTTTTTCATGGGAAAAAAAAAAAAAAAAAAAAAATCAACTTAACAGTTCTCCACATAAGAAACAAAGTATTAGTATTAGTATTAGTATTTTTGTTTGTTTGAGGGAAAGCACTGGGGTCTGTTTTGTAGAATGACCTGAATGTTTTTTGGCTCCTGAGGATTACATTAACATTTTTCAGTGCACCTGTTGCCTCCTGTCACTGATGAATTAATACAATTTATAACATATATACTACCCATGAGCATAATTGTATATTGCACTTTTAAAATTTCACAGTTCTATTAAATAGTTTGAAGTTATTACTTTCAAACTAATTTCTGATTTTTCTTTCAGTGTGCAAATGTCAGTGAGTGTGCACGTCTGTATGTCACTAATATTACTGAAGAGCTTTTGTGAGCTTTAAGAGGAACAGCAGTCACCCACTGTTCATCTGTCTGCTGATCATCATGCATAAATAAATGCAAAAACATGAATAATGCAACTGTTTAAGAGAGCACCACTTCATGTGACAGACAAACAATGAACAAACAAATAACACTGTCACAGAGAAACAGTGAAAAATGAGTCAGAGCTGGGGGGATGGGGAAAGCAACAGAGTATCTGTAAAGTACACCTACTGAAAAAATCCAGCTGAAACCAGCTTCTTACAGTAGTTTTAATAATAATTTTCACTGGTTCAAGCTGAATAGCTGTTTCAAGTTGGATTAGATGGTTGTACTGCTAACTGGTGGGCATGAGATTGATGTGCTTGAACCTGTTGGTTAAACTGTTTAGTGATGAACGGTCATTCCAAAAATATTACAAAAATCTTTAGTGTATGGTAAGGTCCCACCATTCTCCCTAATCCACATTAAATGGCTAAAAGTAAAAGTCTCTGTACTGTCACCGCAGCATTTTTTTACCGATGTATCCAACTGTACCAGTAAAAGGATTAGGAGGAGTCTGCACTCCCAAAGTCAGGACGGTAGTTGTTACGTCGCATCACTGCTCATTTGCATGAAGCTGAACTCTGCTTAACTTTGTTGCATCATCAGCACTCCGTCATGTTCATGTCGCCATCTCTTATACAAAAGAAAGTAGTAATGAAAGAAGTGACACCAAAAAGAAACAGACTTGCAGAGTATTTAACCAATTTACAAATCTATCAAGGAGATCATTTATTTTATTTTTCTCTGTCCTAGACACCCAGTCATCTTTCAAACACATACTGCAACATGCCACTCCATAACCTTTTATTTCTTTTTTAGTATTTTTTCCCCATCACTCAGATGTCCACATATTGGAATCTACTCCATTTAGCCTCCTCTCAGCTGCAAAGTGATTTCCTGATGTCTGTATTCCATATCTTCGGGGAAAAGACTTTTAAGCAGTGCATACTGCTGTCCTTCTGAATCTGCAGTTATTCCAAGAATATTACAAGAATCCTGTGTATGGTGAACTGTTAGAATTTTTGTCTTGTTTCCAGCCAAAAAAAAAAAAAAAAAAAAAGACTTTTTAAAAAAACTTTTAAATCAAGAAGGATTTTCTAGACAAGTAAATAAATAAATAAATACAATTATATATATATATATATATATATATATATATATATATATAATTTCAGACAGAAAGCAAGATTATTTTGCTTACCCCATTGGCAGATTATTTTGTTTGCAAAAACACTTAATTTTGACTTGATTTCAGAAAACAAAAAAACAAAAAAAAAACAAGACAATAATTTTTACTTTTGTCTGGAAACAAGACAAAAAATCTAAGTAAGAAAAGCATTTTTTGCAGTGTACTAATAAGCAAAACGTACTTTAGATGAACTAACGTTTATGCTTATTTTTTTCTCATTGCTGTTGAACTTCCTTTTCCTACAGTTCTACTGTACAGACGTGAATTTACTTTTCCTTCAGCCTTAGGCTTATTCCCTTCATTTCATTTTGGTGTGAAAGGGCTTTTACATTTGCTAAGAATTTTATATTAAAAACAAACTAACAAGCCCTGCCCAGATTTAAAAGTAACGCAAAAGTAACTCAAAAGTAATGTAATGCATTACCTTCCATAAAAAGTAACTTTTTAGGGAGTAACGCAATATTGTTATATACACTAATTTTAGTAACAGACAGTTCCACACATGTTTTTCTCTGAGGTCTGTTACAAGAGACAGGTCAACATGCCCTTGGGCAAAACTAAACATTCATTTCAAAATAAACATAACAGAAAGTAGTAACTACAAAATAAGCATCAGAAACCATCAGCATAGTAAGCACTAGAATAATATTAAATTATGTCCATCCCCGACTCATCACTTAGGATAACATGCTTTTGAAGATTGCATTTTAGGCAACTCCTGGCTCTTTTGCAACAAAATGTTCCACACATCATGTCACTGGCAATGCTCTAATCAGTTATTAGACAACAGAGCATTAGTATGTTCCCAGAATACAATATGTGATCTGACTAGCATCATAATTTCACCTACAGATGCGCAAGAATATTTTATCATAGCCACAATACATCATTAATTACAACTATTTGTAAGAATATATATATATGACGAGTTCAGATACAAAATCCTCTGCTCTGACATATTTATACTGGGTCTAGTGCTTCCCTGTGGAGTGCTTTCTCTTATAAATGAAAAAAAAATCAATAGAGCAATTTTCAAAATGTTCCCTATGTCATTAGGATTTAACATTTTTTGGAAGGGTTTTCACAGAGGCTGCTGGTTGATTGCTCACTGACCATTCCATCTCTGTATTCTAGTTCATATGGCTTAGGTTCTCCTTTAGAGTGCCCCTATTATGTTATTTAAAAGGTTCAGAACTTGGATTTGGGAGTCCCCAACAACACGTTGCATGCATGCAAGATTAAAAGGTTTTCATTTTCTTAATATGCATTTAATTTTACCTGATTTCTCAATGACTCTCAACCGATTTGTTTGAAAATTAATCTTTTCAAACCCCTCCTTTGCCTGAAAATACTCTGCTCTGATTGGTCCAATGGATGTATGGTCAGTTGCATACATCACCATTACTGGATTACCGCTTACCAATAATTGGAGAGATTACACAATGGATAGACAAGGAAGATAGTATTGACTTTATAATAGTGCTCCATTCTGTTCTAAAAAGAATCAGAGTGGAAAAAGTTGTTTTACACTTTCGTTATCGAACTAGGCCCACAGCTAGGTAGTAAGAGTTCAGAGTAGCTTTATTATGATGCACTTTCAGCTTTACATCATTGCAGACCTTACATTTTCCTTACATACTAATAATAAATATTCATAAATATTTCATACATGGCTGTAACTTAGTTTGTCAGCTTCTGGTTAATTAATAATAATAAAAACCTTTTGAAATTTGTGTTGTACCTGCATTTATCTCTGTGTGTTTGTATTTATGTGCTACACTGAAGCCTATCTGGCCTTTAAGTGAGTTGATGTGAATAGAATGTTGCTGGCTTTAGTAATGTCAGTAAAATCAATACTCCTTGCTATGATGAAGTGTGGTCAATAACTACCACTGAAAAGACATAACAAAAGCAGTGCAAATTCTACCAGCATTCTACTAATACTAGGTTGTCTCCCTGTGTGTGTGAAGCAGGTCCGCTGTAACAGGGGGAAGGTCCGGATGATTCCAAGGGCCCTGATCAAAAAAGGGGGCCCAACATTATGAGAGAGGGGCCCGGACCAATTTTTTTTTTTTCAGATTAGATCTAAACCAAAATAATATCTTGTATAGTTATTGTATGAGTTCTGTAAAGGGCTGATGGTCCTTCAGTGGCCCACATTTGGTTGAATACATTTGCCCCTCTGGTCTCATCGGTTGAGGTGCCCCTCTCGATTTCAACCGAGGGATAACTGCCCTACCCCTAGTGATTTCAGCCACTGCCCCCTTTAGCAAGTCCTCAACCATAATTCCTGTTCTCAAACCCTATCTAGCTTTACTCCCACTATAATAGTGACTACATTGCCAAAAACAGCTGCAACAAATTGGTGCTGACGACGCAGTGGTGATAAGCCTTGTGAGTAAAAACTACGAGAAGGCCTACGACAAATTGGACATCCTCTCCACATGGTGTCGCATTAACAATCACTTCATGAGTGTCACCATCTCTCAGAAGCTCTCTCCTAGAAAACATGTACACTCAGTGATGCAGGATCAAACATTCAACAATTCGGACACAAATTCTTCTCAGTGCTCGCATCAGGGAGCCGGATCCTGAGGACAAATACAGACTAAAACTTGTAATGTCAGGCAATCCGGCTACTGAACAAGGATGCTTGGAGAGACTGCATATTCCTTCCTACTTTCTCACACATACATACCAAAAGTGCACTAAATGTACTGTACAGCTTCTGTATTATATAGTTTTTGTATATTTTAGAAAAAATATAAAATAAATAAATAAAAAAAAAAATATATATATATATATATATATAAATTGTCTGTCTTTTGTCTTCCTTTTATTTTGTTTTATTTTTCACGTTATTATTCACATTATTTCTTCATAAATTCTGTGCTATATATATTTATTATTATTATTGTTATTATTATTATCTCCTTAATTAATTAAATAATTAATTAATTGTTGTTTCTGTTTGTTGCTGCACTGTCCATTTGACACTACATGACACATTGGATGCAGCTTTTGCTCCTAAAGGAGGATATGCAAGTCACTAAATTTAAGGCTTACTCCACATTCTGAATGGTTAATCAATGTATTCAACATCTGAAAAATATAAAATTATTAAATTATATGTGTATTAGTTGAGTCAGATTATGTTTGTTTATTTGTGAGTTGAATTTAAATCTGATTTGCAAGCCTAAATCATAAATGTCCTTTGATCAAGAGAAATAACCCCCACTGTCAGACACCACACATTGTGCGTGCATTATAATCTGCAACAAAAATTCCATTAGGATTTGCAGTTTAGCATATACATATCAGTTAACAATAAATGTAAAAGGGGTTGTACTCTATACAAACAGTCGAAACACAATAATCATTAAAAAAAAGAAAACAAAAAACTGCACTGCGCAAATCCCAAAGCCAATTGTTATTTTTCACGCATAATATTGTTATGTTTTGTCAGGAACTATATCTTGTAGTGCAAGAATTTCACAGAATAAATTTGCTTATATGTGCGTAGTGCTTTTGTAAACTGATGAAATCTTCCCATATGCCGCTATATTCTCATTCTCTCTCTCTCTCTCTCTCTCTCTCTCTCTCTCTCTCTCTCTCTCTCTCTCTCTTCTCTCCCAAACACTCAAAATCCACTCTAGGGAGTAACGCACACTAGTACGTTTAGTATTGACGAGATTTTACATGAAACAAACAGACTGGAGTAACTGGCGCAGTCATGAAGGTTAGTAAATCTGCTTAAAAACAACATGCATGTTATTTTGTATTCCCAGTGATGTGAATTGTTAAATGTTGTTGTTTTTGTTCTTACTTTTCTTACGTTTTCTTACTAACTTTAAATTTACAGGAAGCATTAAACGGAGTGTAATTTGTATTTTTGTTCGTTTGTTTGTTTGTTTTTATAAAGACCCTGACAGTTCCCGTAAGGTCCTGGTGGACACTGTTGCTGAGCGCGTATCTGACGCTGACTGCGCGCGCGGACTGTGGCGAAGACTGCGCTTACTGCTCGCAGCAACTGCCTCTTCAACTCATAAAAATACACTCAATAGTAAGTCTTCTGTTTTAGTCCATATACACACACATATATAAATAAAACCACGTATATGTGAAGAAAAGGGATGCAAATGGATTACTTATTTGAAATCCATTCGCGTAAAAATACAAAATTATATATTCAAAGTATGGATGCCTCGTGATCTGAAGCGCCCTTTTGCTAAAGGTTTACTACTATATTTTATTTAAGCTATTTGCATAAATATTTACATAAATCTTGTTACATTTATTTGAATAAAACAAATAATCTATAATTTAATTAATTATTGCACCACTCTGACGTATTCGTAAAAGCTGGAAGATGATTTAACTCATTTAGTCAGTCGATTTCAGTTCATATAGCCTGATTATTGTATTTACTTTCAGCATACAAAAAGTAATCTGAACAGTTAAGCTTAGTGTTTACACTCTTATTAATTGCTGTCTATCTACTAATACTCTGAATATAAATTTATGTTTTACATGTTCAGTTTAGAAAATTCTGTATTTTACAGCCATATGTATTAGCTAATGTGATCATGAACTGATCTGAGAATTGAAAAAAAAAAAAAAAAAAATCGTGAAACAGGCAAATCGTCTGTTTGTGAGACAGACCACTAGGCTGCACTAATTTACCTTAAATCCTACTTTGAAGAACAGAATGATGGCGTGATCAAGTAGTTGATAGCAGACTTTTATGCATCTTTAAAAAGGCTATGTCTACTTTTTTTAAAAGAAACAATTCATAAGAACCTACACTTAATAATAGTTTCACCTAAATAAACAGATCTGGAACTCTGGCATTCTTGCAGAAAAACTGAAAACATGTATAACATACATTTCTGCTATACACTCTACTGTCTGTTTAGTATTGCTGACGTATGAGGAATAAAAAATAAAAAATAAAAATATTTAAATTAAATCACATTAAATTGTGATATGTGAATTTGTACCTACAGATGTGTAATTGAGTTTACCTAGAGATAACTGTAAATAATGGGTTGCAATGCATAAGGTTGACTTTTTTACAATTATTGTGCTATAGAGAATCTCCACTAACATATCTAGAAAATATCAAAACTGACGTATTTGTTTAAGCATTAAGTGTGGGGGGTATATGCTGTATAAGCCTTTGTGTTTACCTTGTTGTGTCAGATCTTGTTCTTACATGGAGGTTACATTTTGGCTTAGTTTTGTTTTATATGTTTCCCGGTTCCAGTGTTTTGTGTACTTTTGTTATTTTTACAACATTAAATAATGAGTAACTGTATTCTGCTCTCTCTATGCTTCTAATTTCGACAAACGTTACAACATTTAAAAATGTATGCTTGTGTGTTGGAGAGAGTAGGGTATTAGTGTATTTTGTTCAAATTCAGTATGTCATTTTGTATTAGTGTTTCCATGGTTTCTCACAAGCTTAGCACACCTACTCATCCCCATATCACCCAAAACACACTCACTCATTTGCATATTGCACAGTTATGAATTGAGAGATGAAGGCTGAGGGAGAAAAAAAAATGTTTGAGCAAGCATTTCGTTTCCTCTTTTTGACATTAGTGTCTGGGCAAAAAAGACATCCATTAATTTCTGAGAATGTTCTGTGTGTCTCATTGACTATATTTTTAAATTTTTTACAGGAATGTGTGGTGGAGTGTGAGGAGCATCTGAATGCAGGAAGCTCTTGGAGTTTGTGCAAACGCTTTATGCAGAATGCTGATAACACTCCTGAGGGTAATGGAGCATCCACAGAAACTGAACACTTGGACACCCAACATCATCCAGTAGACAAAAAATATGGTGGCTTCATGAAGCGGTATGGGGGTTTTATGAAGCGTTATGGAGGCTTCATGAAGCGTTATGGAGGATTCATGAAGAAGACTGCAGAGCTGTATGGGCTTGAGCCAGAGGACGTTGATCAGGGCAGAGCAATCCTGACTAATCATGATGTTGAAATGTTGACCAATCAAGTTGAGGCTGATGGTGAGAGGGAGGAGGAGGCTCCGACAGACGTCCTTGATTTAAAGGAAGGAGCACAGGGTGTAAAGGGTATGGCAAAACGTTATGGGGGCTTTATGAAGAGGGGACAGATCTATGACTTGGAGAGTGAGGTTAAGGCACTACAAAAACGATATGGGGGCTTCATGAGGCGTGTAGGTCGACCGCAGTGGTGGCAGGAGTCTAAACGCTATGGAGGCTTCTTAAAACGCTCCCAAGAGGAAGGTGAAAATTCATCAGAGATAGAAAAGAGGTATGGTGGATTCATGGGATATTAAGATCTTTTCTGCTGTGCCCTAGTCCACTTCCTCTCTAGCCCCTTAGATACCACCTGAGAACCGTCAGGAAACACGCTTTAAATGCGCTCATAATGTATTATTAATGTGTTTGGTATGTCTTTATTGTGGTAATATGATTTAATGTGAATAAGACTTAAAGACCTCAAAGACCATGGATATATTGTCTTAACATTATTGAATCTGAATTCAAATTTACGTTTACAAGTTGTGTAACCGATTTTATTAATCAGGATTACCTACTTCTGAATAATGCTGTATCACAACCATTTTCTTTTTTTTTTTCTTTTTTTAAATCAACACTACAATTTTGGTTTGCATGAGACATTCATTTAGTCTTACAAGAGGAAATTTTAGAGAAAATAAGACAGACATTTACTTCTCCAATACATAGTTGTTATTTCTTCATGACACTTGTCTTTTACACAGATGTATATTTTTTTGGATACCAGTCTGAATCTTGTCATTTGCTGTGTAGCTTGAATAAACTGCTCGAAACTGCACTAGAATGTGCGTCTTGAATAGAAATGCCAATCTTTTGTGCATAAGACATCAGCATTCTCTGTCTGAGGTTTGTTCTTTGGCAGCCTTTTGTTAGCGAGTAAAAGCTGCATTACCTCCTCTGAACTGTGCTGAGATTATGATGATGTCTCTGGACCAAGAACGTTTATTTGAAAGTGGCAGTGTAATTGCATGTTTTATGATGTGAGTTAGCAGTGAAAAGCACTTCTACTAATGGTGTGACTATCATGAAACTCATACAATCAAAGCAAGAGGTAGTACACTTTCAGAGGGATTTGAATTTGTGAAACAGTTTTTTAAAATATCATCCTGCCTGGAAATTCACCATGCAAGGCCTTTATTTTACAGATTTCAAGCACCACCACTAGTGTGGGGAAGCAATAAACTACAGCATGTTATCACTGTCTCTCTTTGAAAGTGCTTTACACATAGCATATCTAAGCCACATGTCTTTTACCTTTGATCCATATGAGTAACGGGAATTCACAGTAGAAGTGCATATCTTCTTTCCAAATTCCAATTTTATTACACTAATTGTCACTTAAGGGCTGTGAAAGACGATAGTATCAAGATATAACCTTTGTTCTGTGAAAAGTCTAATGAAATTCACAAGTACATACACAGTTTATTTGGAATGCAATAACCTAATAACTAAATGCTTGTAACCAAGGATGATAATTGTAATGGCATAACAATATTAGCATCCACACTAACAGACAAAACCATTTCATTTCTTCAGGCTCTACAGTTATGTTTTTTTTATCAGTTCCCTGCAAAATTCCCTGTAGGTGATCTCAATATTTTGTTACTCTTCTGTTCTCATCTCTCTCTCACTCACTCTCCGTTTTTTTTTTTTTTTTTTTTTTTTAAAGCTGTATGGTTATTGTTATGCTTATGGTGTTAAACCATGCCTCCATGTCAGATAAGATCCATCCTCTCAGAAATATATGTCTTGTCTTGTCTACCCAAAACCTGTTAACAGGAAGTCTGGTACCCGAAACTGTATTGAATTAACAGTCTTCTATCAGCCCAGAAGTTGCTTGAGTAAAGCCAGTGAAGAGCAGAAGCAGGAGACAAAGTGATGATGATTAAAAGGAGCAGAGTTTATAGTTTATTGAATGGTCTTAGTTGTGTATGTTTCAATGCTAAGACTTGTCTGACCAGCACAAATCCCACAAGTATTATTACACCAAACTGCTTCACAACAACATCCCACAAACCTTGAATTTTCATAAACATTCCCTCATATCTCTTATTTATGAAAACAATCTCTTATTTATGAAACCACACATATAAGACTAAAGAACAATGATTTATTAATTGACAATTAATAAATCAATGTAATTATTACATAAATGTAATAATGAATAATATAAATGAATGAATATCCAATTAAATTGAATAATAAACTGATTAAATTATAAGTGAAAGAAAGAAAGAAAGAAAGAAAGAAAGAAAGAAAGAAAGAAAGAAAAAGAAAGAAATGAAAACAAATATGTATGGTTACTCTCTTGAAGCAAAACATTTGCATTTGATGATCCTCAGATCCTTCAGTGGTTATAAATGCCTAAATCTTCCAGGCTTTAAGACCCCCCTATTAATTCCCCCACCACAATGATATGAGCTGCAGCTGTAATTAACTTTATAAATGTATTCAAGGCAACTAACAAAAGTTTTAATGTAATTGTAGCTTCGAACAGCCAGTTTTTCTCCTATGTGTGTTGTTAAGGAAACCCCGTGGGCGTCAAATGGTTAAACATATGCCGCGCCCATCACATCCTGTCCCGTTAGTACTCTCGCTACACATATAGCCTACTGAACTTTGTCTTTCGGTAAACACGAAGTGTAATAATTGGGCAGCCAGAGCGAAGGTCGATATTCCAACCACTCGGTTAAATGCTAAATAAATGGAGCAAATCTGTTGTTGCATTAGTGAGCGCTAATCGAAACGAGTAAGGTAAGACACCAGTATGGTTGTTGCGCATTAATATACGAGTAAATGCGATTATATGATAACTTTTCTAAAATATTAATTTGTGATTTCGTCGTAAATTTACTATTGTTGAAAAATTTAATATTCTTTCTAACCGTATAACCCTTGCGTCTTTAGGATCTATTCAGCATCATCATGAACTTTCTCTTGGAGACTCTTCAGGTGCTTTTCATGTCACTTGTCTACAGCTTAGAAGCTTTTGTTAGGTTATTTATACCGACTCGAAAGAAGAATGTGTCCGGGGAGATCGTGTTGCTGACCGGGGCGGGCAGTGGCATAGGTCGCCTCATGGCCCTGGAGTTCGCGCGCCTGGGCGCGCGCCTTGTGCTGTGGGATATTAATGAG
This sequence comes from Cirrhinus molitorella, assembly GCA_033026305.1. NCBI lineage: Eukaryota > Metazoa > Chordata > Actinopteri > Cypriniformes > Cyprinidae > Cirrhinus > Cirrhinus molitorella. The sequence continues at coordinate 41,650,236 of CM065118.1, read as the reverse complement.
GAAGGAAATAAAGAGACTGCTCTTATGATTAAAGAAACGCACGGAGCGCGAGCGTACACATATACCTGCGACTGCAGCGACCGGGAAGAAGTGTACAGAATCGCAAACCAGGTAGAATACACGGTTGCACTTAAGTACAAAAACATTGCACTACATCAAATATTCCATCTACATACTTGTGTAGGTAACTGCAACGTCCATAGTTGACAACTGGACATAGGCCAAGCCAGTTTTGTTTTTGTTTTTTTTTACATTCATGTTTAGGTGTATTAGGATTTATTTATCTGTACATTTTAATGTGATTACCGTTTTAATTTATTTGAGGTCAGGAAAAGAATGTCATTGTGTGCTACAAGTGCCAAATTTGTAATGACCAAAAAACCTTACTACAGCAGTAAACCCATATGTGTTAAATTTTAGTGAGCTTACATTTTGAAAGTCTAATAATATCTTGTGTAATTCATGACTCAATCCCTTTGTTTTATTAAGGTAAAGCGTGAGGTTGGTGATATCACAATTTTGGTAAATAATGCAGGAATTGTTACTGGGAAGAAGTTCATGGAATCTCCTGATTCACTTATAGAGAAGTCTATGGAGGTCAACAGTCTGGCACATTTCTGGGTATGTCATCTATCTATCTATCTATCTATCTATCTATCTATCTATCTATCTGTCTATATGTCTATCTGTCTGTCTGTATGTCTGTCTGTCTCTCTGCCTTTAAATGATGCTAAAACTAAGTATGCATGATAGCCTATATCTTCTCTTAGATGTACAAGGCATTTCTTCCAGCAATGATTGCTGCTAATCATGGTCATTTGGTCAGTATTGCAAGCTCCGCTGGACTTATTGGAGTAAATGGACTGGCAGGTAGATGTTCTCAGCTAACAATACAAATCTCTCATTTAGAAATAAGTACACACTTAAAATGACAATTGTGCTTTTAAATGTTTTGTACAGATTATTGTGCAAGTAAGTTTGCTGCAGTTGGCTTTGCTGAGTCAATGGCACTAGAGCTGCTGGCCATGGGCTGTGATGGAGTGAAGACAACCATAGTCTGCCCATTTTTCATTAACACTGGCATGTTTGATGGTGCCAACACAAAGTAAGAAACATGTTGTTTCTAAAAAATAATCAGAACATACTTTTTCCCCGACTTCTTACTTACTTAAACACTTTCTGTATTGCTATCTATTGGCCTGCACCATCTAGAGTTTCATAACAGAACATTAACTTTTATCCAAATCAGCTTACAAATGACAAATAAAAAATAAGTGATTCATCCTATAAAAGAAATAACATGAGAAGTGCTAAAAATATATTTTCTTAAACATAAATAAGAAATGGTGAACATAGATAATTTCTTTTTAATGAACAGTTAACAGATTTTTACAGCGTTTTTTTTTTTTTTTTTTTTTTTTTTTTTTTTTATAATTTTTATAATTTTCTTGAATATTATAAGGGAATTGTCTGTCTGTAGAGTTAGTAAGAGCATTCCACCAGTGAGGAACAATATACATGAAATTTGTGAATACATGAGAAAGTGATAATGTGTCTTTTTGTGGTGGTACCATGAATCACTGCTCACTTTCCAACTGCAGGCTTTTAGAGGTGATGTAAAATGAGTGGAGGTAAGAGAGCGCAGAACCAGTGGCTGTTCTGTGCAAACATCAAACATGCAGTGCACTTGAACATGCATTACATTGTTATATAAGATGTTGAAAAACTTGGAAACAGTATTTAACCAGGGTTTCTGCATATATATATATATATATATATATATATATATATATATATATGTAATATTAGAAAAAAAAAATCAAAGACCAGTGCCTTCTAAGATTTGCTTGAGTTGTGTTATGGAAGAGTGATTGTATGTTTTTGTCTAACGGTCAAAACCCAAAGATGAGTTACAGGTCTGATTGCAGACAATAGGAAAAAGGAAATGTTAAATAAAATTAAAAATTATTGTCTGTGTCACAACCAAAAGTGAGTTGCAGGTGGGTTCAATTCATAAAAGCACGGAAATTCAATGATGAGTTTTCTCATTCAGCCTATGTCATAATAATAATTTTATGTATTGTAGGGTCTGTGCAATACTGTAATATTAATACATTTCATTGTTTGAATCCTAGGAGGTTTTTGTTTACGTTTGTACATGTGTTCAGTTCAAATTAAAGCTAAAAATGTGTTCAGCAAAGAGTGCCACAGTAACTACAGGCTTTTTCAAATTGGTTCAAATATCTCATAGACGGAAGGAGCCAGAGAATGTGTAGAATATTTCTGAATGATGGATGTGCAAATATTTTGAAATTTTGTGAGTGCAGATAACTAAAAGTTTTAAAAATATTTTTACAACAGCCTGTGGCTTTGTTATCTGATTGGCTTGGATGTGGGAAGTTAATTGCCACCTTAGAGTAATATTTGTGCACATTTGGATGCCTTATTATTCCTGTAGTTATCTGCTTTGTAAATGCTTTTAAAGACAATCAAAGTCCTCATACTGGTGTGTGTGTGTGTGTGTGTGTTTTGCAGATGGCCCAGAATCATGCCTATTCTTGAGCCGCAGTATGCGTGTAGGAAAATTGTGGATGCTGTTAGAAGGGAACAGGTTTATCTTTATATTCCTCGAAGCATCTACATTGTCATCGCTTTGAAGAAGTAAGTTGTGCTGCTGAATGTTTAACCTCATTGTTAATGATCTGTTTTCATTTCATGTTTATCTATTATAATAAGCATTTTAAGCTGTTGTGAAATAGCGGTTATGCTAAAGCTATACAAGCTATACAACTTAAAGGAGGGTATATCAAAATATTTGATTCAGTTTACCTGAACAGTGATACAAAAATGTGGAAGTATAATCTGTAGTCTTCACAAAAGCACTGAAACTTTCACAGAATAATGTTTTTTATTTATTTTTTTTTTATTTTTTTTTTTCATGGAATAAAGAGTAAACATTGTTCATTTACAACATTGTAAACAAAACAAAGCAAACTTGTCTTTTTTAACCTCTTTGATATAAGCTGTCTTTAACCCGTCTCTTCACAAACAGTATGACAGACAAATGTGAGACTACTAAAGTCATTTTCTTAGTGAAGCCAAAATCTAAAGCTGCTTTCTGTGGTTGCTGTAAAAGAAAAATAATTGAAACATTAAAATTGTCTGATTTGTGTATGTGTGTGTGTTTGTGTATGTGTGTTTAACATTTTCCTTCTCTGTTCTGCTTTTACTCTGTCACAGTCTTTTACCCACTAAAATGGGTGTGCTGCTTGGTGAATATCTAGGAGCATTCAACTTTATGGCTAAGTTCAAAGGCCATGGAAATAAGAGCAAATAATTTCCACCACCAGAGGAATTGAGAAACAACCAGTGGACAAGTTGGACAAATCACAGAGAGATGTGCCATGAACAACAGAGTACTGCCGCAAGTGAATGGAATAGTTACATAAAACAAGCATGAAAGCACTTCTTAAATTCAGCACTGTTTTAACCATTACAATTAACAATTTTTTTTTAAACAATAGCGATAAACTTATCTTGAGCCATTTGCACTTCATTTGCACCTGAGAAAACATTGTGATGAAGAAAATATGTCTGTTTGGCTTTAGAAGTTACGTACTGTAGATGGTTGTTTCCGTTGATTTTTTTTTTTTTTTTCTTCTTGACCAGAACCAAACAACCTTCTAATTGCTTATTTAATGACTGACTGATTGTATCATGGAAGCGGTTTATTATTATGGCTCTTACTAATAAATGTATGTTAATTATAACATTGGTGTCACAAATCATCTGTTCTAGGATTCTTATTTTGATGTTAACTGCTTTCCATTGTCCCTATGTTCTCAGTTCCTTATCCTTGGTTACTATTGTTCCTTTGTTGTTAATCATTTGCAGTGTTCGAAATTGCCCTCTATAACCTCATTCACTATGCCCTAGTGATCTAGAGACACTGAGTGCGCCAGAAGGGCTTCCACTTTTGCATAGTTTTTGCTTGCGGTTTAAAAATCATAACTTTAACTGGCAGCTCAAGTAGAAATTAAAATATTTATTTCAAACTCTGTCATGGAAAGTAGCATGCATAAGCTTTAATTAAACTATTTAATAATCAATTAAAAGATAAGTTTATACCTGTATGATATTACACTGTATCCACATTGGACAAGCAGTTGGAAATGGAAAGATGGATCTACTGCTGAGACTTTCATTAATTTCATTCATTCGGCACAACCATCAATGATTATTATGGGTATTCTCTAGCAATTGAGTGTACATCAGTTGTACTTGCTATTGGGGTGCATTATGGGGTTGAATGAGCCATAACATCCACAGTGGTTTCGGACACCACTAAAAATGGCTCTCCCTTCAAACAGTGCACTGTTTAAGGCCATGGGGGCAATTTCAGGCACAACAATTCTGTTCACATGTATCCAATTTGCAGTCTATTGTATTTATAGCCTGTGCTTGATTCATTTGTTGGTTGGCTATTGTCTTTGCTAAACAGATCTGTTCCGTTTTTTGAAACATATAACATGTTTTTTTTTTTTTTTTCCTTAAATAAATCTGCAGCATTTTGCCCCCACCTTAATCTCTCCTTGGTCTGCACATTACAGAATAACTGACCACAACAGTGGTACAGTTCCTCCATCCCACCCTCATATTTAGATCTGGCGTGCGTAGTGCTTTATCTGGAGGACTCCTGAGCATTCATTTTGGCTGGGTTAAATGCACAGACCAGAGTACACCTGCCCTCAAGAGATCTTCCTCAAATTTCGTAGAATGTGTAAAGTTCAACTGTAGAACCTCTTTTACAGTGGGTAAGAAGGAGGAATAAGAACGTAAAGGAGTGTTCACACCCACCATGGACCCAGAGTAAGTGCTGTCACCAGTCAACTTGTTCTGTTATGTTATGATATATTATTTTCTTTCCTTTATTTTTTGAAGATTTTTTTTCCCTTTCCATTGTTTTGGAAGTCAAATGTCATTAAGCAATTACATTACGATCAAATGTAGAATGCTTTCAGTGCAAAGGTGTATAAATGAGGCCCATGGTGTTTACCTTTAACGTTATCGTAATTTCCTTCGATCACTTGCTTTTGTTTGAGAGAACATTTGCTTAAAATGGTCGAATTAATGTGAATTTCTGCTGGCTCAATCTTTTTTCTTTTTTCTTTTAAATCAACTCAATGGCTGCAATTTGACACTACTAAGGTTTTTACATGAATGAGACATTTTATGTTGTATCTTGGGTCCTGTCTTCGATTACATTGTTTCATTGATTTTATGTAATCATATTTCATTGTGAAGTCTGCAGTATTCGAAATTCAATAGGGTCTGACTCAGCTGTAAATGACTAAAATTAGTCATTAGGGATCATGACCTGAGTAAGAGTGTACAATCACAGCATATCATAAATTCTAATCAAGGGACACTAAAGGATTTCTATTGTCTATACGTAGGAGGAAATGTTAAATTAAAAAAAAAAAAAATGAATCAAAATTCTAAATGTAGAATCAGTCTGTTCCTTGGTCTTGTAACAAGAACATTACATCTGTCTAAACTGGGGCATTAAATCTCAGTGCAGTATCCATTGTGGGAACAACACTCCCCCATGTGGACACACAAATATCTATTGCCATGCATAAAAAGTACTGCAAAACCCACAAGTTCACTGATGATTGATGATGGTTTAATTACAACCATGTAGGAGCATTAGGCTTTTACTTTTTATCAATATTTACTTACTATTAATTACATTGTATTTTTGATTTTTCAGGCACAGTGGTGTGGACAGACCTCCACTGGGGAAGGGGAGATTTTTTTTTGTTTTGTTTAGACACTCACCAGTACTGCCGTACCACAAAGTCTTGGTTTCCCACTGAGACACACTTCTAACTACTTTTGTTCAGTGAGTGACTGAGAAGAGCAGTTTATTTAGTTGATGCTTTGCGCTGTACAAGACAAAAAATAAGGCATTATCTTGCTTCTATAACTTTCTAAGATACCACATGTTATGTTTATGGTAATTTTGCTAGGCAGTTAAAAATTTGTTACAAATCTGTTCGGTTGTAATCTGGGGCCGTTTACAAGTCAAAAAAAAGTTCATAAGTGTTAAGACTCGATCTCATCTCCTAATTATTTAAGATGATTTAAGGTATCCTAACCTAGTTAGGAGTAACAAGATGGCAGTAAAGTGGTAGAGACCATGCACTTCCTATTAAAGAAAGTGTGTGTTGGAAATGTGTTGGAAATGATACAGGCTTTATTGTGAAGGTATTATTTTAGTTACTGACCTGTTAAGAAACTCAATCACTTCTCCAACTCTACTAACAATGCTCTAACTGCAGAAAATTACAATTATAATGTGTTGAGTTTGGTATTTATTTGGTTTGGTATTAAATACCACTATTGCAGCTCTAACCATACCAAACATGGTAAGGTAGTTCATTGACTTTTCAACTGACCTTCAAACCTTACGGCAAAAGAAGGTCTCTTTTATGATGCTTGCAGGCTTCCCTAAAGTTGTTGGAGCCATCAGTGGCACTCAATGTAATCCAAGATGGCCGTGTGGACAGATGCAATGACTACTCCGGGAGATTTTATGTCATCTATTCTCAAACTCAGTGCAAAAACATCAGAAAAACTCCAGCTCGTCTACAATGCCAGAGCCTTCTGGAAATTGATAGTGCATGTAACTATCACCCCTCGCTGGTGACTACTAAGAAGCAACAAAGCCTCTGTTCACTGCAAAAGCCAGACGCTAAGACCTCAGTCTTGCTCACTGAGGATACATTATAAGGTGTGAGGAGGGCATGAACGCTAAGGGTATACAAGCTAGGCTAAAGGCTAACCCCACAGAATGTAAGGCTTGCGGAGGTGGCTTATGTTGGTATATCAACAAAGAATGGCGTAACAGTGCTGTTCTAGTCTCCAAACACTGTTTGTCACTGGTGGAGTTCATGTTTGTAAAGTGTCAACACTTCTATCTGCTGCAGGAGTTCACAGACATTGTTGATGTCATTGTGTAAATACCCATGTGCTAACACTAAGGGTGCTCATACATACTGTACAGGTCTATTATCAAGCAAGAAACCAACAACTGTGACAGCGCTATTCATTGTAACTGGTGACTTTAACTAAGTACAGACACTTTTGCAAAAGTATTATCAACACTTTGCAAAAAAGGGAGTATACTGGACCTGGTGTACACAACAAAAAAAATTACAAGGCAAAATACTGCATACAAGGCTCTCTCCCACCCCCACCTGGGGTACTTGGATTACATCTTTGTTATGCTAATTCCAGCATACAGACTTCTAAAACTCACCAAACCGGTTCAAAAGCATGGCCAGATGATGTTACCTCAGCACTACAGGACTGTTTCCAGGACACAGACTGGAACGTTTATAGACACAGCCACCTACAACCATCACACAGACCTGCAAGAGTACATTGAAACAGTGATTGCTTACATCTAAAAGAGCATTGATGATGTGACGGTCAGATGCCCATGGCCTGCTAAATACCCGGGATGATGCATTCACATCAGGATATAAAGCTGCCCTCAAAACAGAAAGAAGCAATCTGAGACACAAGGAACCTGTGGCAGGCCATTCAGACCATCACCGACCACAAGCTTGAACAACAGGCCTATGATGATGACATATCCCTTCTATATGCACTCAACCAGTTCTGTTTATGGTCTAAACAGTTAATTGACAAGCTAAACTTGCTGGGCATCACCACTTCCCTCTGTAATTAGTTCCTGAACTTTTTTTCTAGAAGACACCAGCCGAGATTCAGAGTCCTTCACAGAAAGATTTAATTGCAGTTTGAGGTTTTTTTTTTTCTTCATTTTAAGATACTCAATGTCATTCTCAGGGGCCACGCTTGTTATATAGGGAGTCTGAAGAAGGAAGGTGCAAAAAAAGTTCCAAAAAACAAAAGTCAGAATGGGCTTTCACATCCGAGGAACCTTTTCATAGTTACTAGAACTATTGCAGAAGTACCTGCTTTTTGGCGCGGTCGTACTGCAGGAACTAAGAACAGTTTCATTTCTAGGAACTCTGTTTAGGGGAACTAAATTACCTCCTACTTCAGAGTAGGATCTAAAACAGTACCATAGGAACTATCAGTAATGTAAATTTACACTGATTGGTCAAAAGCATACAAAACACCAGCTACCCAGCATTTTTAAAAAGCCATGTAAACATATTTAGTCAATGAACATGGAAAACAGTGATAATAGCATTTACCTATTGTCTGCAGAGTTGTCATAGATTTTGTCTTTCAGCCTAGCTTTTGCTTGCTCAGTCACATAAATTGTGTGTCTATATTCCATCTCTGTTATCACAAAACACACAACACACACCAAAAACAGCTTTGATCATGGTATCCTCCATTAACTAGTTGTTGACGTAAATAACTAAAAAGACATAAATAAAGCATAAAGATGTCAATGTCGGACGCTTCAGAGTTCCTGCTACAACCAGCAAAATGGCCAGAGAGGGAAATTGGTTCTCTAGGATTCACTCTGCTGGCTAGTTCCTATAATTGAGTTCCTAGAGATATGTGGTGTGATGGCCCCTTCTAGTAAATAAAACAATTAATTATGAGAAACCAGAAACCTGGTGAAACCATTTGGTGATCTAACAGATAAACTCATAAGAGACAGACTTATGTGGCATGACCAAAGACGGCATGAGAAAAATTCTATGACAAGACAGTGAGTTAACACTAGCCAAAGCAACAGAACTGTGTCAAATCCACAAGCTGACTGATATGCACACAAAGACACCAATAAGCAGTGCCTAAAAGCGACACCAATGTAGACAGTGTGTATCAAAAGACAAACGCTAAAATGTCACAAGATCCACCTCCTATTGTACAGCCTCTCAGATCATAGTAAATTGTAGTACTTGTGGAGGCAAGCATGTAGAAAAAAGGAAAAATGCTTAGCTTATGGTCAGCACTGCCAAAAATTTAACACATAAGCACATGCCAAATAGACAGAGAAAAGCAGTACACCAGCTCATACCAAAAGAAACCTCCACAGACAACACAGATGAATCTTACAATGTGGATGGTGTGTCAATTGAAAAGGCTGCCATACAAACAGTGGGGACAAAAAGACTGAACTAATCTGCACCATCAGTGGACACTCAGTTGATCTAAAAAGTAGACAGAGGGGCCAAATGCAATGTGATTTCCGAGGCTTTATTCTCAAAGAACAAAAAATGGAGAGGAATTATACTCATCAAAAAACACCAAGATCATTGCTTGAAGGTAAGGAGATACACACAGCAGGGTTTGTTACTTTCACCTGGCACTCATCTTTAAAGGGTTTATGGCCTCTCATTCTATGTGGTAAAGAGAAATGTGCAACCAATGATAGGACTACTGGACTGTTTACAAATGAAGCTGGTCTTGTTCAACATAGAAGTCCACTAATCCACTGTGTGGGTATCATCAATGGTAGCAGCACACAAAAATAATTCAGAGGAAATAAAAATATGCATTGGCTGAATAGAACTTAATAAAGCTCTCCTACATCCACATCTTATGATGCAGACTGTTGAAGAAGTTGCATGAATTAATAAATGAGGCATTTATATAGCGCTTTCATTGTGTATTGTCGTACACCCAAAGTATTTTACAGTCATATGGGGGGATCTCTCCTCAACCACCACCAGTGTGCAGCATCCACTTGGATGATGCGATGACAGCCACAGTAAAACGGAACCAGTGCACTCACCACGCACCAGCTACAGGTGGAGATGAGAGAGAGTGATATTTATTAATTAATCGGGATTATTAGGTGATTAATTGGTCAGGACACCGGTATACACCCCTACTCTTTATGAGAAGTGCCATGGGATTTTTAATGACCATAGAGAGTCAGGACCTCGGTTAAACATCTCATCTGAAGGATGGTGCTTTTTACAGTATAGTGTCCTCGTCACTATACTGGGGCATTAGGACCCACACAGACGACAGGGTGAGCACCCCCTGCTAGCCTCACTAACACCTCTTCCAACAGCAACCTAGTTTTCCCTGGAGGTCAGCCCTACTTCAGTGGGCAATCAGTCTTGGGCTGCAGCGTGATATGGCTGTGGCATCTCAAATGCTACACTCTGTCTTTTTTGTTTTGGATGCAAAAACGTCCACATGTCAAATATTTCTTGATGAAACATTAGCAGTGATGACAACATTTAAGTTATGTTTTATTAACACATTTCAGGAGGAGCATGTACAGATAATTAGCACGGCCAATTCATCATTAGCAATCACTCCCTATCCAATCCACTCAAGAAAGAATCCCTATAAATAACCAAAACAGTCCTACCTTCATTGTCTCTCATCTTTCAGCATCCCTCCACCACCCCGTCTCCTCACCTTCACATCAAAATGCAGTGCATCTGTATCTGCTGTATTTCTGATTTGCTATTTCCAGTTTAACCTGACCTTTGCCTGTTAGACCCTGAATTTGGATTATGACTCTAATTTGTCTAATTTTATAAACCACTGTATATATATATATATATATATATATATATATATATATATATATAGTACATATCTTGTAAATAACTTAGAGGGTAGTAGGGAGTTAGACGACATTTGTGTTTTATACATCTTTTCACTTTGTTTATGTTAAGGGAGTCAGGGAAGTTTTGATTGTATTTTATTTTCATTTTTCTTTATCTACAGGAAAAGTATAGGTTTAAAAGAAGTATTATTTTGTTTATTATTTGTTTAGTTTTGTTGGTCTGTGTATGCATGGTTAAGTTTGCAAGTCTATATGATTTTTTTTTTTCTTTGTGTCCAAAAAGTTAAGTCTATCACAACTAGTATAACCTTTGACTAGTCAAGACATTAGCGTTAGAGGAAAAAAAGCGGGACTGACTTCAGCACTTACAATTTTCATTACATTACAATACATTTAGTCATTTTGCAGACACTTTTTTCCAAACCAATGAACCAATAAAACTGCACGGTACTCGAGAGCTTCCCTGTTTAATCATTGCAACTGATCTATTTGAATAGAATGACCAACATTAACTTGTTCTGGTCGACTCATACTCAGGATGGTTTGAGGTAGATCTTCACAATCTAATATCAACGGCAGTGATTACAAATTTAATGAGACATTTTTTTGGTACATGGCAGTCCTCAAAAAGTGATCACAGACAACAGAACACAGTATTTCAGTCAACAATTCACTTTGTACATGTAACAAGCAGCCCAGAATATGCACAATCTAAGTGCAAAGTGGTGCAAAGCGTTGATGAAAAAATCAAAGTGAGACGGAACTGACGTCTTTCTCAATCTACAGAGTTTGAGAAACATGCCTCGTGATGGAATTCTTGGATTACTAGCAGAAAGACTCATGTCCAGACAAACAAGGACAACAGTTCCAGCTGACAAAAAGTTGCTGGTACTATCTAAGAAAAGTAACAAGGTCAGAAAATGACTTGTACACTTTATCAACAAAAGGTGTATTACAACAGAACTAGCAAGCCTCTCCGTCCCCGGGAAAAGGTGAAGTAGTCAGGTTACAAATGCCTCAAGGGTACAATAAAGTGGGAACCATCAAAGACATCTGCAAGGAGCTAAGGTCACATGTGGCGGAATGAGAGGGGAGGGATTCTAGAAGGAATTGTACACACATTTTGCTTTTCCCTGAAACCTTGCCACCACAAAACGAGTACAAACCTGCAGATCACACAAAAGTTTGTAGATTGTCACCTTTATTTACATAGCGCTCTTTACAATACAGATTGTGTCAAAGCAGCTTTACAGTATCAAATAGGAAGTGTGTCAATAATGCAAAAGGAAACGGTTACCATTTTTCAGTTAAAGCGAGTTAATCATTGAATTCAGTGATGCTATCATCCAGCTGAGTTCAATTAGTATACAATAGCGCTAGAAATTAAGTGTCTCCAACTGAGCAAACCAGAGGCGATAGCGGCAAGGAACCAAAACTCCATCGGTGACAGAAATGGAGAAAAAAACCTTGGGAAAAACCAGTCTCAGTCAGGGGGTCAGTTCTCCTACACCAAGACAAGACCAAACTTCTCTTTCTGACCACACAAGAGCACAGGTGACACCTTCTGACACTGAAGCAACATCAGAGGCTATAGCGCCTAACAGTGAATCAGAAAAAAAAATAAAATAAAAACTTTATGTGACTCGGTCAGGCACAATTTTTAAGACCAAAGCCAAAGTATATTCAGTGAAGCTGCTTAGAGATGGTTAAGCATTTGTGAGAAATGGATCACTTGTTAGAAGTGAATGCTCTAAGTTTCATTTGTTCATAAAACTGTTACAGTTAAAGTATTAATAGCATATTTGGTTATACATCCTTTGATTTTGAGTTGATGTGGACATTTGTTATTTTTAATTGCTGATGGACTACTAAAGAACGGGGATGTAAGACATAGATTAAATGTTTTGTTATATGATTTTCTCCTTTGTACCTGGTATGTAACCATAGTCAGGATGTCATTATAAGCCTCAGATGTGTACAGAAGTAGGTTGTCTGCAATTATATTTGATAACCATGAAGTTCCTGCGTAAAGTTTTAACGTAATTTAAAAACATGACATGTTCATCGTTCATCAGTTGGTCTGTTTATGAGTGAAGATGCGCCTTCCCGGAAGGGGGCAAACTGTCACATGTCTGATCAAATTCTTTAATTACAAGTCATTTAAAATATATAAAAAAAACACATGCAGGCACAAAAGTACTTATTTAAATGGAGGTGATTTAATTAAAAACGTTTAAATACTACTAAAATAAATAAAAATAAATAAATCCATCATCTTTTTAATGCCTGTTGGTCCTTAACACTTCATCAAACCTGTACTTTACCATCGTCCTGGTTGGACCTCAAAAGACCCTTACACCCTAGTCTTACAATTCAATTAACTGTAGTAACATGTATACTTAATTAGACATTGCATTAGATGTAGCCTGTTTTATTGAAAGTTGTTCCTCTCTCTTTCTCTATTATTCAACATCAAACTGAGTGCTTTTTTTGTTTGTTTGTTTGTTTGTTTGTTTCCTGCCACAGTCACATTTGGCCTGCATACTAGGGAATTCAAGATATTTTGTATTATGTATGATGCATCTTGTATAAGTATTATGGAATGACTTCAAATTAAACTGGTGTGAGTGACCACACTTTATATGCCTCATTTAACTGCAGTAGTGATACACATTTGTTCATCACACCAAATTGTTATAAATTTAACAAACCCTCCTTACATACCACATATTGAAGTAACTCCAACTTGCAACTATAAATATATACATCTGCATACAAACTGCACACTCACACAAAGCAATATACTACATATGTTTATATCCTCACCATGTAAACATTCCTATCACTCATCTCTCAACTGCTAAATGTGGACATTTAGGAATTAAGGTATAACATTAACATTATACATTTTTGAAAAGCTGCTTTGACAGAAAGTGTATTGTGAAAATTGCTATAAGGGACAGCGGGGTAAGTTAAGCTAGTGGGTAAGTTGACCCACCCCCTGTATATTGGCAGCTGTACACTTTTACTGTCATGTGACCATGTATTTTGGAATCACACATCATTTCTGCCAGACTGTGAACAGGAGAAACACATGGGAGGAGTGGAAGTCACCCATTTACTGTAAAAACTGTTTTTGGCTTGTCAAAGTAAACTTTTAGCTTAACAGATGTAATGGTTGTTGTTACATCAAAGCAAATGTATCTAAAAATCTAGTCTAATATATATATATATATATGATGCATATTGGTGATTTAGCAACACATAAAACCATGAAAAACATTTAGCTAAACCAAAATGCCAGCTATATATGGGGTAAAGTGAGCCAAATGCTGTGGGAGGGACCTTTTAACTTATCCCACCATAAGGCACTTAAGTTAAAGTTAAGTTAAATCTCTTAAGTATAAACTGGTATAATGTGATATTATGCAACTGGTTTAGTTTAACATACATACATTTTTTTGTCTGTTTTTGGGAAAGTTTAAAACTTTGGTTTTCAACATATTGTTTTAGAAATGCAAAAAATAAAATAAAGATCATTTGATTGGTTTCATTTTAAGTTTGCTTTTAAAATATGAAATATGACTGTTTGTGAAATTAAATTTAAAGTTTTTATTAAAGTTTTTGTTTTTTAAATAGGTAAAATTTGACATGGGTTTGAGTCAGATTTAGTCAGATTGTCAGTTTAAACCCAGATGGTGCAACTTACCCACTGACTCAGGTCAATTTACCCTTAACCTGGGGCAAATTGAGCCACAGGAGCACTGTTTTTTTGTAAGACATATTTTTAGAACTCTAGATACTTTCATTGTACTTCTGCCTCATTTTCCCTTATCTTGGGGACCACATAAGCAAAAAATGGCTCATCTTACCCTACTTTCCCCTACAAATAAAACATAAATGACACAACATCCACACATATTAAAAATGTGTTCTATTTTGAATAACGGAATACATAAAATTTCAGCCATTTTTACCACACATACAAACACAGCATTAATTTTTACACACCTACACAATTGCTGAAATTATCCAAGTACACATTTAACCTCTTTCCCCATGGGACTGAAATAGATTTTCATAAATCCAAAAGGATAGATTCGTAATGTGTGTCCTCTGCAAGAACACACACATATGTTCTAACTGCTACTGTGCAGTCAATAGGGCTTCCCTCCAAGGGCTGTGATGATCTGCTCTCGCTCCTCAGCGGTTGGCATATCAGGCTTCACTCCGTCACGCCTACGTTGCAGCATCACACCATGCTGTAAAATACGGGGGGGGGGGGGGGGGGTGTATGTTTAATGGCACTTTTCACAAGACTGCATCTACAGAAATTGTTTTAATATCTACAAGCCTCCAGTGAAGCCAAACTGAGGGCATTGGTCACCAACCAGTTAAAAGAGTGCATTTTAACAAATTATTCTAGAAGCATGTATTTCAAATTGCAAATAATCCAGGCAACCGGTCACTTACATGAGATTGAAGCAATTATAAAAAAAAAACAAAAAAAAAAACAACACACACTATACAAACATTTCAAAAAGACAAAATTAATTCCTGCCTGTGAGTTTTTGTCGTTTGAGAAGCAGTTTCATTCAGATGTGTCACAATAGGGAAGAAAGTACAATATAAATTTAGCTTTAAGACAATAACAATTTTACTGCTAAGGGAACATATAAGAGCCATTATATAGATATCCGTTAGTTTAGTCTTGTAGTTAGCCACGGTTCTTAATTGGTAAGAGAAGCAAATAAAAATTAATTTTAAGTTTTTTTTTTTTTGTTTTTTTTTACATAACTATAAGGCGTTTTTAAATTATTGCATTGTAGAGTATTCAACTGTCAGGAGTAAAAACTGGATTGATTTCAATAACTTTAAATGTGCACCTAACACTAGGAAAATACAAGTTTTGGATTGGAACTAGATCTTAGCAGGAAGGATATTTTTCTTATTATTTAAAAATCAGCTCTTGCTGTTAACTCTGCTGCTGTGTCTTAAAAAAAATGCTCAATTCTATAATCCCTACAGTGCTTGCCAACTGAGTGCACTAAATAAGTGTATTAACTGCTTTGTTTTGTAACCAATAAAATAACCTTTTTTAATTGTAAACCAAGGGCTTCGCAAACATAATAAAAAACAATTTCCCCAGAAGAATTCTACATTTGGAGTGTCCCATGTATGGCCAATTTTTGTATACACGTTTGTTTAAAAATGGTACATATCTCTATAGAACATTAGTAAGTAGCACTTACCCAGTACTTCCTGCAGTTTTTATACCTCATGAAGTATGCAGAACACATGCTCTTATCATAGTTATATGCATCCAAACATTTTTGAGAACCATCACTCTCCTATGCCAATGCAAACACAGAGGAAATAAAGTTTTAAAATACAATCATCATTTTCCAACATTTCATGATATAACTGGCAGTGTAGTTGATTAAACAATTAAAACGTATTACAATACTACAATTGTTACCTCTTCACTTATGCAGCATTGAACGCAAGATTTTTTAATGTATTCAGACAAAAAAAAAAAAAAAAAAAAGTTTACAAAAACTTTAAAATGTTATTTTACCACACACAAGTCTGGCTGACCTCAATGCATGGGTTGATATCCACATTCCGAACTTTGCATGCACTTGATTTGCCAGCCATCATCCAACTGCATCTGTGTCACAGCTGGAATGTCAGAAAGCTCCAGTTACATAAGAAATCTGGGATGGGCATATTGTTTTTCCTTCTGAGTACACAACAGATCAGTAAAACAAGTACTCGACTACTGGGGTGATGATAATGAAACCATTTTAATTAAAACAAACAAAAAAAATAAATTATACTGTTGACAATTGTGGAGAGAAAAGTAACACAACTAGATTGTTAAAAATACATCAATGTTTTTGAAAACAGAACATATAAAAAGGAATATAATGGTTTCAAATAAATCATGTTTGTCTAATCCTGCTCCGGAAAGGTCAATGTCCTGCCAAGTATAGCTCCAACACACTAGCCTGGAAGTTGCCTATACCCTCATTCACTTCATTAGTCCACTAATATAGTCCAGTTGAAAGTGTGAATAAAAACGAGCGAGCAAATTCAGATAGCATAGCTTGTGCTTGTTGTTTAATAATAGTTTGAAACTTAGCAAACTGGTAGCTGCAGCAAACTGGTAGCTCCAGTAGTAATTCAAAGATTTATCTTGAACTCGGTCATGAAAGCTAGCATGTATTAATTAACCTTATCAATTTAAAAAAAATATACCTGTATGATATTACTCTGTACCCATATTAAACACATGGTTTGGGAGACGGATGGATACAAGATTTAGCTGCAGGCGCCATCTTCTGGTGAGACGTGGGAATTCATTCAGCATTATGGGTGCTATAGGTAACACCAGTTGTACACTCGTTGTTGTTGTTGTCCATTGTGGGATAGAATGAGTGCACTTGATAATGTCCACTATGGTTTCGGACACCACAACTTATTGCTGTCCCCTCAAATAGTGCCTTTTTAAAAATATAGGGGTGATTTCAGACATAGCCTAGTAATCGCAAACAACTTGATGATCTGGTTCTGGTGTGGTTAATTAGGGTTGGAGTAAAACTCTGCAGGACAGTGGCCCTTCAGGAACAGGTGTGGACACCCCTGAAATAAATTAATCATGGTCAATATTGTGCATTACCATTTAAAACCGTTTGTGTTAAAGAGTGATCGAACACTGGTAAACTAAAAGTGCTTTGCTAGCAAGTTAATAAACGCAAACCTATATGAGATTAATCAGATACCTACACAACATATTGGGTAGACTGGGTACAGTTGGTACAGGGGTACATTTGAGACACCTTAAATAACTTCTGTGCGCAACAAGTCTTTGATGTGGGAAATTTGAAGTACATGTGCTTCCAATTTCCCACTACTGAAGAGGGTGCTAATATGCATGTGCAAAGAAAATATCACAGATTAGACTTGTCGCGCACAGGTATTTATTTAAGGTGTCTCAAATGTACCCCTGTACCAACTGTACCCAGTCTACCCTACTACTCCTATAATAATCACTATATTTCACTCCACTAGTGACAACCCTGTGTCAAACCAAAACATATTTAATTTTCTCAAAATTATATAAAAAAAAAAATTATATATATATATACATATATATATAAAAATAACTAATAATAATAATAATAATAATAATAACAACAATAATAATAATAAGCAAATTAATTAATTAATTGAAAAAAATATCGAATAATAAAATAAAAATAAAAATAATAGATTAATGTGATATTAACATAAGGTTATCATATTCATGTGTCATGGTATTTATATGGTACATTTGCATTGTTGTGGTACATGTCCAAAAAAAAATAAATAAATAAATACAATAAATAAAAATAGTAATAATAATAATAATATTATATATATATATATATATATATATATATATAAACAAATAATTAACTAATTTGCTCTCGCTAAATAATTACTACTACTACTACTACTACTACTAATAATAATAATAATAATTCTAATGATAATAAACTTTTCATTTTTGCCATAGTAACCTTTAATGAAGTGCAGTTTCATGTAGTGATTTTGAACTAAAGCTATTCACAATCTGTACATGGATATCTTGATTTGAACTTTTTTTTCCCCCAAATGAAAGGATGCATTTCAGGTTAGTTTTCAATAGACTGGTGCTAAATATTGCCTGTTTTTACTTTATGTTTTCAGAGTTTATGCAGGTTTACTGAAGATAATTTTAAGACTTTAATCCCTTCAGACCAGGTACACATAAATAGTAAAATAAATATATAAAAGAACAAAAATAAATAAATACATAAATAAATAAATGATAAATTAAAGGGAATCCAGTATGTCAACAAGTTCTCTAAATGTAAATGTCAAGGGAGCACACTTTATTATGTATACTTAAACATCAGAAAATACATTTTTTAACAGATCTCCAATAAAATAAAATAATCTAAAATAAAATAAAAATTATTTAGAATATGGAAAGAACTTTTACTGTACCTTCTGATTACACACTACAAAAAAAAAAAAAAAAAAAAAAAAAAAAAGTTACCTTCCCAATATTTCCCAAGACTTTATATCTTCATTGTGCATCTCAAGTAAATACTTCTTTATTTAAGGATCTTTAGATATTAGTATTGGAAAACATTAAGTGCCATGACTTTATGAATTTAAGACTGTGTGCTCCACTTTAAGACCTTTTTAAGGCCCGCAGAAACCCTGGTTTGTATTGTGTTATAATTTTAGCAAATATTTTATTCATAGTGAGCATGAACTTTTCCAAATGTTTTGCTAATATATTTGGTGATTCAATGAATAGAAAATACAGAGCACATGATTGCAAACATGTTGAGAGAAATATTGAATATTGATTAAAACTAAAAATCTATATGAAAAAGCAATAGGGACAGCAAGATTTTGTAGGTGATACTGTAGGTTAATGCTTAGGTGCAAGTTTATAAGTTTTGTATAGGCAAATTATGTCTGCATATACATTTTTAAAAACTACAATTTTTTATTTATTTTTTTTTATTATTAATTAAATAGGTAGTGTTGATAGTGCTGATAGTGAAACAAAAACAAATGTTCAACAGTATAGTATTAAGGGTCAATAAGGTTTGTAACCCTCCCAGAATTTTGTTTCTTTTTTGTTATAGATAGATAGATAGAGTTAATAAAATAGTAACAAAACAAATTAAATACAAAAATAAAATATACAAATAAAAACAAATTCAAAATATTATTATAAATAATAGCATCTTAATGATGCTAAGAATAACTGAGAAAAACACTGAGCAATTTTATATTCAGTTTTAAATAAATAATTAAATAACAGTAGTGTTGTTTTTGCTCTCTCTCTCTCTCTCTCTCTCTCTCTCTCTCTCACAAACCCCCTGCTCTAGAGTCTAAATTAAACGTAGCTAATATTAAGGTCAAACATAGGTCATTCAGGAATTCTTCAGCTTTTTAAAACAGATTTTTTCTTCTTTCTTTTATAAAACTTACTATACAACATACGAGATGACTTTTAAGTCTCTCAGTATAATGGCACTGATACTTCAAGTCATCTCATAGCTAGTATTGACACTTATGGCATAATGTAAACGAATTCAGATCTGCACGATTTTTAACTTAACCTAACATAACTGGCTCAGTTTATCAGTTGCGAGAATACTGCACACTAAACGTCTCAAAGTCGAATTAAACACCATTATGAGGACATAGTCGTACATTAACTCACTTAAAAACAAAGCACGAGATACAATTGTCATTGTGAAAACAACCAGTAATCTCAGTAAAATTAGTGTACATAAAACCGGTGGCTGTACTCCAGTCGAATGTAATGTGAAGTACGCTTCTACAAATTCTATCAGCAAATTACAGTTGAAAAAAAGGACACGTTCAATAGCAAAACACAAATAAGCTGTGGCTGCCACTGAACAAAACGTTTAATGTTGCAAATACTTACAACTTATGTGTCACTCACGAACGCTCAACCTTCCCTCGTCATGTCAAAACAGAACGTATGACACAACACAACACAACTTAACTTATTTGTAGATGATTGACAGGCATCGATGTCCAATCAAACAGCAAGTTGGAAAGCGTCATCGGTAACGGTTGCATGAATTGTCACCTCTTTCAGCCAATGGAATAAGGATGATAACTGTTCTACTCCTATTGACTAAACAGAAATTAAACGAAGTCGCACCGATTGACAGAATTACCGACGAGTCCTAAATGTTAGAATTTCTGAAAGGGAAGTCAGTGGCAGTGATTTCTGAAAATGACAGTTTATTACACAAATCACAAGAGCGAGGAAGGAGGGTTTCGTGGTGGGCGTGGCCAAAATCTTGGTTTGGTTGCATCGCAGCGCATACACAATGGCTGCTGGAAAGAGGGGAAAGCAAACAATTTTTAGGCCCGCCGCGTCCAGCAAAAAATATGAGAAAAAAATTATTAAAAATCCGGGAAATAGTTGAAAGTCAAGAAAACTACCACAGAAAGGATGTTAACGCTCCCACGGTAAGTTTTATGCATATTTAGAAAATTGTTACGACGTTCTTTAATTAAAATATCGGGGTTATTCAAATTATGAGAGAGGGGTGAGCTAGAGAAAAAAAGTTTTGTGTTAATCAGCGCCCAGTTTGGAACTTGAGAGAAAAGCAACGAAAGACTGATTTATATAGAAAATCTAACATGTTCTTTCTGTTATTTGTTTATGTCAAGTCAGGTTGCGCTTGGGCGAATGTCAATAAACAGACAAACGCGTGAAGTTGTAAAAAGTTGAAAAAAAGTTTTTGAAAAATTTGTTTTGAGATTTTCTTTAAATATACAGTAACGATACGGCTATGGGAATAGCCGTAGCAAACTCGTGCGTATTTAAATAAATAATAATAAAAAATGCACGGTGCATACATGGTGCGAAATTTTGACACAAACATGCACGCGAAACGAACGCAAACACGGAGTTTGTGATAGTAGCATATTTTCATGTTTGTAATCACATTTAAACGCAAAATGTAATAAATAAAGTGCATCATTATGTTTCATTTTGACACAATTTACAAAGTTGCTGTTTGGGAGTCACAGTCAGTGACTGTATTAGGGGTGTCAATGAGTTATACAAAGCTGCACTGTGGGTCATTATAGGAAGAGAAAGCTGCTTGTCAATATCGAAAACAACCAAAATGGTGGGAGAAATGAAGGGGGACTAATTAGGAGATGCTGAGCAGAGCTTTTCAATGTTAATCTGTCTAGATTCTACTCCGAGAGAAAGTCCCACTTAGGATCAGGATGAGTGATTGGTGAAGAGCCATTGGATCTTAAATCTTAAAGGACAGAATACTTTAATGATGCTTGACTGATTTTACTCTTGACAGCGTAAAGTCAATAATAATATCAGAGTTGTTACGACACGGGGTGTGGTGCGTTTCTGTAGCATGTCAGCGTAGATTTATTGTATAGCTTGCAATCAGAGAGTTTCAAATTAAACTTGTGCATGCGATGGCGCTGCGTATGGTATAATGCAGGAACGTCAGCGGCATTGTGCGCAAAATACATTGTGGAGCTGTTAAAATCAGTGCTTTAAGGGCACGCTTGTGTGCGTTAGCATATTGAGATATTTAGGTTTATATAAACATGTAGCCTACACGGCACATGGCCAGATGCGGTGGAAGAGTGGAAGTTAAGATTCCCTATCTGGGGTATGAAGCACCTCCATCCTCGTTGCTTTTTTAAATAGCCTTTTAGTTGAAGGGGGTCATCGGGTTTACCGCGCAGTTGTTGTGAATGTGAATGTGAAGTTCGGAGTTCTTCAAATCCCCTAAAACACGTCAGACCTTCACGTGTAGCCATATATTAGTAGTGCGCACTGTATGGATCAGCTTCGCAGAAAAAAGCCAAAGATTTAGCATTTTAGCAGGAAATGTCGTATTTGCATATTAAGACCTCGTAAATTATTTCGGTAATCAAAGAGCTGAAATAATTGTTGGACTAATGAAACTGTAAAGTAAGATTTGGTGCAGCGGGATTTGAATACGATTTTGAAATATTGGATAACTGAATAATTCATTTAAATAAAAAGCGAAACTGATCCATTCAGTTCGCACTCCTAATATAAGAGGCTGCACGGGAAGCTGTTACATTAAATGCAAATGAATAAAGTTTAGATTATTTTGTTTTATTAGACATGTTTTATTTGTTTTCAAAATCTCGACTGTAAGACTTTAAACGGTCACAGTTTAACCAGGTAATGAATTCTTAGATATAGGTGGTGCTTTTATGCTTTCTTTCATTAAATTATTTATTACTGAACTAGGCTACAATAAAATATAAGTAATAAAGAATGTGACTGATGAATCTTTGCAGACATTAGTAATACTGTATGCACCAAGCTTTTGTTCTAAAAAAAAAAAAAAAAATTATTATAATATACATATTTTAATAAATCATAAAAGATGTAGAGGAAGAATAATATAACTTATTCATAGAAGAATATAATTACTGGTTAATTATTTATTTATGTTGAATGTTTAATTGTTAGATAGTAGCCTTTAATCCATCCAGCATGGAATGGTCAGAAAGGAAAAAAAAAATATGACAGATTAATGTAAGGCATTCATTTTGACTTCATTAAATTAACACTTGTTAAATGACAACTTTTTTTAGCTTTAAATTGACACTTCTTTTCATTGTAAATATTCCACTGAAATAGTTTAGCAAAACATGCATGGAATGATATGAGGGGTTTGTATAGCACTGAACAAATGCAGGATATATAGCTGGTAGAAGTTGTGTAAGTTTGTGAGATAAAGTAAAGAAAAATAACTTAAACAAGTTAAAAAAAAAAAAGTGTTGCTGGCAGGATGAATGCAGGCATACTTTTGGTACAGTCTTTGAAAATAGAATGGCAAGTGTATATCAGTGCAAAACACAAAGTAAAAAAAAAGCAGCTGAAGTTATTAAAGAGTTTTACTAAAGTTCAGATAGTCTTCTGTGTTTTGAATATATATAGGGAACCTTGCCCTTTCACACAGTTCTTTATACAAACTGCATATCCTGTACGTTTTGTAAGCTAATAAGTATAGTTTGCAACTTTGCATTTATTGGATCACGATTAATTGCATCCAAAATAAAAGTTTATATTTACATACTATATGTCTGTGTACTGTGTGTATTTATTATGTGTGTACATATACATAATAAATATACACAGTACACAGATATATAAATACACACACATGCATGTATAAGGAAAAATATTTTAGATTTATATCTAAAATATTTATATTTATTTATAGTCTAAATTGTATACAGATATATATATATATATATATATATATATACATGTATGTGTGTATATTTATATGTACATAATAAGTATACAGAGTAAACACACATATAGTATGTAAACATAAACTTTTATTTTGGATGCGATTAATTACCAGTAATCATTTGACAGCCCTAATATATTTATGCAGTGTGCCATGTTTACACGCTTTTTTACTATAGCCACAGTATTTACACTTTACAACTAAATTAACCTACAAGTGGCTTCTATGTGACACTGCATACTATGATGGCATGACAGCAAATGAAAGTGTTTGATTAAAGGAAGATAAGTATTTTATTATTTTGTAATGTTTTAGCTAAATTTTTTCATTAAGGGTTCATCACTTTGTCTGGATACTGATTACTGTATACTATTACTACTGTCTAGTTTAGTGTCCTCAAAGTGTGGTACGAATGGTCCCAGGTGATACAACCAAGGAAATTTAAAATACAGATTTTAGACGGTCATTTTAAAACAGAAAATCTGCAACCAATTACAGATTTGAAAACAGTAATTTATTATTTCATGTTGTTTTGGCTTCAGAAATATTTCAACAGCTGTAAAGGTACTGTTGTAATGTACTTTTTGTTCACACAGTAATACAAATAAATAGTCAGTTCATTCATTTAGTAAATTCACTGATTGTTGTCTTTTTCTTAGGGCCTTGTGTCTCTGCTGTGTTGAACATTTGGGCTGTCACACTCTCTCTGTGCTGGGACATATCACTCGTGTCCACCACATGGCTTGCTGTCGCTAAGTTGCCATGGCAACGGTATCTCCAAACGACTGCCCCACCACGGCAGAACACTGTCGAGTGAGGAAGAGGAGAGTAGAGGGGAAAGTGAGGAAGAACTTCTCCTGTCAGCTGTGTGAGAAGGCCTTCAACAGCTTGGAGAAGCTGAAGGTACACTCGTACTCCCACACAGGGGAAAGGCCGTATCACTGCACACACACTGACTGCACCAAGGCCTTCGTCTCCAAGTATAAACTCTTACGGTAGGTACCTATACTTTCACAAAACATTCCATGGCCATCATATGTCTCTGATGCAAACCCACTGTTTCTGTCTCAATCAAAAATTGCAAATAGGTGAGTGGTCTGAAATTATATGATAATGGTGATTTCGCAAAGTAGGTTGTTCTTAGATCAATGGTCAGGGGTGAACTTAACCAATAAGTGAGGTAAGCGGCCGCTTATGGCCCCGGGGAATCAGGGGGCCCCATCTAATATTACCGAAACATATTTGCAGCGTTGAACAATGCAGCCAATCACATATCTGTTAATTTCTTGAATGCAATGACTAGAAGTGCTTAAGTTAGAATCCACTCCGCTCAAAATGCAGAGTTTGCGGAGTTCTGCAAGCTCGGGAATCCTCTCATTATAACAAAGTGTAGATACAATGCAACTAAGAGATTAATTGTGCATTCCAGAGAGCTTATTAACTAAACGTTGTGAGACTGAAAGCGAAAGTGACAGCTTTTAGTGATTATATGAGGGAGCGCTCTTTGAGAGCATTCTGGGATATTACTGACTGTCTCAGAAATGTGTCTCACCACAGTAATATTTACCAAGTCAGAATTTTAGTTTAAAAATGACTTGAGTGCTTTTCTAGGCACTCCTGTGCAATCTGCTGCACGCTCGTATAAAATGCACATATAAATGTGTGAATGCAATGACTGGAAATTTTTTGCTTAACAATACAGTACATGGTTTTTCTTTTTTCTTTTTTTTTGGGCAAGCCCTACTGCATGCCTTCAGAACACTTGGAATATGGAATGAGGATAATGTCATGTTTTTAAAACGATAGAAAAAGTTTACAATTTATTAAAGGCACAATTTATTAAAGGCACAAGTGCAAGCATTTGTTCTTTTTGTGATCCGAAAAAAAAAAAGGGAGCTTAAGGTAGCTGGCTTTAGAACAGCATCAGGTTGACTAATTACTGGTTGTGAAGGGACAAATTAACTATAAACTATGAGAGTGAGCGAGCAAAAGCTTAAAAGAGCACATAGTTATTGTTTTGGATCCTGGAATTTGCTTAGGGCCCCCAAATCACTAAGATCACCCCTGTCAATGGTCTTGGAACACGATTCTTACCTACATCTTAATCTTAACCCTTAAAAGGGTAGATCACTTAAAATTAAAAATTATCTCATTTACACACCCCTTTGTTGTTATAAACCTGTATTTCCTTTTTCTGGGTATACTATCCCTTGAACTACCATATTATATCGTTGAAGCCCTACTCCCGATTTACAACTAATATCAGAAGGTAATAACTGATTTAAAGGAAGGTTAAAGCCCCAAACTGTAATTCTAACCCCACCTCTTGATCTAAAACCAAAAAGAATTGATTGATAAGAGTTTTGATTTTGAGTAACTTGGTGCAATCTTATTAAGCAAGACCAGATATACTCAGTTTTATTTTTATGACATTTGGACATTATTTGTTTCTTGTATGGTCAATGTACGCTAATGCATATTTGTGTCCATAGGCACATGGCCACACACTCGCCAGAAAAGACACACAAGTGCAGCTACTGCGAGAAGATGTTCCACCGTAAAGATCACCTGAAGAACCACCTCCACACACACGACCCCAACAAAGAGGCTTTCAGCTGCACAGAATGCGGCAAGAGCTACAATACCAAACTAGGCTTTCGAAGGCACCAAGCCCTTCATGCAGCACACCGTGGAGACCTCACCTGCCAGGTGTGTCTGCAGTCATACCCAAGCACTCCCCTACTGCTGGAGCACCTTCGTGGGCATGCAGGGAAAAGCGCTACCGCAACTAAGGAAAAGCGTCATCAGTGTGAGCACTGCGAAAGGCGTTTTTACACCCGTAAAGACGTGCGACGCCACTTGGTTGTGCATACAGGACGCAAGGACTTCCTTTGCCAGTACTGCGCACAACGATTCGGCCGTAAGGACCATCTTACCCGCCATGTTAAGAAAAGCCACGCTCATGAGCTGCTGAGGGTTAAGGCAGAGCCTGTAGATTTGATGGAGTCACAGTCCTCTCCAACATCTGGGCATCTAAGGTATCCAATAAGTCATGCTTCTTACTCGCCACCACCGCCACTGAGGGCGGAGCTTGAAAGTTATCTCCTAGAGCTACAGGCTGAAGATACACCCAAGCTGAGTGCTTCTGCAACGGTGACTGGAGAGACGACATCGTCGCTGGACTTTCTGTCTCCACTGTTTAATTTTCTGCCTTACAACCAAGGGGCAGGGCCTACTTTGGGAGTGGCTTACAGCCAGGAGGAGGGGCTACTGACCACTCCCATGCAAGACACACCAGAGCCTCTTAGCCTCCTTCACACAATCACACATTCACACACACTGTCACAAACCAATGCACTCACTCCGAGTTACACACATCCACCATCTCTGAATACAACCACCACCCTGCCTCGCTTCCACCAAGCCTTCCAGTAACCCAAATACGTTCAAACACTTACAATTTTTGTAGCACTTATTAAAACACTCTTATGTTTATTATCAACTTAGCCCTTAATCAAATTCATACCAGCATAGAGTCTCTCAAATCTCGCCAAGTTTCCTCAAGCCAGTAACCACATTTTTAAGGAAAGTCTTGAGGAGAGCATCACATTTTTGGTCATTCAAAAGGTTGAAAATGCAACATTCGTTTTACTTTCCATTTAGAGATGTTTGAGCAGTCATTTTAACAATGGAGGAAGCCAAACACCTGACTAATATAACTGAACATTAAATACATATGCAATTTATTAGAGCAGAGCTCAGTTTGCAGTGACGTTTCGCTCTCCAAATGCTGAAAGAGAGATTAACACTTTTAACACATTAACACTTTAAACTTTTAGCAGTGTTGAAGTTCCATCAAAGCTAAAAAATATTCTGTCTAATGTTGTTTCCATCTTAATGTATGGCTCATAAACTCTTTGGTACTGAACTACCACCGTTTTAGTGACCATGTCACAACTATTTACAGCCAAAGGCAACCAAAACCTTCATATCTATAAAGAGGAAGGTTCATCTCTATGATTTTTTTTTTTTTTTTTTTTTTGGATGGCTGCTTGCCATCATGCTGCTGCTCATTGTAAGGGCCTCAAAGGATACCAGTGCAGGAATGCTTCACAATTCACACCAGCAAAGGGAAAAAAGATGAAGACTTTCTCTCTCACCCACACATGCTCACATCCTTTTTCTCTCTTACTTCATTTAACCTCATCCACCAGAATGCTGACTGTTGCACTGATCAAAGCTGTCAATGAAAGGAACATTCATATCAGTTTTTGCTGTCTCAGTTTAAGCTCACAGCATATACAACTCCAAAAGACAAAATACAGTCTGTGACAGAGTGTGTCATTATATTGACTTCTCTACAGTTTACCTGAATATAAGCTGGGGATGTAGTTGATCTCGGTATTAAATCTTTTGAAGTTTGTAACAAACATAGGTTATTCACATTGACAGTGATTTGCAAAGCAACCATTTGCCATTTACTTTCAATTAGAGTTGGCGACACAAGTGATAGAGACCTCAACTTAGGTTAGTTTGAGGATGGCCAGTGAAACTATGTGTTGGTTACTAAAGGGAGTCTGAACACATATGATGAGATCACTCATATGATCTGTTGCTGAATAAAGAAGTTGAGTAGGATTGCCTGCTAGTAACCCACAGTACAGCAAGTGGTTGATCTCCAGCAATATAACTGCTGTCAGTGTGAATGCATCTTTCTCTATAGATATCCTGTAGAGAAGGATCTGTGTGTGTGTGTGTGTGTGTGTGTGTGTGTGTGTGTGTGTGTGTGTGTGTGTGTGTGTGTGTGTGTTTGTGTGTTTGTGTGTTTATAGGTATTTGGACAGAGTGTTAGATAAATGTCTGTTTGGTGGTTTTTGATTTACTTCCTTGGCTGAAGGTTGTTAAAACTTAAACATTCAGAGAACCTCCATTTGGGGCATATACTTCATGATATCATGATAGCACTTTCAGAAAAATGCCTTTTTTTTTTTTTTTTTGGTGAACGTAAATAGTATAGATGTCATAAGTAGCTTTTAGAAGATTTTAAGCATACATACACAATGCTATATGTGTGATATTTTTACAGGTACACTTAATACAGTGTTTTTGTTATTGTTGTTTTGCTTTATTGCACAAAATATCTAATTGTCAGTGTCTCTTAATTGAGGCTTCAGCCAAACAAAGAAAAAAGGTCAATTCCAGCAAGATTCCTTTAGCAAGTACTTACTACATTTAAGGTTTCTGGTAGCTCCAGTATTGACAAAATTGCGTAGATCGAGGTGGCCCCCTTCCATGAGGTCATCTGAATGAGTGATGTCATTCGTTTATATTGCTGCTGAATCATGGACTTATATTGTTAATCTATAAGATTACTCAAAAAGAAAACTTTATCTTTGGGAGCCACAAACTCTCCTGTTCATTGTCATTGGTACAATCACAACACAGAGTGTGTGAGCGACACTCTTGCAATAAATCTGATGGATAATGCTGCTAATGGACAGTGTATAGCCCCTGGTGGTGCAACCGACTTTCTCTCCTCTTAGACCCCCCCTCCCCTCCCCCCCCCCCCCTTACTCCCCCACAACATTTCAAACTGTGTTTTCAAATAGGAGTGTGTATGTGTGTGAGTGTGTGTGTCGGGGGTTGAGGGTTACGTGAGCCATATTGTTAATGTGTTTGTAATATGGTGCATATGACACAAACCATTTAGAGGACGGATGTCATCACAGCATGGGAATGGCCTTGGAGGTACTGACCTATGATCCAAGATAGATGATAAGAATAGATTAAAAAAAAAAAAAAAAAGACAGACAGCATTCCAGCCATAATTATGTGTGTCATTGTGTTCTTTTTTGTTTTAATGCCATTCTGTGTTAATGGCCTGCTATTGCTAATCATGTATATTTTACTTTAATGTATTTTACAAACTACTGTTGTACATGTATAGCCTAAGACAGACAGAATCCTATCTATCTATGTGTATGAATGTGTGTTATGCATTTGTCTCCGTCATGAGAGCCTGCTGCCACAGCTGACAATTAATTTGTCTGCTACTGATAACATCATCCAAAGAGAAAGTTATTTATTCACTGACTAGCTGAGTCAGGTGTGTGTTAAGGAAGGCAGGCTGTTGGCAGTTGTGCATGTTTCCGATGAAAAAAAAAAAAAAAAGTGTGTTTCTGTGTATGTTTAGACGACCTTTGCTGCTACGTGAGGAGAGGAGAGATTTGGTCCAGTGTTAATACTGTCCACAGTAATGAGTGATCAATAAACAAACAAACAAACAAACAAACAAACAAACAAAAAAACCTCACTCAACCAGGATTTTGTGTCTTCTGTGTTTGTGTATACGCACGCAAACTGTGCAAAATGTATTTTCTGTCCCCTTACCCTGACACAAAAATTTCTGCATTTTTCAACTTAAGTAATGATTTATAAGCTTCTTTCCTCATCGGGAACCAAACAAATGTCCCAACAAAGTCAAGATTTACTGGTACTATGAATTCAGGTAAAGTGGGTCATTTAAGCTTGATTATACTGTGCTCAAAGGGTTTACGCTTTCAGAACATAATAATGAATCTTAATTAAATGGACACTCTTTCTCTAAATTATAAAATAGTTTTGGCTAATACAGTATGACACTGGTGGGTGTGGCCATACCTCAAAGGAGGACTGTGTCATGGTGAATTGACATAAGATTTTTATATGTAACTTATACGGTTGCTCACTAAAGGTAAACAATATTTATTGTGACACTTCCTGTTTTGTTCAATACTACCATCAACAGGAAATAAAATGCAATTATTTTTTTATTTTTTTTAAATAATTTTTTATTTTTTTTGTAGGGTGTTTAAATATTGCAGGCCCACTTTGTCTGAATGTGTTAGAAAAAAATTGAATATAAAATGAATAAAAATAATATATAAAATAATATAAAATAATAAATAAAACTTTTAACCTTTTAGTATACTCAAATTCATTAAATAAACCAACATTCACTTATTGTTTTATCCTAGTTGACATGTATAATTTACTTTTTTACAAAACTGAAATGAGACTGCAGTCAGGAAATTCAAGTTACAGATGGAAAAAAAAAAGGAAAGAGAGAATAGCAAGAAAGTTGAACTGTGAAGTTCAATCTGTGGAGTAAAAAAAGAAAAAGAAAAGATGTTTGTCTGATAATATATGTTAGTAAATCATGTGTTTTTAAATATCATGCAGAATATTTTTGTTAAAAAAATGTCCCTAGAGAACATGACCTCAAAATGTGTACTGGTATATATCTTGCAAATGACACTCTATATGAAATGTTTACAAATTAAAATGTTATAGCTGGACCTTAAAGTTAACAAAAGTAATAATGAGAAGAAGAAGAAGAAGAAAACAATCTAAATTACATGTTTTATTTACACCCGTAATTATATATATATATATATATATATATATACACAGTGTTGGGGGTAACGCATTACAAGTAACTGAAGTTACGTAATAATATTACTTTTTTTCAAGTAACTAGTAAAGTAACATTACTTTTTCATTTACAAGAAAATATCTGAGTTACTTTTTCAAAAAAAGTAACGCCAGTTACTTTTTGTTTTCTTTATGTATTTAATCCCATTTTATTAACCAGTGACTTTGCTGCTGACCTGTGTTAATCCAATTCAAGCGTACACTGCAAAAATACTTTTCTTACTTAGATTTTTTGTCTTGTTTCCAGCCAAAATATCAAAAAATTCTTAAATCAAGAAGGATTTTCTAGACAAGTAAAAATTATTGTCTTGTTTTTTTTTTTTTTTTCTGAAAACGAGTCAAAATTAAGTAAGTTTTTGCTTAGAACAAGCTAAATAATCTGCCAATGGAGTAAGCAAAAAAAAAAAAAAAAAAATCTTATTTCAAACAGAAGATTATTTTGCTTACACCATTGGGAGATTATTTTGCTTGTTTCAAGCAAAAACACACTTAATTTTGACTTGTTTTCAGAAAAAAAAACAGTTTTTACTCATTTTTAAATCCTTCTTTTTTAGATGTTTTGTCTGGAAACAAGACGAAAAAAATCTAAGTAAGAAAAAACATTGTTTTGCAGTGTACTAATAAGCACAATTTACTTTATATTAATTAACATTTGTGCTTTTTTTTCTCTCATTGCTGAAGAGAGTTGAACTTTCTTTTACTGTACAGACGTCAGTTTAATTTTCCTTTAGCCTTAGGCTTATTCACTTAATTTCATTTTGGTGTGAAAGGGCTTTTACATTTGCTAAGAATCGAACGTATTTATATTAAAAACAAACAAGCAAGCCCTGGCCAAATTTAAAAAGTAACGCAAAAGTAATGTAATTAGTTACTTTTTAGGGAGTAACACAATATTGTAATGTATTACTTTTAAAAGTAACTTTCCCCAACACTATATATATATATATATATATATATATATATAGGCTATAGTTTTTTCAGACTCCTTACTTTTCTTATATTTTGTGCATTGCTTAAAAAAATCTAAAAAATCTTAGCAATCTGCACTCCAGACCCCATAATAAAAAAAAACAGAAAAACTGTTTTGTGATAACTCTGTGGATTTGACCGAAGTCCTGAGTTAAGTGTCTGATTTTATGCATGCTATTAGGTTTTATTTAGTCTATATGCCTATAATTAAATTGTAATTACTAATATTGTAATTTGTTTTATGAATATACACTTTTGTTTAATTATTTATTTTATTTAATGGAAAATTTATTTACTTCGTAACATTTATTATGTATTTTTAATAAACCCATGTTTATTTATTCGTTGTAGCTATTGGCCATGATTGGCGGGCAAAAATCTAGCAAAATGCTTTTTGTTCCGGCGGAAGTGTCGACGCAGAGGTGTTGTCATCCAGTACCCGGATGCATCCTATAAAGGAAAGAGCAGGCCTTCAAGCCTTCCTTTTTCGAAGGACTGCAGTGAGGTCGCCTTGTGCGTTTCCTGGCTCACCGCTGTTCGCGTTTCAACCGTTTCAACGAATAAGTCGGTCAGGAATTACTAACCATGGTAATTTGAGATTTTATTTATATTGTGTTAGAACAGACTAGCGGTCTTAGTTGTATTTTGTGTCTTGTGTTTAGGTAACACGTGCCGCACCGTGTTTCTGAATTGACATGAAGAGGCTGCACTAATGCTTGTTTTGTATGTTTAGAGTATGAGCAGTTTCACAAACAGTGCATACTAATTTATGTTAAGAGCTGGCCACCTTATGACCACTGTTTGATAAGTTCTGACAATGTTTAATTGTTTTATATTGTAGCGCATCTCCCATCTGTTTGTATAAGTAGCTTTTGTATGTACAATAATCCCTCCTTTTTTCCCCTCCTTCCTGTTTTCAAGGCAGTAAAAGAGGGGTTTAAATCACTGTATCAGCAAAATGCAGTATTGATTGGTCTGTGTTTTGTATGTATTGATAGCTCAATGCATGCATATTGTGTAAAGCATGTTGAGTATTTGAAGCTTTGAGTTAAGTGTGTGCCCCAAATGTAATGTAAAAATGTGTTTTTTTTTTTTTTTTAAACATTTTCTTATTCTTATGAGTTTTATTTTATTTGTGCAGGTCTTACATTTGATTTAAGAAACTGATACACTCACAGGCCTAATATGTTTAACTTAGTGGCTATGTTAGCTCTTTGTGTTGTAACTTAAAAAGTGATTTAGGAGAAAAGGGCAAATAATAAGTGAGTGTCAGATTTGCAATGTTTTGTGCTGTTTATAAAGTTCATTAACAGCGCATGTATGTTTTGCAGGCCTTCAAAGACACTGGTAAGGCTCCTGTTGAAGCTGAGGTGGCAATCCATCGTATCCGCATCACTCTGACAAGCCGCAATGTCAAATCTCTGGAAAAAGGTGTGTTTGCACCCCACTGCTCTTGCTGTACTAAATGAATGGCAATGAGGAGAATAATATATGAATGACCTAAACATGAGCTAAATTATACGCTATTCTGAGCCTGTTTTCATAAAACTACTTGTTTGTCTGAATAAGTCGGGCATGTTGTCATTAAGGTTTATTTTTTTATTGTATTTTTTTTTTTTTTTTTTTTTTTTTTTTTTAGTCTGTGCTGATTTGATCCGAGGTGCCAAGGAGAAGAGTCTGAAGGTGAAGGGACCTGTGCGTATGCCCACCAAGGTGAGTACCAGTTTTGATTTTTGTCTTGACCTTTTTACATCTAAAAAAGAGGGCTTCTATTAAATACTTGTATCAGTCTCAAGTCATTCTGTCATTCTAATTATTTTTCTCTTGTCAATAAGACTCTGCGTATCACTACTCGCAAGACTCCATGTGGTGAAGGTTCCAAGACCTGGGACAGATTCCAGATGCGGATTCACAAGCGCCTCATTGATCTGCACAGTCCATCTGAGATCGTCAAGCAGATTACCAGCATCAGCATTGAGCCTGGTGTTGAGGTGGAAGTCACCATTGCAGATGCATAATTGCGGTCTTCCGACTTAATCAGCTGTGTATTTGCTATCAGCTCAATAAAATTGAGATTTTTTTTGGAATTGATTGCTGTTTTGGTCTTCCATAAAATTAATTGGTCTACGCATGTTGCTAGAAGCCTGTATGCATTTTCTTCATTCTGTGAAGCACAGTGACAAAAGTCAGTGCATACCAGTATTGTTTGGAATCCAACATTAAATGCAGAATGTCCTATCAAAGTTGCAAATCATACTGATTTACAACTCCATAAGGGTGAGTCGGTGGAATGAGTAATCTGAAATGTATATCAAATGCGGTGTAAATCGGATGGGGATGGTTCGTCACAATGCAATATTGATTCTCATACCCAACAATACGATATTTGCGGATACTTCAAAAAATTCTACAATTTGATACAGTAGTATATTAATATTTCAATATGATATTGTATACCCTTTTTTTAAACAACCATCTACATCAGAGGTCTTCAACCCTGTTCCTGGGGACCCACTATCCTGGAGAGTTTAGCTACAACCCTAATCAAACACACTTGAAGCAGCCAATCAAGCTCCTCAAGACTGCTTGAAAATTGCAGGCAGGTGTGCTGAAGCCGGTTGCGAATAAACTTTCCAGGCAAGTGGGTCCCCAGGAGCAGGGTTGAAGACCTCTGATCTACATTTTTATGAACTAACAAATGCTACCAAAATGTATAACAAACATTTATCTGAAATTTTCACATCTTGTACCTCAGTTGGGACGCTCACAACAACAACACAAAACAATTCTGGCTGCAACTGTGGGCTCAGTGTTAAAATCTTTTTCTTTTTTTTTTTTTTCTTTTTTTAGCAAATAACCAAGTTACAAGCAATAGCAGAAAATATATACAATGCAACAAAGACATAAGTTCAATAAACTTTGCTTTTCAGGTTTTTCAGCAAAATAAATTTTCAGGTATGCTACAGAAATGTAATAATCAAATGTAACATAACTGCATAGTCTTCACTG
The DNA here is from genome assembly GCA_033026305.1 of Cirrhinus molitorella. Taxonomy (NCBI): domain Eukaryota; kingdom Metazoa; phylum Chordata; class Actinopteri; order Cypriniformes; family Cyprinidae; genus Cirrhinus; species Cirrhinus molitorella. The sequence goes on along the minus strand of CM065118.1, from coordinate 41,615,370 downwards.
TATAAATTAAATTTAAATTAATCATATTTGATGTTACAAACGTTATTTAGTCAGGAGCAGTGGACACTTGTATTTTTCTTTGACAGCATTATTATTAGTTTGCTTCACTTTAAGAACGAAAGCACGCTGTGTGCGTTTTCTTTCTCAGCCGTTTACGTTAAATATAGTCCAGCCCAAAAACGTATATAGTGTTTATTTAAAATCATCCAGTTATGCAGAATGTAAGGTTTTTTTTGTGTTTTGTGCGTTCTGTCGCAGCATTCACGCTGAAAACCAATGCTGCCACTCAGTGGGCAGAGCCGCAACCAATCCAGCTGACGGTAACGTCACGTGCATACCCTCTATATGCACCCTAAAAGAATTTACAGGT